>CM076576.1:151094700-151490487 GCA_034641835.2 Pinus albicaulis
TTACAGTAATGAATATTTTTAGTGCATTACTACATGTTGCGACTGTGGAATTTTGTTAAGTCCCTATATTAATAGTGTAGCCCCTTAGTATGTTAGTGTAGCCCCCCTTATTGTTATTATTGTACCCTTGTAACCCCCATTTTGTTATTACTGTGCCCTAAAATTATTATTGTTAGGTCGGCTAGGATTACATTGTGGCCCACTAGGATTACATTATGGCCCCATGGACTCCTATATATAGAAAGGAGGTTTTGTAAATTGTATCATCCAAGAATTGTTCATTTATGTAATGTATTGGAGGTTGCCCCCTCGAAGTGGCTTATTTCTAAGGGGTTTATATCTCTTTTCTTCTATTTTTGAAGCTGGTTACACAACATTTGGTATCAGAGGCTTGGGAATCTAGGGTTTCGCTGCTCCAAACAGGTCATCATGGAATTTTCGCTATAAATTTGTTTCTGCGAAGTTTCAGAGGCTGAAATTTTTAGGGTGCGAAGCTGAAATCCTGAGGAATATTGTCTAAAAATTTCAGATCTTGGTTCGCAATATTTTCAGAGATATCATCTGTGGAAGTTAGGTCTTTTTTCAAGATCCTAAACAGGTCATCGTGGAATTTTCGCTATAAATTCTTTTCTACGAAGTTTCAAAATCTGACATTCGTATGGTGTGAAGCTGAAATCCTGAGGAAATTCATCAAAAAATTTCAGAGCTTGGTGCACAATATTTTTGGCGATATGATCTGTGGAAGGTAGTGCTTTTTCAGGCTCCTGAATTTCATCTCAAAGAGGTGATTGTGGGAAAAGTTCAATAACTCTCTCTCTGGGCAGTGGATTTGAGTTCCGTAAGAATTGGTTGCAAGTAAACGAACTTTAGTTTCTTGTCTATCAATTTCAGAGACAAAGGACGAAACAGTGACACGTGGCAAGTCCTACAAGTTTGCTCTACTGAACCAGTCCAAAATTAGGTCATTGTGGGAGATTGGACACAACTTTGTCTTGGGGAATCCAAATTAGGTCAGACCTATGGCATTAAAAAGAGAATTTAGAGGGATAATTTAGTGCTAAATTTCAGCTATTGAAGATCCGCAATCACAGAGATAATCCAATTTCAATATCAAGCTCCTCAAAAGAAAGAAAAAGGTGTGTATTGTTTTTTTCCGAATTGCATAAGTCTTGTTTGAAGAATCAAGTTGAATTGATTCCAAGGGAATATTGGAGAATTTTTGTCAGTAATGGGTTCTATTATGCCTCCAAAAAATAATTCCATACCCATTAAGCCCTCAGAAAGCTATACTATGACGCATGAGGAGGAAGAATTACAATATGAGATATCAAAATTACGGTACCAAGTGCAACAAATTTCGATCTTACGAAGAGCAACCGAAGATGAAATAGATGGTTTAAAAGCAGAAATGGAGGCTAAGTTGGATGGTTTGAAGGATCAAATAATAGCTAATATGGATGATAATTTAGTGGAAGATCACAGCGAGCATCAACAACAAGTTCTCGAACTCTCAAAGGATAACCCAACTTTGGTGCAGAATCTAATGAAACAATAGGAAGATCAACATAATATCGAAAGAAGTTATGAAGCAATCATAGAAACAAGAACTCAACAAGTACAATCAATTTCAGAGTATCTCAGCAAGTGGAAGAACTTTCCTGTAGAATATTTCACATGGGAGGATGATAATTTTATACAGAAGCATCAAGAAATAATCAAGCGTTGAGGACAACACTTGTTTGAAGGAGAGGGGCATGTTAAGTCCCTATATTAATAGTGTAGCCCCTTAGTATGTTAGTGTAGCCCCCCTTATTGTTATTATTGTACCCTTGTAACCCCCATTTTGTTATTATTGTACCCTTAAATTATTATTGTTAGGTCGGCTAGGATTACATTGTGGCCCACTAGGATTACATTATGGCCCCATGGACTCCTATATAGAAAGGAGGTTTTGTAAATTGTATCATCCAAGAATTGTTCATTTATGTAATGTATTGGAGGTTGCCCCCTCGAAGTGGCTTAGTTCTAAGGCGTTTATATCTCTTTTCTTCTATTTTTGAAGTTGGTTACACAACAAATTTCTAACAATGTGGCTAACTGATTGAAACTTCATGCAATAATTTCATTGGAGATACTCTGAGAACTTCTAGGTTCCAAATGATATTTTAAATTAGGAACACGAAAGTGGATTGTTTGATAATCCTGAATTCGTAACAACTTGAAATTAGCATTTTAATCATTATCATTCAAGGATTTCCTATAGATTTAATTTGATTTTGAGCTATAAGAACCTACATTCTCACCATGGTTTGGGAGTTCCACATTGGCTGTGACAAAGGTCTAACAGATGTTCATGTTTGAATCATCAGAAAATAGAGTCTGACAAACATACCTTTTGGGATATTTTGAGTTAAATCTACATAAAAGTTATCGTTGAATTTGGCATTCTCTTTGTGAGAAATTTCCATTGAATAGGGGGAAGTTCTGGGGACATATAGGTCATTAAACATTGTGGTGGACAATATAGAACTCTATAATATTGATAGGTATCTCATTTCTATGGAAATGTCATGAAAAATTCAATGCAGATGCTCTTAATTCATCTGACTTGGATAACAACAATCAGAGAAAAATTGGCAGCCCATATTTCATGTAGAGTTAGCAGTTTTCCACAAGGATTTAGAATCTGGTGAGATTAGGGTCCAGGCATATACACTAGCACTATTAGTAAATGTATGGAGGACATGTTTGGCAATGTTGCCTTCAAAAATCATGCTTATCTCATAAGAATTTTCATCTCCTTTTAAAAAACTATAACCTTGTATTTTAGTTCTCCTTTGTTTTAATCCTCGTTGTTGTACCTTTCACGATTTTATGGCTTGAAACTTATGCCAATGCTTCTACATCCTTCTAAATTCAGGATATTTGAAACTTCATATCTTGGAAATGATAAGTATTTCCCTTTTCCTTTTTCATTTTTTTCTCTTAAATACGTTGCTTAAGGATCCCCATTATCCAAGAGTATAGAACTTAAAAGGCCTAGACCACATTACAAAGGAGTAGAAAATATTTCTAAGGTTCGTCCACAATATTGTTGAGGTCAAATTTCTTCTCTGATAAATGTTGGAAATCCCCATTTGTGTCTGAATTGCTGGAATGAGAATGTCAATTTATGTTATGAGGATTATTTTCCAGAGGTCCATCTAATTTCTTTTTTGAAAATAGTGTTGAAACAACCACTAGGAAGCCTAAAATAGAAATATTCTAGACTCCATAGTGCAACCATCCAACACCTTATACTGACAACTACAATATGGTGAGTAGCATCAATTTTCAAGACTCTTTCATCCTCTTGCAAAGCAATTGTTACATGATTGAAATATTTTATATTCCTAATTTTCTCCTTTTTTATCTTCAGAATTTCATCACTTTTATCATGATTTACATTTTCATACGACTCTATTTTCTCCAATGGGTTTTCAGTGTGTCCTCTAGATATAATATCACCATATCTGGCTATTGTTTTTAAGATGTGCAAAAAGGAAAATAACGACAGAAAGGAAAACAATTTAGATATTATTTTCAAATTATATTAAGGCAACCATATTTCTGTCAGTGTTGTTGCCTTCTCTATTGTTATATGGACGGTGAAAATGCTACTTGTTAGTGAAAACTCTTTTGGGTGCTATTCCGACAAGTATTACAAGTTTTTGTGATGCTTCATCTTTTGAACAGACCAATGGACATAATTGTAAGCTATGCTCTAATCCATGCAAGAGGTTCACATACATTTTATAACAAGAACCAATGTTGTTTCTTTCCCCAGGTTTCCTATTCACTGATTCATTGGGTTTGTGTTTCCCCTAGGAGGCTACTATGTTTTCTCCAATGATATTTCTTTCAAATCTTCCAAAAAATTGTTTTTAATCTAGTCTTGATCAAATTGAAGTTGGTGCAGTTTAGACATGTATTAAATCAAGACTGGATAGAAATAATAAGCTTAGTCCCATTGTTCCTATTGTGAAACATATTCAAAGGGAATTTGAGTGCGTTCTAAGGTAACTTCATCCCCTTGAAGAAGGTTTTTGTGCTTATTTGGAGTTTGATCGATTTTGTTCTCTAAAGACTTTGGGGGCTTGTTCCATTCTTGAAGGTAATGGAGAATATAGTTTTGATTAAAATTCCTTAGGTACCGCACTAATAAACACTAGAAATAAAATTTTAACATAAGAAACTAAGCTGAATGATAAACCTAAACCCCCCGATCACCCGACTATAGTTTATTTTTTGGAGCATAGAAAGGAAGATAGATCATGCCACTGCTATAGTGCAGTGCATCAAGGCTCATCTTGGTTAGGATAGGTGAGTAAAAAAGTAATAAATGAGTAAATTGATTAAAGTGAACAGCAAGCAGAGTGTACCCATACATTGACAACATTTTTCTATTCCATGACTCGATCTTTTATACACGAGCTAGGATAGGTGAGTAAAAAGGGAATAGTTAAGTAAATGCATTAGAGTGAAAAAAAGGAAGAGCACAACCATCCATTGACATCATTGTTATGTTCCATGACTCAATATTGTATACATCAGCTGGGATAGGTGAGTAAAAAAAGAATATTTTAGTAAATGGATTAGAGCAAACAATAGGCAGAATGCATCCATCCATCGACAACACTGTTTTGTTCCATGACTCAGTCTTCTATATAAATTAGAGCGAACAACGCCCTTTTTGAAACTATGGGTAAAAATTGAGATCAAGGCTGGGATATTGGGACCCTTCTTACTAATAGAGATTAGTTACTGCAATCTCACTCGCTTACATGTATGAGGATAATCAGCTAGGAAGACCATATCACTTATGAGGCAAAAATATGATGGATTTAGAACATGTATGAACTAGGTTAATGGAAAAAGGTAATACCAAAATTGATATAGTAAAAAATAATCAAAGCTTAAAACCTGGAAAGATCACGTATGCAACAGGGTTGCATCAAAAAATTAAAGCGGGGCTAGAAGCAGTTTAAATCACCATAGTTTGAGCAGTAAAAATTAACTGAGCACAAGGGTCCCTTTTCCCACTCTACTCTTCATTCATTGCCCCCTCTACTCTAATCTAGTGGGAAAATGGAAAAGGGAAAAGGGACCAACAACAAAAATCATTGAACAAACGCAACAAAGAAAATTATAAACCTATAAATCCAACTAGATTGTAATTGTAAATTTTTTGTTGCCCACCTCCTAAAAATCCTCCAAGTTATCTCCAATGCTTTTTATCCATGATAGATGTTGTAATTATATAGGAAAGTTCATAAGCCCTAAAATAATTTAACCACATCGCCAATTTCTATGAAAATATATCAAAACCCTCCCGCCAACAACAAAAAATTGGTGCCAAAGAGGCAAAACATCTAGTTATCATGTAAAATTTAAAACCAGTGGAAAAAAATTGATGCCAAAGAGCCAAAACATCCAGTTGGTAAACCTCTTCGGACCTCTTCGTGAATCAGTTTGAATTTCACGGGTTAAGAAAAACATGTTTTCCCGACTTGTTTTTTGTTAATGGGATTTCTCACCTAGTAAAACCTCCAGTTTCAGATTGACTTTCATACAGTCATTTTCTTTTATATTTAGTTTCAATTTAAATGAAATCGCATTCAAATTAATCTAATATATTGACTATTAAGAAATAATTAAAATGTAAATATTAATATTTACTATTTCAATTCTTAATTATCTATAAAACCTATAAAACCACACTATATTGTTTTATTTAGAGTTTAATTTCATATAATTATGTAAATTATGCATTAAATAAAATAAATATATTTATTGGTTCCACTATTAAAATATAATTAATATATAAGCATTAATATTTACTACTTTGATTATTAATCAAATATAAAACCAATAATATTGTTTTATTTAAAATTTAATTTTATATAATCATGTAAATTATGTATTAAATGAAATAAATATATTCATTGGTACAATTCTCATAGAAATTGATAAAACTAAACACATTTATCCATTATTGCACAATAAACCATACTTAAATATTTTGAATTACATATTTATAATCATTAATAAAGGTTTATATATTATTAAAAAATTAAATAAGGTTCATACCTAAACAATTAACAAAAGTTCATAATACCATTAAAAATTAACAAAGGTTCATATAAAACAATTAATAAAGGTTCATAAACCATTAAAAATTTAATTAAGGTTCAAATCTAAATTAAGAAAGTTTCATATGCTCCCCGATGGGAGTGAGGTTTGAGAAACACGTGGAAGGCATCTCGCATGAGTAAATACAGGTGGAGTGAGGGTCACAGGAGTTTCACACCCTCGAGTTAGTGTCACGACGACTGAGTGGTGGAAGGTGCGATTGGCGCCCAACTCAATTATGTGCGATGGTGATGTGCAATGGGCATGCCATATTGGTGAGTGCTCACCTTGGGTGCGTCGTGTAGTGGTGGGATGAGTTGTGGATTTTGGCAGATGTGATGAACAACAATGGATGGGCATGGACCCCATTGTGGGGGGACGAGTCGAAGGCACTAGGAGAAGTCGTGTTCATGAGCACGTTTGGTGATACAGGTGCATCATGTAGTGTTTGGGAGAGTTGGGCGTAAAGGGGCACATGCGGCCAAGCTGACCCCGGTGACCTAAGCAACCCACTAGTGGAGAAAGTCTTGTGCGATGGAGATCACGAGCATTGGAAGTTTATATGGAGCAGATAAGTCATAATTATCACTGGGTCGATGTGTTTTCACTACTGGAGGGGCCGACAGTTCATAATTGTGTGCAGGTTGACATGATGGTGGGTAGGCCACCTCATGCATAGTCATGACCTGGGGCTGAATGGGTCTGCATGGCACATATATATAAGGCATGGTAGGAGTTCATAAAATAATTCATTCAACATTCAACGAAGTTTAGATTCAAGACACATGGAGTTGCAACAAAGGAATAGAGTGACGATTTGAGGGAGTGAAGGAAAAAAAAAGCAAGACTTGTATAGAAAGGTTTGGGCAGAGTTGGGTCACAGGTCGTGTAGACTGTGTGCACGCACCGCGGGCAGAAATTGTGTACAGGAAAATTCATGGGTAGAGTCGGGTGGGTAGGGTGTGTTCAGAAAATTCGGGTGGAGTCAAGTGTTTTCCATTTCAGGGTGCGTGTTCAGAAAAGACGATCAAAAGTGTGGAGGAGGCCAGGGTGTGGACAGACTTGTGCAACAGGTGACCCAGTTGATCTGAGTTATGCAACAACATGTCAACTTGGGCAAACACATGCAGAGAGTGACCCTAGTGACCCAAGTTGCACGCATTTTGGTAGGACTTCAGAAACTTGTATTTTGAAGGTAAATTTTGGATTTCCATCAGACTTGGCTGTTGTTGAAACGCATTATTTTTGGGCTCAAAACACGTGTTGGACCATCTTGGAAAGAATTTTACGTTAATGCACATGCTTGGATAATTTTATGATTATTGTAAAATTAAACATCATTGAACTGTTATATATATATATATATATATATTATTGGGTATAATTTTCAAGATTTTCCCCTCCCAAGTATATATGGGCGTACTTTGGTGATGTTGTGAGTGTTTAATGGTTGAAATATTAAATATTGAAGATTAATTCTACTACATTGTTAAGAACACTCAATTTGTGAAATTGGCTAAGTGTTGAAGATATGCATAGTCTATACACTTGAGTATTGATAAAATTAAAAAGTGTAGCAGTGTTGCGCACGCTATACGTGGTTGAAAGAGAACCACAATTAGAGGATCGTGATAGGGAGGTTCATCTTGATTCCTTCACCATAACGCATGCAGCGGGAGAGGTATTGGCTTCATGCTAGCAATTTGTGTGAAAAATAACTATGTGTTGGAGTTAGGGAGGTGGTGAAAGGTTAAGGCAAGGGAAGATGAGGGAGCCTGACATTCAAGTCCTCACTTAGGTTTGGTGTTGGTCCTTGCGGTGGCCTCTGGTGATGAGGCGTAAACGTCACAAGAAAGTTTACATAGGGAGTGGCTTATGTATTTTTATCATGGGAATTTACTGGCGCAATGTGTTCAACTGGTCCTTGCTACCTAGTTTCTTCTCCATTTTCTGTGTCTGGGTCAAGGATAGGAACTTGAAAGGAAGTGAGCTCACCCATTTCCATTTATCTCGGCTTTTGTTGAGATTTTATTTTCATGCTAAGAGAGGAAGTTGAAATCTGTCGTTGAGGAAACCTTGATGGTGGTGGTGGAAACTATTTTCTTTTACCAATTTCGTTCCCTTCACTGTGGGTGTGATGGTGTTTGGTGGATTGGTGTGTGGTCTTTGAGTGGAGAATTTGGAGGCTAGTCGTTGCCCTGGGGGAAGTTACACTCACGTGTTGGCTAATTTGACGTCATTTTTGTTCAATTTCCTATGTCGGTTTAATGTTCAGTGGTGGTATTTAGCTTTCCTGATGGTGGTACACTTTATACGGAAGTGGGAGGTGGATTTTTGCTTCCCTGCGGTGGTGGGCAATGACATTTGGATCCTTTTGTGGTGGTGTTTGTTTTCTCTGGTGGGGGGTATGGTCTCTAGACTATAAACGTGGCAGGGCTATTCAACCTTGGAGAATTATGAAGCCCCCAGTGCAATGTACCCATTCTCTCTCCCCTATCGTCCATGGCCCTATGGGGGTGGAATACCTGGCAATAATAATGGTGGCTCCAAGCCTGGGTGGTAAGATTGTGGGGCATGAGGGACTTGCTAGTGTGGGTGCAGATGGCGTTCATGAAGGAGGTTAGTGGGGGGCTATCAGGGGTGGGGCTTCAAGGGTTAAAAATTAGAGTTGTCAGGGCAGAGGAGCCCACAGTGGCAAGGGTAATCGATGTGGGTCTGATTTATCTAAGGTAAATGAGGGGCAGCGTATCCAACATTGTTTCTTGGAGAATTGTCATGCACTTATCAACAACCTAATGGAAAGAGTGGACATAGTTGAGAAAATTTTAACACTGTAGATGGATTCCTAGACTCTTGCAGTGAAATGTAACACTTCAGTATCAAAATTGCAATTTCCCATTCATGGAATGACACAATTAAAAATCACTGACATAAATGACTAATTCATATGCTTTTTGTACTTGTTATTTGGTCATATTTTTATTCTTAGACTGTAATAGTCATTTACATTAATCATTATTAATTTTTTCACTTATTATCTAGTCAAATATTTTAATACTAGACTAAATTAGTCATTTAAGTTAGTCACTTTTAGTTTAGTTACTTATAATTTACTCATATATTTTATCCCTAGACTACATTAGTAATTTAAGTTAGTCTATTTTAGCATAGTCAGTTATTATCTAGTCGTATATTTTATTCCTAAACTAATTTAGTCATTTAAGTTAGTCATTTTTAGTTCGTTCACTTAAAATTGTTCAAATTTAGTAGTGATTCACTTGAAATAATTGTGGTGTCTAACTGTTTTAGTCACCTGGTCATTAATTTCATCATTTTTTACTAGTGAGTAGAAAGTGGGAAGATTCTCGTAATCCCATGAATAATTCACTCCCATTCAATCAATGCACTATCATGTGGGCCTAGATTCTCTGTAACACTTCCTGGCATGGGAGTAGATTCTCTACAAAGCACTTGTTGTAGTCTATGTGTGCGTTGATTTCTCAATGGAAAACTTCAACAAGAATTCAAGTAGTGAAACTTTCATGGATGAAAACTATGAATGGGATGACTTGTTTAAGGCATGTATCAACTGATTTAGAGTATGATAGACCTTAATTTATACTGATCTAGGCTTTGGGAGTGATTCCCAAATTGACCTGTAACAACCGCCCCCTAAAGCATGAAGTTAAGAATGATAATGTTGAATGATATGATTTACGATGTGATGAGTAGGATCTGAAGTGGACGGTGACCTGCATCAACTACAATACATTACATCATGATATCGTTCATTTTGGACGTTAATTGTTTTGCGAGGCATACCCATACTCAGCACATAAACTATCATAATAGGATAAAGTCATCTACATATATAGACCCATGATAGGATGACCATATGTTTAAATACCATAGTATGGATGATGCGGTACTACTCCTGAAATTGTAGCCTACATGGATGAAACTAGATCCGGGGTCTCTTCTATCTCGTTCACTCGATTGCTTAATTACGAGCCTAACCATGCAAATATGCGATCCGAAGTAGAACATGGGAAGACATCATCTAATTACCAGCCAATTATATAAGCCATTAAAAGACGTGAGAGAAACCAACGATGATGATAAGGGCTCTCAACATACTACAATAAATTTTGCATGGTGAGAATAGATGATTTGATGTCACACACCATAAAAATTCTTCCAGTCAAAGGCCTATGATGTCAACCTATCATCGGAAGCGAGGAAATTTCCATTGATGTATGCAAGCTTCAAGGTACTAGAAGGGTGTTTCTATGTCAACTTCCTGGATGATGAGCTCATGTCTACAAGAAGAAAATCATCACAAGAGGGTATTGATGTATCCCCCATCAATGAAACGAAACTGGAGTAATTATTTTAGAGACAAATTGTAACTAATGAAGCAATGTTTAGGGATGGCAGTCATGAAATGAAGGTTTATGGTTATTGCAAAGGATGAGTAATCACTGAGTGACTTCTCTTGAACATATCAAGGACACTAAATGAGTTGGTAGCATTGATCCTAAACCAAAGTGATAGATGGTGTGATAGAACATAGGTATGATAGACCATCAAGTATATAACCCAACCCAAAAGTCACAGAGATGAAGCGAATGAGTGTCATGTTAAAGAGAAACTTGCTACCATAAAGTGATTTATCCCTTTCCAATTTTCCCCTGTCATTGCTAACCAATACCTCTTTATTTTTTAACAATATTGAGGAGGATAACATATGATTGATGTATAGTTCCACCCTTCAGGTGAATCCATCGCTTTGTGATGTTTTAATGAGTCTGATGAAGGTGAAACTTGATATTGTCATGATGGAAAATTTTGTCACTATTTTATCTTTTAACGAGTCGAGTGAAATTGAAAACTCGGTCCTTTTTCATATTTAGAGAGTTTGAAAATGGTAATAAACGAAAACTCCACAAGTTATTTTTCGTAAATTTGACCCTCGGGTCTGAAAGAGCGTAAAATAATACCTCAGAGAACCTCCTAGCCATGTTCGACTAGGGTGTTCCCTTTTCATAAATAATCTATCTCAGTCCGGAAAAGGGTTAAACTTATACTGAGAAGATTTCATTTCCATTCCTTTTACGAGTTCGAAAGGACAAGTGCTCGACAATATTTTCATATTTTGGGAGTTTGAAAAGAGATGAAAGAGAACTACATGGTTTTTGTTTTTTGTAAGTTT
Organism: Pinus albicaulis; assembly: GCA_034641835.2. Classification (NCBI taxonomy): domain Eukaryota; kingdom Viridiplantae; phylum Streptophyta; class Pinopsida; order Pinales; family Pinaceae; genus Pinus; species Pinus albicaulis. The sequence continues at coordinate 151,106,084 of CM076576.1, forward strand.
TAACGAGTTCAAAAAAGTGATAAAAAGTGTACTCCTATAGTCGACCTTAAATTTAATTAATGAGCAAGAAAAGACGGAAATAACTCGGCATTTTCATGTACGTTTTATGCGCATGAAAGGAACAGAAAAAGAAGCTCGTTATTTTCATGTGTTTAAGGAGTCTTGAAAATAATAACCGAAATGGACTCGATCTCAGTTTCATTTTTATAAAAGGTTGAAACATAGGAAAAATTATGCTTGAGAGTAGTTTCATTTTTACACAAGCTTGAAACATAGAATTTTTTTCTTGAAATACATTTGTTTAATTTTTAAACAAGCTTGAAACAAAGGAAAAATGATGCTTGAAAGTTGTTTCATTTTTACACAAGCTTGAAACGTGGAAAATTGTGCTTCAAATAAGTTTGTTTCAATGCCCCCCAAGCATAACCTGCAAGAGCATATTCCCCCCAAGCTTCATTTCATTCACTTAAGTAGACTACTGGTTACGAATGGTTGGATTGAATGAAGGCTCATTTATGAGATCAGATGAAAGACGCCTTAATTAGGAGAGAATTTGTTTCATTTTTTAACTGAGCTTGACACTTGAAAAGAAATATTCTCATACAACTTTGTTTCATTTTTTAACGAGCTTGACACAAGAAAAGGAACTATGCTCATGGGAACGTGTTTCATTTTTTAACGAGGTTGAAACAGTAAAAGAACCATCCTCATGACCTGATTAATGTTTTTAACGAGCTTGACATAGTAAAAGAACTATCCTCAAGACCTGATTAATTTTTTAATGAGGTTGGCACAGTAAAAGAATAATTCTCAATACATGATTTAATTTTTTAACGAGGTAATTGACACAGTAAAAGAACTATCCCCAAGACCTTATTCATTTTATAACGAGGTTGACATAGAAAAAGAACTATCCTCTAGACCTGATTCATTTTTTAATGAGGTTGACACAGTAAAGGAACCATCCTCAAGATCTCATTCATTTTTTAATGAGGTTGACACAGTAAAAGAACCGTCCTCAAAATAGTTTCACCCAACCTATCTATTTAAGAATTATTGGGAACTTTCCATAAATCAGATGAAGTGGAATCTATCATATTGCAGGTTTCTATTTTTGCGATTTCTACCGACCTGCGGTGCAATGGTACAATAAAAATGCGCTAACAATAAGAATACTTAAATATTCCTACACCAATGTTTTGAAGATATGGTGAACACTTCCAGTTGCCTGGAAACCAGAGGCAAAGAAGGCGAGTTGATCGATGACCGTGATGCCTCCCTTATGAGGGAATAGGACCATACGAAAGTAATTAGATACAAGTGCATCCATAGTGTAAACCCATGGTATTCCAAGTAAGATATTGTAGTCAAGGGGTCTGTCAACGACCTCAACTTCAAGAGTAACAGTTTTTCCCCCTAGTTCGACTTGCAGGTTACTTAGGATTCCACAAGGCTTACATGTACGACCGTCAAAAGCTTTCAATGTCATAGGTGATTGTGATAAATTCGGTGATCCAATTGAATTATGGCAACTCATAGGCATGATACAAGTAGACACAACCTCATTAACAATAGTCCGATCAATGAGGTGATTCAGTACATTTACTTGAATCAAAAATTATAATTGTGCTGGTAATTGTGGACATAGCCCACATGTTTAAAGGAAACAAGCTTAGAATCCATCGAATCGATTCCAACAATTGACGACAAAAAATACTACTTTTGGGAGGGAAAATTCTGAAGAACCTCAAGCGTTTACATAGCAGAAGGTGGTTGAGAAAGATCTTCAATTACGTTATAATTTTGAGCTGCAGGAGCTCGAGGGTTGAAAGTAGATTTATGAACAACTCATTTTGGTGGCTTTATTGTTAACTCAAGAATAATATGCGGCTGAATTGAATCAAATGAAGTCGAATTCAAAGTAGTAGGTTGATCTGTAACCTAACCATTCGACGATGAAAGAGGATTACTGTAATATTTACTTTGACTAGACACCAAAACATTATTTTTGGGCTTAGTGGAAAATAGCATAATCACTTGTGAACTAGAAGCAGGATCCATAGAAACCATATGTGTTTTTGTCTTCCAAAAAAGGTTTTTCAACACTCTAGATGCGGCAGAAGTATTAAGAAGCTTCGAGACTTCTAAACGATGAGGAGAATCTTGCGTAAAATTATCCTCATTACATATCAAACAGGGGAAACGAGGTTTTCGAGAATTACTAGATGAACCAGATGATTTTTCCTGCGGGGGTGAATTTTGTTTCTTCTTATCTTACCCCAGTGGAGTCGCCAATTTTTTTTATGGAAATCACACCCATGGAGAGGTATATTTCCCTAATTGTGGTGGTCACACTTAGAAAAAAAAATGAAAGACACTAGAACTTCTCCCTGAGATAAATAAATGATATAGGAACACCTACTTGTGCTCTTTCGCTATTCCTTATCTCCCTTTTGTCACTTCCATCTCTCTCAACCAAACTGAACTCGATTGATTGGTACCTGAAATGGCTAATAGAAGAAAGAAATCAACATAAAGGCATATAATTTATTCATATTAATCAAATTGAATCGTTTACATTTGGAAATACACATATTAAATCATGAACACATGTATTAGGAAAGGAAAAATCTCTTTATTATGAAGTAGAAGGAGAAGTTACAACTAGTTGGATCAATTCGATGTCAACTCGCTCCAACTTCTATCCTTTCCTTATCACATCAGCAACATCATTCCAACAACATAATATTACATGCAAACAATACCTCAAAGAGTTGTGAGCTTACTGACATAACTCTACAAATTCAATTTCTTGCTCCCTTGTGCACTATGATCAATGCTCAATTTATAGGAAATGAAGGTGGTTTAGCATTAATTGGTCATTTAATTTATTTTCAAAAAATGAATGAAGAAGTTTCCTTGTTCATTAGAATAGGAGGATAAGTGGTTTAATGGCTCCATGGTGTTCATATTGGAAGTTATCAAATAGTTTGATAGATGGAACAACTTATAGAAGCCACTAGAAGGTGGTAATATTCCCGAAATCCCATGAAAAATTCACTCCCAGTCATTCAACGCTCTGTCAAGTGGGCCTAGATGCTCTGCAACTCTGCCTGGCATGGGATTAGATGCTCTGGAAAGAACTTACTCCAGTCTACGGGTGCACTGATGGATCAATGGGATGACTAGTTTAAGGCATGTATCAACTAATTTAGAGTAATATAGACCCTAATTTATATTGATCTAGGTTTTTTGAGTGATGCATAAATTGAACTGTAACAAGAGGGTTTTGTTGGTTCCTACAGCCATCTAAGAACCCGGGTCTAAACCCCCTCAAGCCAACAATAAGTGAGAATTATAAATATCTGATCCATGAGTCAGTTTTCCGTCAATCTCATTAAAATCATCATCATTAACATACTTTTCAACATAAATTTCAAAAGATAAACATGCATTTTTCAAAACTATATATGCAAAAATAGGAGGGTGAGTGATCATGAGGTCATGTCCATAGTTTAAAAATGCTCAAAAATGAAAGTGCTAAGAAATGTTTGCAACCTGAGCGAACAGAGAGGTCTCATCGCTTCGATTCTAGTGCCGCAAATGGTTCACAAAACAGAGGTCGTATGCAGACGTTATGAAGGTTTGAAAAGCCTAGTAAACTCCAAAAACTAGACCTTTGACTCAATTTGAATTTACATAGAAGTTTTGTAAAAAAATATGTTTTTGAAAAAAAAATTGGATTAAGGTTTTTCGGCCTATAAGTGGGTGCCATGTGGCTTGCCCAGAGGCTTCCATGTGGCCCCAGGCCAGAGGTCATGAGGTGTTGTCAATTTTTTTTTAGTCTACGAGGATCAAACCCGAGACCCACCAAACACGTGCAGGAGTGCTTGACCACTCAGGCTATGCATCGGACCTTTTTTACCATGGGTGGAATTTTTAATTTGAAAACGACATCAATTACACGCTAGTGGCAAGGGGGCTAGCCTCGACATGATGTGACCTCCCACCACAACCAAACGCTGACACCCCTAGCGGTTAACAAACCTTATCGACGGTCTTCTTGGGTCATGTGACCACGACTGTTATGCAACATTTATTATGATGGTCAACGGGCGACTACTCTGGCGGCTTCAGACGAGGTTCATTTTACCACTCCGGAGTTAAAATTTATTTCTAACCCCAAAACACTACTATATTTGGGTGCGCCATGAAAATTGGTGGTTAGTGCCAAAAATGGCAGGGTTAATTGGAGTATCTCCACATTTAGTGGAGTTTTTTTAAGGGACATTAGGAAGTTTATTTTTTGGCCATTAGAGGGACATTCCATTCGGAGTTGGACCAACAAATGTAGCCTAGGAGGGCTGAATTGCTTCATCAAATTTTCTGAGTACTAGTACATGTGATGTTTAATTATCCATTATTTATTGTTGTACATTGTTTTATTAGAAAATTTACATTCTTTAACCTCACACAGAAATTTGTTTAACTAGGTTAAAACCATTTGTTTCACCTGCAAACTTTAGAGAACATTATGCACACAATTTAATTATTGTTTGGATACTTAGAACAAAAAAAATAATACATTCCATTCAGATTAAGTTGGTATCAGAGCTCAGGTTGAGCATTAGGTTAAGCTAGAGTATTTTCTCTGTTTAACATTTGTGGAAAAGAATTTTTTTAAAATTTTACATAACAACCCTTGCAAGCTATGCAGAGCCATCTTGAGGCAACATTTTTTGTGAGCTTTCATGCTTACTAGGTTGAAGCTTAAGAGAGGAGAAGGTAAATTGATGAAGACTTTATGTAATCCTCAGCCAAGAAGGGCAAGAGTTTCATTATCTCCACCTTCAATTTTACCTCAAAGAGAAGAAAAAGAAGCCATAAGCATGACTTCAGGAGAAGGAAAAATTACTGAAGAAGTTGATCCCAAGGAGGAAGAAAGGGTGTTTAGAAAAGCATTCCTTGACTTGACTAAAATGGTGAGAGTTATTTATCAAGAAAGAAATGAAAAAATTGAAGGAGAAGGGTCCAAAATTCACAAGGAAGGAGAGGGATCGTCAGGAGGCCATAATGACAAGGATAAATATAAGAAGGGTAATGAAGGAAATGGGGACAGTGGAAAGTCTTCAGCATCACCCTCATCTTCATATTCATCAACCTCTACATCATATTCATTACATCATTCTCATAAATTCAAGAACACGGGTAAAAGAAATTTTCTTAAACTTGATGTTAAGTTTGAATTGCCAAATTTTGATAGTGAATTTAATGCAGAAAGGCTAGATAATTGGATTAGTCAATTAGCGGTCTATTTTAGAATTCAAAATTTTCATGATGTTGAAACCAACATTCAACAAGCTTCATTGAGAATGGAAGGTGCAACTCTTGTTTGGTGGGAATCCAAGACAAAGGAGGAGATCAAGAAATATGGTAAGATTATCTTATCATGGTCTGATTTCATTTCTACAATAAAACAAGAGTTTTATCCATTAAATCACATGTAGAAATCCATAATGGACTAGAAAAAATTTAAACAATTGAAAGGAAAAAATGTTCAAGTGTATACCCAAGAATTTAGAAGAAGAGCTCTTTTACTAGGAATATATTTTCATAGCCAAGACACTTTACTCAAGTATATAGGATGTTTACATAATTACCTAAAACATACCATTCTCGTGTTTAACCCTACAAGCTTAGATGAGGTTTGTGCTCAAGCCACACATTTAGAGGTAAGGGGAAAACAAAACTTAGATGGGAATGAGGAAAGTGAATTTAAAAATAAACGAAAGAAAAAGATAAATGCAAATTCTAGAAAAGATAACGGAAAATTTTTCTGCAGACGCTGTTCTAAAACAAGCCATCATGAGGAAAATTGTTGGAAACTTCATCCAGAGATGAAACCAGAAAGTTTTAAAGCCAAAGATAAAGCCAAGGAGAAAGGAAAGACAGTTGCAATAGTTGAACAAGACCTAGGGTCAGAATCACGAGATGAAACAAAAGTCATAGCGATGGCACTAGATAACTTGAAGGGAAAATAGATTGAAAATAAACCCAGTTTTAGTATTTCTAACTGTCACATACAAGCTCCAAGTAATGAAAAGAGAATTGAATTGTTTCATGTGAGGGTCATTTCCAAAAATACCTAGGTTGACACACTATTTTAAATTCAGTCACAAAAGAACCTTATTTCTGAATACTTAGTCAAGAAACTAAATCTTGAGACCATTCCACATCCAAAACCATATCCTCTTGGTTGGATTTGTAAGGATGAAAATTTATAGGTTTCAAAGAAGTGCATGTTGCGCTTTGCAATAACAACACATTTTATTGAAACGATTGAATTATATGTTGTTCTACTTGAGATTATAGGTATGGTGTTGGGAAATCCTTACTTATATGACAGGAAAGCTATCTTCCATCGCCATGAGAACAAGTATCATTTATTCAAGGATGGCAAGGTGTTTATTGTGAGAGCTCATCACAAAAAACTAGACTCTTCTTTAGTGAATGTAGGGCAGATGAAGAGAATCATCAATGCAAGAAAAAACTTGACATTGGTGATTATTAAACAAAGGGAAGTTGTATATAATCCTTTTCATGTAAATGCTGATGTAAATAATGAGTTTTTTTCAGTTTGAATGCAGGTTGTCTTTGAAAGAATATGACAAGCAGTTGATGCAATCGTCTTTGGTGTTGAACGGTGTTGAAAACAAAATGTTAGTGAAAGAAGGTAAAAATATCCTTCAAAAAAGTTCAACAATGATAATTGTTTGTTTCAGAAAGGCATGGTACAATGGTGAGGAAACTTGGTCAGGAATCGACACAAGTACAAGGCTAATTCAGAAAAAAAACTCCATAAGGACAGGATGCAAGGTGAAAGTCATTTTTCAGTTTCCTTTGATTATAGATCAATGTAGAAAAAATATGTTTACTGAAAAATTAATTTGATGTTCTACGAGTTTCAAAAATGTGCAACATGACAATGTCAAAGCCAACAATGGTTGGTCAATGGAATCAAGGAAACATTTTTCGTTTCATGAGAATCTCCAATTAATGAAATCAGGGAAATTTCAGTGGATTAAGATTGGAAGAATGGGGACACAGTCTCATCATCTTCATGTTCAGTAGTCCAGATAGATTTAGGGGTCCAAAAGCTTCCCAGTCGGGAGGTGTGATCAGGAGATCGTGTCTATAGTTCAAAAATGCTCAAAAATGAAAGTGCTCAGAAATGCTTGCAACTTGAACGACCGAAAAGCTCTCGTATTTGTGATTTTGGTGCCATGGAAATTTTTCAAAATAGAGGTCATATGCAGAAGTTATGAAGGTTTGAAAAGCCCAGTAGACTCCAAAAACTGGACCTTTGGCTCAGTTTGAATTTACCTAGAAATTTTGTAACAAAATATGTTTTTGCAAAAAAAATTGCAATAAGTTTTTTTTCGGCCTATAGTCGACCCCATGTGGCCTGCTTGGAAATTTCCACGTGGCCCCAAGTCAGAGGTCATGAATAATTTAAAAAAAAATAATGAGTCTATCGGGATCAAACCTGAGACCCACCAAACGCATGCAGGAGTGCCTGACCAGTTGGGCTATGCATTGGACCTTGTTTACCATGGGTGGCAATTTAAATTTCAAAAAAACATCAATTACGCATTGGTGGCAAGGGGGCCAGCCCCCGCATGATGTGACCTCTCACCGGGACCAAATGATGACACCCCTGGTGATGAAAAAATCTTATCCACGGTCTTCTTGGGTCATGTGACCACGACTATTATGCAACATTTTATTATGACTGTTGATGGGCGGCTACTCCAGTGGCTTTGGATGAGGTCCATGTGACCACTCTGGAGTTAACATTTATTACTAACCCCTAACCGCCACTATATTTCGGCTCGCCAAAAAAATTGGCGGTCAATGCCAAATATGTCGGGGTTAACTGGAGTATCTCCACAGTTAGTGGAGTTTTTTAAGGGACATTGGGTAGTTTACTATTTTGGCCATAAATCCTTGGATGTTAAACCAATTTTGATGCATAGATAGTCAATTTTGGGCATTCGAAATTTTTTTAACACATTGACATAGGTTTCACAGCCATCAGAGGTCATCATGTCTAGGTTTAGCTTCGGGAAAGGTCAAGAAGCCACTAGGGTGTTTTTCAGTGTATTGATCATATATTCTCTGTTTTCTACAAATGAATAGTGATTCCTAACTAATTCAAGCATTCTGAAGTTTTTTTTACAGAGAGAACATCCATATGGGGCTTTATTTCACATCTACTTACCATTTTTGAGCAATACAATATGAGGGACATGCCATTGGGAGCTCGACCAAAAGATGTAACCCACGAGGGGTGAACTGCTTCATCAAATTTGTTGAGTACTATTACATGTCATGTTTAATTCCCTATTATTTATTGTTGTACACTATTTTATAAGAAAATTTACATGCTTTAATCTCACATGGAAATTTGTTTAACTAAGTTAAAACCATTTGTTTCACCTGCAAACTTCAAGAACCTTATGTACACATTTTAATTATTGTTTCGATACATAGCACAACAAAACTAATACATTCCATTTAGATCAGTGAGAAAGCATATCTTCCACTTTGTTATTGGTGTCATTATTTTATTTTATTACCAAGTGAAATTGCTAGAGGAATCCCATACATATTAAATGATGTGCCTTGTTGAAACTTGGTATATGACTGAAGGTACTACAAGGGTTGGTGATCTGTGTGAATGATGGTTTCCTTGTCACCATATTCACTTCTTTAAATAGTTATTCCACTTCTTCATGCTTTGAAACAAGGCATGAAACTCCTTGTCATATGTGGGATAGTTCACAACAAATTCAAATAATCTCTTCGAATAGTAACATACAAGTTTCCTCTGATGCATCAATACTTCTCCCATGATGTATCTGCTGTCATTTTTCTCGATCTCAAAAGGTTGATGGAGGACAGGTAAGGCCAAAACATGTGCGATACTAATATTCCCTTTCAATGTATCAAAGGCTTTCTTCTATTTTCCTTTCCACTAAAAGGTTTGCTTCACACTCATCAATGCATGTAAGGGGGAAGTAATGACAGATAACTTAGAAATGAACCTTCTCCGGTATGGTATGAAAACCAAAAGGATACAAGCCTATGTAACATTACCACTTGATTTTTATAAGTCAAGATAATGTGAATAGGTTGGATATTGTTCCTTGACGTAATATATGAGAGGAATATTTAATTCAGCACCAGTGGATGTTATGTATTTCATAATAGATTTTACTTCTGATACTAAGCCAAGAGGGTCATCATTTTTCAACTCAACACTAAACAAATTGATCATCAACTTTTAATTTTCCACCACAAAAAATGTGACCCAGGTAAACCAAAGAGGTCTTCCCAAACTCTCACTTTGACATTTTTACACACAATTTTTCCTTTTGCAAAACATCAAGCACCTTTTTAACATGACACACATGATCATCCCATGTCCTACTATAAACAAGAATGTCATTAAGAAAAAGTAAAAAATAATCAAGAAAATTCTTGAAAATATCATTCATCACCCTCATAAATGTGGCTAGAGAATTGCATAGTCTAAATGGAATCACTAGCCATTCAAACAACCCCTATTTCATGTTGATTGCAGTCTTCGATACATCTTGTTCTACAATCATGACCTGATGATAACCACTACGCAAATCTAGTTTTGTGAAATAGACAACATTTTTCATTTGATCTAAAAGATCGTCAATATGAGGGATAGGGTATCGATTCTTTATCGTTATTTTTTTGAGCACCCTGTAGTCTACACACATCTTGCATGTTCCATCATTCTTTCACGAAAAAACAATAGGTGAACCGCATGGAGAATAACTTGGTCTTATGACTCTTTGATCCAACAATTCCTTGACTTGTTTCTTTATCTCCTCCATCTCAATGGATGACAACCTGTACATACGAATGTTGGGTAAAGGAGCATCCTGCTACAAGTAAATCTTATGTTGGATTTCATGCTTTGGAGGCGACCCACTTGGTTCCTGAAAAAACCCATCATAGTTAGAAATAATTTCACACAATTCCTTTTTATGAGTGCTATCACAACCTTCGAAACCATCATATGTCTCCACATATTTTTCTCTCACAACCATGAGCATGCATCCTTTTCTAGAATTCACCAACCTCTTCATCTGACCTGCATGTACAAGATTGGAACTGATTTTGGCATAATGAGCTCTAACAATCTGTTACACCATTTTTTGGTCATCTAACCTATTATCATTAGATGGACCCAAGTACACCATGTAAGACCAGTTTTACCCTAAGTAAAACTGCTTTCACTATGTTAAAACAGGAAACCCAAAAAGGAAATATTAAACAAACCTATATTTGTTTGATTTTCCTCATGGAATAATTAATTAAACCATAATTTAATTATTATTTCCAGTCATGTTTAACCCAAAATCAAAGAAATTAATTAGATAAACCTTTATTTATCTTAGTATTTTCTAGGAATAATTATTTAAACCTTATTTAGATGATATTCCTTGTTAAATATGACCAAATCACCCACAAATAATTAAATAAACCACTATTTATTTAATTATCTTTCAACCACTTCCTTAAATAATTAAGTAAATCATTATTTATTTGATTATCTTCTAACCGCTTCCTTAAAAAGATAAATAAATAATTTATTTATTTATTTTTGACAAATTAAGGGATTTGACCCAAGTCAAATACCTTTTCCCTCCAACAAATATAATAAAATATTCCATAAAAAAGTGGATCTAGATCTGGTTAACCCATGCACCAAGATCTAGAATGACCCAATATTTTGTTATAAATAGGAGGGTTTTTCCTACCATTCTTCACCTTTTGTTGCCTATTAGATCACTCTGGATCTATACACTTGGTCACCATTTTTTGCCATTTGCTGTGTGAGCTCCCTTTGAGTTCCATTCTTTGTGTGGGTTTTCTACACCAACAAGAGAGAGAAATATTAGATCTGAAGTGCTGAGGACTTCCAAGAACCCATCACACTGAGGAGAATTGGATACACCTTCTTTTTTTCCTCCCAGGTGCCCCATTAATATAAAAATTCTTCCAAAAATTGTTCTTGTCTTGTCTATTGGTATATGGAGCCAACCCTTATTTTTTTTGCTTAATGTCTTTCCATGCATAGATCTGGTTTTTACAGCTCTTTTATGTCTAACTAACCGCAGATCTGAAGATATTGGCAGCCACTTTTGTTGTTAGGGCTATTAGTTATGCGTAGCTAAAGTGTTCATTTTTCGTACACTTCGACAAAGGATTCATACTAACAAATGGCGACTCCACACGGGTTTTAAATTATGACCGCTGTCGTTTTTCATATTCCTGCATATCCAGCTACTTCAGACCCTAGGGCTTCTTTTCAGCTATTTATTTTTCCTATTTTTATGTTGTTTTTCTCACATAAAACCCTAAAACATTAAAATTTCTAACTTCCGTGTGTTTCTGGCCCTATTGCGCAGGTAAGCGACACCAGCCGCAACTGAGACGACAACTTTTCTGAAAATCTGCTGCCAAGACAACCGGAATGGGGGGTCGCACTTTTTGGCCCATAAACTGCGACCTGGACCTCCAGTTCATACTTTTCTGCCCCTTTTCTGCGACCTGCACTGAAAACAGGTCAGAAACTGCGACCTGCCAGTTTTTTAGTGATTTTTCTGCAATTTTTCTGTGTTCTGCTGCAGCTTCTGTCAGGGTTTTCCAGCCTCTGTCTCAGCCCGCTTTGACCAAGTTCTGATATGTTTTTACTCATATAAGTTGGAACCTAGCCCCCTAAGGCTTTAGTACCCTCCACTTTTTGTGGAAGATTTTTAGCTGTTTCAGCCGTCTGTTTTTCAGAGCTTCAGCCTCCTTTTTTCCAGATCTATTACCTCCCTTTCAGATCCATTGAAATCAGCTCTTCTACCTCTCAAATCACCTCCTGAAGATTTGTTTGGATCTACTTTTAGGGCCTCCACCTTGCCCCCTCCGTATTTTGCTGATTTCCTTCCTTTTTCCAGCCACCTTGCCTCTGTCTTTTGGCTGTGATCTGCACCTCTTTTCAGCAGCTTTATCCTTTAGATCCCCGTCCCTTTTGACCTTATATCTATTGGCCTCTTTTCCGTGTGTTTTGCCTAGATTTTTCCCTTTCTTTTCAGATTAGTTTTGAGAGACCCGCCTTCTTGGGTTAGATAGATGCACAAGTAGCTGTTATTTTTCTGTTATTTCAGCATTATATACTGTTCTCCGTAGGTTTATTTTCAGCTACGCAGCACACTTTTTTCTTGCTCTCAAAACGGAAAGGGTTTAAAAATTAAAATTAACGCACGCCACACACTGACCCTAAGCGAAGAAGCGCTTGGTTAACACCGCCTGGCAAAGACTCTAAAATCAATTGTCACTGCACCTTTTCTGCCCTTGACCTTAATTGATTCTGTCCCTTTCTGCCCCTGTCGGTTTCCTTCTTCCTGTCATCATTGCGCCCCCAAGGCGCCTTTCCCAGAGACTTCTTGGCCTTCACCCTCAGTTTCCGGTCGATCGACCTGCTCCGACCCGCCGTCATCGAGCCAGTCCTCCTCCGAGTCCGCACTCCGACTCCTCTCCTGATTCATCGGGTTCCCCTTCTCCTCCTGGTTCTCCCCCTACCACCATGTCTGGTCCAGGGCCTAACGCTAGCGGTTCTCCCGGCCCTAATGCCGGCCCGACTACTAGCGGAACCGCCACAGGAACGACCCCGGCCACCCCCTTGCTGCCATACATTGCAGGCCTCAGCCTCCCCGATTTCAATCAGTTGATCAACGACCCTATCCGCCACGATGTTGGTTGGCCTGCCATGCCAACCAAGCTCCCTTTCGACATCCCTAAATTCGAAGGCCAAGCTGGAGAAGATCCAACCAATCATGTCTGATCTTTCCACATGTGGTGTTCCTCCAATTCCATTACCGATGACTCCATCCGTCTTCGTTTGTTCCAACGCACGCTTACCAGCGAAGCTTCTAAATGGTATGTTGAATAAGCCACCTCTTCCCATACCACCTTTGCGACCCTTGCTCAGGCCTTTTTGTCTTATTTCCAGCTTCCTCTCCAATACGACACTAGCACGGAGCTCTTGACTTCCTTCAAGCAATCCTCTTCAACCCGCCTTTCCACCCATGTTCAGGAATGGCGAAGAAGACGGAGCTTATGTCGAGCCCCTCCCTTCGAAGATCGAGTTTATATGGACTGGTTCCTTCACACCCTTCCGGCGCCCATCGGCAAGGATGTCGCCTCCCATTTTCCTCAAATCGAAGAAGCCGCCCTCCAAATAGCCTTGAAATATGACCTGATCTACGCTCAATCTGGTTATGTTTATACCGTTCTTCCTGACCTCCCCAGGCCCGGTGGCGCTAACGCCCCGGGGGCATCTCATTCCGCCGACGGTATCATTGGAGCCCTTTCCCATCCATACCCTCAACCTCCTATGGGCTATGGTCTCACTCAGGGAGGGGCCAGCTCCTCCAGCACTCTCCCCCCTCCCGGTAGCATGTATCCAGGATACGGCATGCCTCCTCCTTTTGCCCAACCTCCTGCTTACCTCAATGTTTCCCAACCTAACCACTACCTTTATCCGTAGCCTAGTGCGCCAACTCCTCCAACATATGCGCTTCCATCTCCCTTGCCTCCTCATAACCCGCAACAACACTTACACCCTCCTCAAGGGCAAGTATTTGCACAGCAGGGCGCGACTAATCCCCCTTCTTCTCAAAGAATGCGGAGAGGCAACCCAAACCAATCTGCCCCTGGTACCCGTGGACCTAATCCTGGTGTGGACCCTAACACTGCCAACCAGCAACAGGGCACTCAGCCCAAGCCGGACGGGCTGCTTCGCACAAATAAGCTTTGTTCGTGTTGCGGTGTTTATGGTCATTACACCCACGATTGTCCCCTCTTACCCCAGATGTGGCAGATGTGGGAGTCTCAAGCCACATTGCGCAGACAACACGCCTCCCCTCATGCTCCTCCTAATGTGGCCACTACCCAGCCAGCTGTGTTTACTGATCCTTTCCCTCAGCAAGGATTCGTGGCTACCCAACCGCCCGATAGCTAGGTAGCCACCCTCCCTTCCCTTTCTGGTTCCTCTGATTACGAGATCCTTATGATGCACTCCAATCCTAACCCATCCGTCGATCTTCACCTTCAAACTCGGTCTCGCCAGTACTCCAAGCCTCCTGCTCAGTCTGCCCCCGAGCCTCCTTCTTCAGGTTCTACAGAGCCTCTTTCGACACCCAGTGGCCCCTTTCATATCCCTCAACCGAAACTTGAGGTTCATACCAAGATTCCTAAGGGCCCATTACGTCGAAACGCTGCTCCCGGTCGAGCTGCTCATTCGTATAGCATAGTAGATGATTTGGCGCAATCTCATGCCGCCATTTCCACACTAGAACTCCTCCAGTCGTGCCGTTCCCAAAAGAAGGCTCTACTATCTGTCGTGGGCACTGTAGATCCTGCTGATGACCAAATGATTGTTTTCGATGCCACTCAATCGGACCATCCTCCTCTTCCTCCTTCCGTCGCCTTCCAAATCCCAGTCAAAATTCGAAACGCTAACGCGTCTTGGTGTATCATTGATGAGGGGGCATCCACCTGCATGATGTCCGCTTCGGTTTGGAAGCAACTCGGATCCCCTGAACTGGCCCCTTCCACGATCACCCTTCGAGCATGGGACGGTCATGCCTCCTAGCCCATTGGCCTGTTTCGTAATTGTCCTATCACCCTCGCTGGTAAGACTGTTTGCGTTGATGTCGAAGTCATCGATGCCCCGCTAGATTACAACATTCTATTGGGGCGAAGCTACACCTATGCTATGTCTGCTGTCCCATCCGCAGTTTTCCGCAAGATGTCTTTTCCCCATAATGGAAAGATAGTCACCATTGACCAATTGACATATCATGAGCCACAATCTCAGACCTCACCTGAGACGGCCATCTCTTCTGTAGCCAACAAGAAAATCGTCGATTCCTTGACCAGTGTCTCCCCCGGCTTTTACAAAGATTCCTCCCTGCTTGGAACTTTCCCTAACCTTCCCCCCCCTCCTGTCACCGATCCCAGATTATCGAATGTTTGCATGATGCAATCGTCCCAGGCTGCCCGTAAGCGGCTTGCCTCAGCTAGTCAGCAACCTCCCCCTCGCCCTCCGTAACCCGCTCCTATCCATTCATCTCAGCCAGCCGGACCTCCTCCTTCTGGCCCTCCCCCTACAGCTGAACCCCTTTATCCTCCTGGATCGGTTCCTCCTGGCCTTAACCATCTCGAAGCCGTCCCTCCTGGTCATTACCCTGCTGGGAAGATCCCTTTCCTAGCTCCCCCTCCTGGAGTATATTCTGTCCCCGTCATGGCCACCCTCTCTCTCCCTAACTTGACCTTGGGCATACCAGTCTGGTACCTTGATCCCCCAGCCGCCACCCCTCCTGGTCATCCCAAACCCTATATGGCTTTGACACCGGTTCAACCGGTCCCCCTCGCTTCCTCCATTGCCACTGTGCCCCCAGCACCTCCACAAGACCCTTATCCTGTCGTGACGGCTCCCAGGAAGAAAGGCAAAGCCCGCAAGGGGGCACCTAAAGACAAGACCACCACGACTGACCCGGCCCTTTCTCCGCCCGCGAAGCCTCGTGCCTTATGTGATGTCACCAGTCATGCCACCCATGCTTGTCCCGAGTTGCCCCGTATTCAGACCATGGTTAAAGTCGCGTTCCCCGAGTCTACGGTCCCTGAAGCCTCCATTCCTTCTTCGTCCGTAACCAAGAACCCCAAGACTCTCCGCACCAACAAGCCCTGTGCTTTGTGCGGCGTTCATGGCCATTACTCCCACCATTGTCCTCACCTGACGCATTACCGCGCCTCTTTAGAGGTGATCCGAGAGTATGAGTTTGAACAAAATCAATCCGCCTCTCCCATCCTTGTGCAGTACGCTTCAGGTCAGCCTGAGGATCCCCCCGCTCCCATCGACATTCCCCCCCCTGATGTTCAGATGACGGAGTCTACTGTAACCATTATTTACCTATCCTCCTCTACGAGACACTTGGAGCCTAGCCCCTCTGCATCCTCCCCTGTTGTGTCCCTTGACCACCCCTTTCCTACCCATACACGAGATCACTCCACCCGTGTCTCTGTTGACCTCCGCAGCCCGAGTCCTCACCATACTTCCGATAGCCCTCATATACCACCCTCTGATTTGTATATGATTCATAGTCCTCCTGCTCCTTGCCCTCCCTCCCGCAGTTGTCGCCCTATTGTGGAGCGATAAAAAGGGTCTTTGTAACTCCTAATTACCTCACATTAATTGTCAACCCAGGGACGACTTTTTGTTTCAAGAGTGTACTCAGTCTGAGGCGGCTATTTACTCAAGAGTAATGTTTTGCAGTATAGTGCTTAAAATCCAAAAGTAAATAAAAGCTGGAAATAAAATCTACTTACAACAAAGCATTTTAAGACTTAAATCATGCATTCGGAAAAATAAGCAATGTATCAGTCAAGGGTCCAGTAACAATAACTCATCCCTTTGGAAACTGATGTAACCAAAAGTAACCAAGGAAAAGATCATTAATCTGGGGACTAGACAGCAAATGCCAATGCCCACTACAGTTTCAGATCGTTCTTCACACCAAAGCAAAGATAATGCAAATAACAGGAAATGGAAAGCTGCCATTGAAAGTAAACTAGGAAAGCTCTTTAAAAGAAAACTCTTGCAATTAATCAACCAAACTAAACAGCGAAGTAAAGAACATGAAACTGTAAAGAATTACGATTCAAAGAAATAGGAACTAAATCAAACCATCACACGGTGGAAATTGGAAAGATATGATACAACAACAGCATACTCCACCAGAGGCTGGGCCCTTAGCCGCCAGCGGATGCTGCTGGGCTACTTCAGATCAGGTGAATGAACAAGAACCCTTTTATTTATTCATCCTCAAATTGTGAAATCATTACAACAGCAAAAGCTTTGAAGATTACAATGGCAATGCAACAATCCCTATCCTATCATGAATAATCCATCTTCATTCTTGAATCTCTAAGTCTGAATCCTCAATTCCATCATTCGAATCCATCCCGAATCATCCTCAAAGTCCTTCCCTCTCTCTGATCTCTGTTCTGATTTAAATACAAAGAGAGCAGAGAGTGGTTACAATAGAGATAATTACAACATGATTCTATTACAAAATTGGTTTGCTTCTAACCATTTGATCAACAAGAACAAGGCGAATTTGGCTTTGCAGCTGAGATTTGGAGGACGGCCGCAACAACAAATCTGAGAAAATCGTGCTCAAAGAACCCTACGTTTCTCTTAGTACAAGCCGAATTTGGGCAAACCGTTCTTTGTTAAAGTTAATTGGGTCCGTTCTGGACAAAACCCATGTTCCGGATTTTCTAGATTCTTCTTCATTTGCTCAGAATCTCAACCGCAAAATCGTCACTTCTTATTCCAGCGAATTTCTGAGTTGGCACTTTTAATGATCAAATCTTCAATCTGGAAATTATCTTGGAGGCTACAAATGGTGAATAATGTTACAACTGATTTATTAAAAATATCATTGATAAAATCATACATAATCATCAATTTATTAGAAATAAAGGAGAATAAATAATATTCATTCATAAGAGCATAAATCATTATAAAATGGATTTAAATAATAAATTATAATAAATGACGTGATGAAGAATGGTAGAAATGGGTGGAATAAGCATTCACAAGTGATAATAATAATGGCATATTAACGGCCCAACACCTATGACTTCTGTGCACTCACGCTGCCGTCATTGCCTCTCCTCCCCTCATTTTTTGTCTTGTCACACCATTCCGTAGGACCCCCCCATCCACACCCTTTATTGGTTATGCCGATGGTGCAATTCGTTACTCCAGGAGTCTAGCCTCGGCAGGTTGGGCCATCTTCACCCCCTTGCATGCCCTTGTTCTTTCTAACGGGGTATGCATTGGTTCTGCCACCAACAATCAGGCCGAATATGATGGAGTGCGTGGTCTCTTAGCCGATGCCCTCTTTCATCGCATCCTCCATCTGCACGTTCATTTGGATTCCCTACTTCTTGTAATGCAACTAAATGGTGTTTATCGTGTGCATAACCCTGTGCTGTTTAGACGCTATTTACGAGTGAAACTCTTGATATGTGCATTTGAAGCCATAACTTTCAACCATGTACCTCGAGAACAGAATCATTATGTAGATAGTATTGCAAACCATGTTCTAGATTGGCATTTATCACACACATTTCATACAAGACAATAACATTCATAACCATCAAAAAACGATGCATATCCATAATATGTGTCGCAAAACATGTGTTTAGAGTCCATCTACTCTGATACATATGGCATGCCCATAGCATGTTACAAAAAACCCAACACTAGGGGCACCACCTGCCCCTACATACATCATAGGGGGCACCACATGCTCCACCCCTAATCACTATCTGTAGGATCTCGGGCCAATGGCTCTGCCCTTGCAGCATGTAGATCGCGCATCGCCTAACCGGCCATCGCCATGCGCCGCATGACACCTCACCACTCTGAGGGTAGACCAACACATGGCTCTATGAACTGGTCGTCTAAGTCCTGCCACCTGCGCTCTGATACTCCGGTCAACAACCTTTCGCATCTACGGTGGATGTCCTCCAGCAGGGTGGCTGCATCCTCATTCTGCGCCGCTCTCGACCCACTCGGACCTGTAGCTCCAGATGCTGCCGGTCGTCCCATATATCCGGCCGGTTTTACCGGTGCTATATCTGCATACCAAAAGTACATGAATCAGTACCATCAATTACTATTCAAAAACTTTAACATGCCCACATAAGAATAGCAATCTGTCACTTACCATCGGGCCCCCAGACTCGACCAGGCGGAAGTGGCAGGTCTGGATCTCCACAGTAGCTCATCCCACTATAGGGATAGTCGTCTATGTACAATGGCATCTGATCCCAATGGGCAAAAAAATTAGGTCAAAACACTCGCCCGACCGCCCCTCCTCCTCCTCTGCACAGTAGCCATCCCCAACGGCGCATCCTGGGCTCTCTCGGGCCCCCATCTGGAAGCTGTACACGAGGCCTCAAGGTCGAGATCTTCTCAAAGAAGAAGGCGCACAACAAAGTCCCATATGAGCAATAATGGTTCACCTGCCGCCTGCATAGTGACAACTGTCGCTTTAGCAACACCAACATCATTTGGGCCCACCCATAGTAGGTCCCACCCAGCACACTCTCCATTATCATAGAGCGCTTGGTTGCCCAAGATATGCAGCACATCTGCGGCCACTGCACGGGTTTCTAGCCTCTCTAGATCCCCGATCGGTATTCGAGTCCCCTTGACTTGAAGATCCGGTCGATAATGATGCTCCACGAACTCCATGATATGCCACCCCCGCGGCAATACTAGCTGTGTGTTTCCCACCATCCCCAGTGGTGGGAGACCAGTCAGGAAATACACGTCCTGGACCGTCAGTTCGATCCTGTGCCCCTGCACTACAAAGACCTCCTGATCTGGATCCCAGTAACTGATAATTCGGGCCAATAATGGTTCCCCTGCTCTCATCAAAGGGTTCTCCAAAAACTTGAGAACCCCAAATCTGGCCAATACACGGCGGACGCCCTGATCCGCCTGGATCTCTGCCCGTAGTGTCCCCAGATCTCTCTCTCTCCAGTTAACCCGTAAATCTAACATAACTGCACAAACACATCATTTTTTTCAGTGTACAGATCGGGAAAACCATAACTAAACACCAAAACCCAACTTCCAGCCATAAAACAGCACCAAAACCCCTCATCTCCCAGGTCGCAGTTTTCTGCCCATTTCTGGGATAGGTCGCAATTTTCTGCCTGAAACCTGCTTCCCAGGTCGCACTTTTTGGCCCAAAAAGTGCGACCCGGCCATAGATATGAAGGAGGGGCTGTTTCTGGATTTCAGGGCCCTAAACTGAAAATTTAATCCATCAAAATGCAAGAGAAAGGTTAGGCCTCTTACCTGCAACTGACGGATCTCGATTCCAACGATCGGTTTGTCTGCTACGTTCGCCGCAAGATTTAGGGCCTTCTCTCCTCTCCACATTCACCACAGCAACAATAGAAAATGAGTGATTTTGGAGGGGAAACTGCCTTATTAAAAGAGAACCCTTGTTTCTTCTTTCGACTGCTGCGACCACACCGTAGCCCCGTTTGACGAACCGTCTGCATCGTTGGAAAGCTCTCACTAAGCCCTCAAATGGGTATCTGTTAGTTTTTTGTGATATGATACTTCACCAGGACACATTTTTTCCAAGAAGGGTCACTTCACCTCTCCTTAAAATCGAATTTCCTCACTTATGACACTTGTACTTGGGGCACCATCTTGCCTCCTTACTTGTCTTCGTTTGTGTCAATTTTCGTCATGAGTTCCCATCATGTACTCATGTTTCCACGGTCCCCCATTGGGGCCTTTACTGTGTGGTAGCACCATCGAGTCGCCCTTGTTTAGAGCATCCAAGTTGAGTCATCATTCCCTCCATGGAGTCTATACCGCGTCCCTTTGTACCCCACTATAGCCCTCCATCCTTCATTGCTTGGTCTCTCTCTTGTGTCGCACATTATGACCTTCAGTCCCACTGTCCCCTGTCCCATATGATATTATGTCAGTCACTACCATGTCATTCATGCCCTTTATTCTCTAACAAGGGAAGTCGTCCATTCACTACTCAGTCCTTTCCATTTCACTCTCATCATTAGTGTCAGTCTGTCCGTCGCTCTACTATTTTCTCTCGTGCCTTAGTTGGGGACATCTCACTCCCTCAACTATGGCAGACCTCCTTCTGTCGACATCAGCACTTTCATTCCAGAAGCCAGATCTAGAGGGTGGTGTACCTTGGTTCCAGCTTCCACTCTTGTTCGGTGCCTCGGATCAGGCCAAGGGATCTCTCATTTCCCTTTGACTTGATTGTTTCTCCAGCTCCTTTCAGCATGATCGAGATTCATATACTTGATGGTCCAGTGATCCAACAGCAGCTCTTGATGATTCCCGGGTGTGTGTGAGATGTCTCAACCCTCATGAGGGGGTGGCCCTGCAGGTAGCCCCCCACATGCCCGGATGACCTCTTCTTTGCAGCCTTCGATGCAGCTCCAGATATTTGATGATGTTGGTCATAGCCACCTGTAGCGCCTCTTCGACTTGCATGTATCAGTCAGATTTTGTGAGCCCTTCCCCATTTACAAGGGGCATTTGGGTTGTATTTGTATCTCATGTACTCAGATATGATTGTACAAGTCCTGGCTGTTATCCCAGGCAAAACATGTATGTGGGATTCCTCATTGTATTTTTATCTGGCTTATGATTATGCCAGTTGTACTTTATGGTTCGGTCCCTTGTTTATTGGACACACTATTCTTTTGTACTTTGTCTCGGCGGGCATAGGTATGCCTCCCCCGCCGCCTTCAACACAGGTACCCTCTCATAAAAAGAGACTTGTTGCACCTGCAAGTCTTGTCTCCTCAGGGTCTAGTCCTTCAGCACACTATCTACCTCACATTTCTCTCTCTGACATCCCTTTTGTTGTCTAGTGATTGTGTTCTTACAACGTACTTCGGTCATACGATTTGCTCCTGACACTCGCACGTTGGGGGGAAATCTGTTACACCATTTTTTGGTCATCTAACCTATAATCATTAGATGGACCCAAGTACACCATGTAAGACCAGTTTTACCCTAAGTAAAACTGCTTTCACTATGTTAAAACAGGAAACCCCAAAAGGAAATATTAAACAAACCTATATTTGTTTGATTTTCCTTATGGAATAATTAATTAAACCATAATTTAATTATTATTCCCAATCATGTTTAACCCAAAATCAAAGAAATTAATTAGATAAACCTTTATTTATCTTATTATTTTCTAGGAATAATTATTTAAACCTTATTTAGATAATATTCCTTGTTAAATATGACCAAATCACCCACAAATAATTAAATAAATCATTATTTATTTAATTATCTTTCAACCACTTCCTTAAACAATTAAATAAATCATTATTTATTTGATTATCTTCTAACCGCTTCCTTAAAAAGATAAATAAATCATTTATTTATTTATTTTTGACAAATCAAGGGATTTGACCCAAGTCGAATACCTTTTCCCTCCAACAAATATAATAAAATATTCCATAAAAAGTGGATCTAGATCTGGTTAACCCATGCACCAAGATCTAGAATGACCCAATATTTTGTTATAAATAGGAGGGTTTTTCCTACCATTCTTCACCTTTTGTTGCCTATTAGATCACTCTCGATCTATACACTTGGTCACCATTTTCTGCCATTTGCTGTGTGAGCTCCCTTTGAGTTCCATTCTTTGTGTGGGTTTTCTACACCAACAAGAGAGAGAAATCTTAGATCTGAAGTGCTGAGGACTTCCAAGAACCCATCCCACCGAGGAGAATTGGATACGCCTTCTTGTTTTCCTCCCAGGTGCCCCATTAATATAAAAATTCTTTCAAAATTGTTCTTGTCTTGTCTATTGGTATATGGAGCAAACCCTTATTTTTTCTGCTTAATGTCTTTCCATGCATAGATCTGGTTTTTGCAGCTCTTTTATGTCTAACTAACCACAGATCTGAAGATATTGGCAGCCACTTTTGTTATTAGGGCTATTAGTTATGCGTAGCTAAAGTGGTCGTTTTTCGTACACTTCGACAAAGGATTCATTCTAACAAATGGCGACTCCACACGGGTTTTAAATTACGACCGCTGTCGTTTTTCATATTCCTACATATCCAACTACTTCAGACCCTAGGGCTTCTTTTCAGCTGTTTATTTTTCCTATTTTTAGGTTGTTTTTCTCACATAAAACCCTAAAACATTAAAATTTCTAACTTCTGTGTGTTTCTGGCCCTATTGCGCAGGTAAGCGACACCAGCCGCAACTGAGACGACAAATTTTCTGAAAATCTGCCGCCGAGACAACTGGAATGAGGGGTCACACTTTTCAGCCCATAAACTGTGACGTGGACCTCCAGGTCACACTTTTCTGCCCATTTTCTGCGACCTGCACTGAAAACAGGTCAGAAACTGTGACCTGCCAGTTTTTCAGTGATTTTTCTGCAATTTTTCTGGGTTTTGCTGCAGCTTCTGTTAGGGTCTTCCTGCCTCTGTCTCAGCCCGCTTTGACCAAGTTCTGATCTGTTTTTACTCATCTAAGTGGGAACCTAGCCCCCTAAGGCTTTAGTACCCTCCACTTTTTGTGGAAGAGTTTTAGTTGTTTCAGCTGTCTGTTTTTCAGAGCTTCAGCCTCCTTTTTTTCAGATCTGTTACCTCCCTTTCAGATCCATTGAAATCAGCTCTTCTACCTCTCAAATCACCTCCTGAAGATTTTTTTGGATCTACTTTTAGGGCCTCCACCTTGCCCCTTCTGTATTTTTCTGATTTTCTTCCTTTTTCCAGCCACCTTGCCTCTGTCTTTTGGCTGTGATCTGTACCTCTTTTCAGCAGCTTTATCCTTTAGATCCCTGTCCCTTTTGACCTTAGATCTATTGGCCTCTTTTCCGTGTGTTTTGCCTAGATTTTTCCCTTTCTTTTCAGATTAGTTTTGAGAGATCCGCCTTCTTGGGTTAGATAGATGTACAAGTACCTGTTATTTTTCTATTATTTCAGCATTATATACTATTGTCTGTAGGTTTATTTTCAGTTACGCAGCACACTTTTTTCTTGCTCTCAAAACGGAAAGGGTTTAAAAATTAAAATTAACGCACACCACACACTGACCCTAAGCGAAGAAGCACCTGGTTAACACTCCCTGGAAAAGACTCTAAAATCAATTGTCACTGCATCTTTTCTGCCCTTGACCTCAATTGATTCTGTCCCTTTCTGCCCCTGTCGGTTTCCTTCTTCCTGTCGTCATTGCGCCCCCAAGGCACCTTTCCCGGAGACTTCTTGGCCTTCACCCTCAGTTTCCGATCGATCGACCTGCTCCGACCCGCCGTCGTCGAGCCAGTCCTCCTCCGAGTCCGCACTCCGACTCCTCTCCTGATTCATCGGGTTCCCCTTCTCCTCCTGGTTCTCCCCCTACCACCATGTCTGGTCCAGGGCCTAACACTAGCAGTTCTCCCGGCCCTAATGCCAACCCGACTACTAGCGGAACCGCCACAGGAATGACCCTGGCCACCCCCTTGCTGTCGTACATTGCAGGCTTCAGCCTCCCCAATTTCAATCAGTTGATCAACGACACTATCCGCCACGATGTTGGTTGGCCTACCATGCCAACCAAGCTCCCTTCCGACATCCCTAAATTCGAAGGCCAAGCTGGAGAAGATCCAACCAATCATGTTCGATCTTTCCACATGTGGTGTTCCTCTAATTCCATTACCGATGACTCCATCCGTCTTCGTTTGTTCCAACGCACGCTTACCGGCGAAGCTTCTAAATGGTATGTTGAACAAGCCACCTCTTCCCATACCACCTTTACGACCCTTGCTCAGGACTCTTTGTCTTATTTCCAGCTCCCTCGCCGATACGACACTGGCACGGAGCTCTTGACTTCCTTCAAGCAATCCTCTTCAACCCGCCTTTCCGCCCATGTTTAGGAATGGCAAAGAAGACGGAGCTTATGTCGAGCCCCTCCCTTCGAAGATCAGGTTTATATGGACTGGCTCCTTCGCACCCTTCCGGCTCCCATCGGCAAGGACGTCTCCAATGCCCTGCTCAAAGTGGGGAGGCCTTCTTTCACTAAGTGGCATCAAATAAATAATATACAAGGAAATTTACAAAAATGACACTTATACCTCCAATTCGGATGATGGCCTCAAAATGGAGACCTTAGCTAGTGATATGGACTACACAATTAGATTCCTATCATGAAATTATGAAAACTGGACTATGAGCTTGTCAAAATGTAACACTAGAACCTCTAGCCCTCTAAAGGAATATTTTCAAAATATCAATGATAGCGTTGGTCGTGGTTCCTGTTGAATAAAATAATTTGTATTAGATTACTAACATAAATTATCAATCCTGTATCCATAGGACTTGTGAGACATATGTGCACAATATATGCTAGGGATCAGTTTATGAAAACTAATAACTAACCTGACCACACCATTCCTACGTTAACTTGAAAATATATTTTACATTCAAGAATTAAAATTTAATCTACTTGCATAATTGAATTCTAATCTACGATTGATGTATTGAATCAAATACAAGTAAAAAGAGTTGTGGTATATCTATATGTCTAAATCAAATCCATTTGGAAAATGGTAGAGCCACCTTATTGAGATTATTTAAGCACAATATTACACAACTAATTGCAAATTTAATCTAAGAAAGCTTTGCAAAACATGTAAAAGGAACTAAGACTGCTATATGACCGAATACCCAAATACAATCCATTTGGAAAATGGTAGAGCCACCTTATTCAGATGATTGAGCATAAGATTACACAGTCAAGTAAATCTACGACCAACAAATTTAACACACTTGCATGAATTAAAATTGCATGAATGGGAAATCTAACCTATCAAATTTTCAATGAAATGAAAACATCAGAAAAATTAAATGAAATACTTGAATAAAATGAAATAAAAATTACAAAATAAAACCTACTCTAACTTACATTCTAATATGCTCCATGATATCTACTTCACATCTCCTTCCATGCTTGGAACCTCAAATCTTTATTCAAGTTCTTAAAAATTACAATGTACAAAATGATAAGATTAACAAGATTAAGTTACAAATACAGGAGAGAGATCTCCTATTTGTACAAATTCCTAGGAAACCTCCTCATTAATGAGGATCCTTCTTCCTATCCTTTGACCCATAATATTCTCAACCAATTTCCTAATCATAGGCTACATATCCCTCCTTCAAATCTCCTTCATATCATGAAGATAATTTCGAATTTGATATTTGGGAGCCACATAAGAGGGCCTTGGAAGCTTCTAATGAAAGTACACATGTCACAAAACTCTTTCCACTTTTAAGGTATAAGTATATGAATATTATTTCCTAAATTGTGATCACAAATTCACTTTAAAATACTATAAATTAATAGTGTTTGGAAAACAAAAGGGTAACCCAAATGATGATGATAGTGAGATGAATGTAGTGACGTGGTAGTGGAATGGAGGTGAAATGGAGGTGATATAATGGACATGATCGTGAAATTGGATGTCTTTTTAAGGACAGTTTTGAGACCCAACATACCCCTGAACTGAAGTTGTTGCATGTCCTCATGAAACCTATTACATTGGCTTATATTGCTTTTAAATGAGCTTTGGCTTGTAGTAATTCTCCTTTAACTTTGAATGATCATAGAATTTGATAGCTTCATTAAATTTTCATAATTTTATTTGAGATACATTGGATCTTTGTGTCCTACAAATATCTTGAAAACATTAATAATTCATCTTTTCAATTAGCCATCTAATAAGATCATGAATTTGATGCTTTGCAAAATATATAATCTTTTTGAATCTTAATGTACTAATAGTAGTATGTTGGTTATATGAAAGTGATGTGGCATAAGATGTAAATATATGGAGTGATATCCCTTCCCCCGAACTGATGGTTTTTGCATTTTTATGAAGTGAGAAAAGAAATATTGTGGAGTTTTTTTTCCAAAAATTACAACTTTAGCATTTTAAGCAATTGCATGATAAAAAGTTACAAAATAACATACCTTCACTTACCTATGAAATGGATAAGATGTGAATATGTAGCTACTACAAAAATTTGATCTAATGCTTCTTCCATTGGCCATGCAAATGGTGGATGAATTTGTGAAAGTGAGTATTTATTGTTTCTATTGAATTTTTTGAATCAACTACATCTGCTGCAAATGTTGAATAATGGTGGATATGATGGTCTTCATTTCATTATCACACATTGGCACAATTATTATCTATGTGAATGAATTTTATGAGGTCAAACATAGTAAGAAATTGTTGAATTAGGGGCTATTAATGTATGCCACTAATCAACACGAGACCTATCACCATTGATGACAATGAGAGTCAATGTGCCTAAGAACATATTTCCAAGTACGAATAAATTTGTTGATGTCGAGTCCCCTAGAAGATCCATCAAACAAGGGACATTAATGTATTCCCATTTTTTATCGGCAAGAGAAGTTGCCATCAAGCCTCAGGGTACTTTTTGAAAATATTTAAAAACTCAAAAAGGACTATAGATATACAATTTGCTTTGAAGCATGATTTATTGGGGAAAGGAAAATGAACATGAAATGGATTTAATCAGCATTTAAGTGAGATAATTTCTTTTATTCATGAGTTAGGGATGGATGGAAGTGAATGAATGTGAATGGATAGTGAACGTGAATGAAGAATGAATGAGAATGGAAAATATGAAGGTGAATGAAGTACATAGATGTAATGGAGATGATGGCATCTAAAATGCTTGCAAGTGCTAGATATGATATGCATTAGCATGTGCTCATGCATTGATATTTCTTATTTCTTTCTAATCATTTTCTTGTAAAAGAAATGTGGTCTCTAAGAGAGACACTACGCGATTATGGTCATATGTCCTTCCTCCTTGAACCTGCAATAAAAACTAGTACTTATTCTACAATGGAATGTATGACTATAAAAAGAGAGAAGTGATCAATCTCTCTAGTTATGACATTTACACAAAAAACTAAGAATTGGTACTAATAAAATAAATTTATGAAAGAAAACCAAAATAATCTATACTTGTGTCAAAATTAGTTCATAAAGTTACCTGTTGTGTCTTTTCAACAATTTCTTCACTCTTTGTTATTTCAAACTCTAATGATATATTTATCATTGTTTAGATCTCGGTGAGATCTTTCCAACTATGCTTGAATCATTGAAATCTGATATCATATGGGAATGTTAGGCTGATTTGAAATTTGAGTGAAACAGTGAGGTTTCTTAGCTGCAGAATTGCACAACAACTACGGAATTGCACAGTTTTGATTGCTAAAAAACTTGAAAAAAAAGTTAAGTACATAAAGCTATGCATTTTTCATGATCAGTCCAATCTTTGAATTAATCAGTACCTCCCAGAAAAATGAGCAAATTCTACTTGTTTTATTGATTTTTTTTTTTACAAACACATTTCAGTGCATTTTCATCGAACTCAACACCAAAAAAAGTCGTGTTGTATTTACACTTCAACTCAGAATTCGACCATGCTTTTCTGATAGACTCTTGCTCTTACCAGTGCATCATCAATGGGAAATTCCTTTAATCACTTTGATCACTTCTGGATCAAGAATTGTTGCTGGAGTTAAACCTGCCAATACACAACCTAGAAACCCAATTCCATTATTTCATAAATGAAATTAGATTTAATCTTCAAATATATTTAAGTTTTCTCAGAATTTTCATTTTTTTAAATGATGTTTCTAATAGCTACACATTTCCTGGCAAAAACATCCTCAAGGACAAATCATGAAATATTCGTTCAAAGCAAATGGTAGCTACACGTTATATTAAAAATCGTTGAATTCCATCGATACAATGAATTGAATTGAAATTCATTCGCTCTCCTGCAAAACTAGATCTGAATTTTTCTTGCCTCTATGGTTGATATCGATGCCACTATTTTCATTTACTATCGATTGAAAAAATGGTAGTTTCAATTTCCCTAGTGTTTCTCTTGCAGCCATTGTAAATGAATGGATGACATTTCCTGGCCCTTCAAAGAGGATCTGCATTGTGAATTTCACCCAATCACGGATATGATCACATGCAGAACTAGAAAAAGTTAATGCACTAGAAAAATTTCGTGCCTTCGTAATTTCTCAACCACGTTGTTCTACAGTGGTGATAAATTCTGCATCCAACCAAGCATCATCTGCAACAAGCTCTCGCACTAGTTTCTCTTATGCTCCAGTTACAACTACGACATGTTAAACATCACGATATTCACTTGAAGAGTGGTTTCTCACAATTATAAAATTATTTATATTACTAATTGGAATGTGTAGGCTCTCTGAAATTTTTCCAAGAACCGTATTGTGATGGAGTCTTGTCAAGCATGTTATATTCTTCTGCAAAATAGATGGAGCAAAATCATAGAATTAGTATTTGCTAGGTTAGAAACCACCAAGACCTTGTAATTTGGAGTAGCGTTGTTGGTGGATGGAGGAGCAGGCTCAATTAATTTTTAAATCAATCAAGCCCTTATCCTCTAATAGTTTTCTTCATGGCGGATCCTTTTCCTAAATATCAGGAAAATCAAATCGCAACTAAAAATCAAATTACAATTGAAGCGTAGAAAAAAATTCGTTTTTCCTCATGTAGTTTGCAAAATGGTGTTTAAAATATCCCAAACAGTTAGGAATCTGAGGAAACCATTTTTCGAGTTGCTTAACTAATCCCATTATGGAAAAAACCCATGTCTATTTTTTTCTAAATTCGCCTTCTGTTAATCAGAAAATGTGTTTTAATATGATGTATCTAGATTGCTACGTTTTATGGAAAATGAAATTATTTGCTACGGAAATGGCGAAATAGTTTTTTTTTAGATATAAACACAAAAAATAGAGGTGAATTAGATGATTTATATACAGTGTGTTTGTTGAGAGGAAACTCGTTAGCAATTTCAAAGGCGGTGCAGGACTGGCAGCTTTCAGGTGGGCTCTGGGCATTGCTTTGGTAGAATTTTAACCAAGTTGATCTATGGATTCTACTGAATTTGACTCAGAAATTGATGAATGATTGCTGCCTGAAGTAGATCAAGAGTTTTAAGCAAATGATACAACTGCCTCTACAGTAGAACTGAGTATCATTTCAGGCTTTCTATCAAATTTGAAATCAGTATTTGGCTTGGAAGTATCTAAATTTTTGGTTGTGTTTTCACGAGTAGTGAGTTTTAAACTATGCTCTAGGCCTCTTTCAAATGATGTGTTTTTCTATGTTTTTAATTCTAGGTTTGTTTTATAATTTGAGTTGTGGATTTTGTTTTTTTGTTTTTTGTTTTTATTATTATTTTTAATAGTTTTTATATTAAAATGTTTTAGTTTTCTTTAAAACAATTATATATGTTACATTAAAAACATATACATATATATTTTAATTAAAAAAACAATTTATTAAAATCATCATCATTATTATTACTATTATTATTTTAGATTTTAAAGTTTATTGAAAAATCAAATCAAATCAAATGATGAAAACATAAGTTAGCTGCAAAATTCCATTTTGTAGATAAATAATTTTATTTTTATTTTTTATACTAACATAAAAATTCTTTTTCTGATCCCCGAGATCACACAAAGCACAGGAGGAGAGCATACTCGAGAAATTAAAAATTTATCAACATTGACTTTTATTGTATTCTATTTGATTTTGAGAGATTTTTTATTTTATTTTATTTTTTCAAACACTAAAAACTAATTTTATTTTGTCAAAGTCTAAGAACAAAAAAAAATATTTCTAAAAAAAATCAAATTAATTGAGAAAAATGAAAATGGAATTTCATAAAAAAAAAATGAAATTGTTAGATAAAATGAAAAAATAATCTAGTAATCAAAAACTAAAAATGCGGAAATGAAATTAAGATGGAATTTGAAACTAAGTTAACAAATGAAATGTTATTCTAAACTAACACTAAACCCTATGTACGCCATCTGAGCAACAACGCTAAAATGCTGAGTAAAATAATTTGTATTTGATTACTAACATAAATTATCACTCTGGTATCCGTAGGACTTGTGAGACATACGTGCACAATATATGCTAGGGATCAGGATATGAAAACTAAGAACTAACCTAACTACGCCATTCCTACATTAACTTGAAAATTTATTCTAAAATAAAGAATTAAAATATAATCTACTTGCATAATTGAATTCTAATCTACAATTGTTGTATTGAAATCAAAGACAAGTGAAAAGCGTTAATGTATATCTCTGTCTGAATCCAATCCAATTGGAAAATAGCAGAGCCACCTTCTTGAGATGATTTAAGCACAAGATTATACAGCTAATTGGGAATTTGATCTAAGAAATATTTGCAAAAAATGTAAAATGAACTAAGACCGCTGTATGATCGAATACCCAAATACAATCCAATTGGAAAATGGCAGAGCTAGCTTCTTGAGATGATTGAGTATAATATTGCACAGTCAAGTAAAGCTACAATCAATCGGTTGAACAACTTGCATGAATTAAACTTGCATGGATGGGAAATCTAAACTATCAAACTTTCAATGAAATGAAAACAACATAAAAATGAAATGACATACTTAAATTAAATCAAAGAAAAATTAGAAAATAAAACCTACTCTACCTTACATTCTAATATTCTCCATGATATCTACTTCACATCTCCTTCCATGCTTGGAACCTCAAATATTTATTCGAGTTCTTCAAAATTACAAATTACAAAAT
This sequence comes from Pinus albicaulis, assembly GCA_034641835.2. NCBI lineage: Eukaryota > Viridiplantae > Streptophyta > Pinopsida > Pinales > Pinaceae > Pinus > Pinus albicaulis. The sequence goes on from CM076576.1 coordinate 151,137,501, forward strand.
GATAAGAGTAACAATATTACGTTACAAATAAAGGATAGAGATCTCCTATTTATACAAATTCCTAAGCAACCTCCTCATTAATGAGGATCATTCTTCCTCTCCTTTGACCCATAATATTCTCAACCAATTTTCTAATCATAGGGCACATATCCCTCCAAATCTCCTTCAAATATCCTTCATATCATGAAGATAATTTCGAATTTGATCTTTGGGAACCACATAAGAGGGCCTTGGAAGCTTCCCATGAACGTACACATGTCACAAAACTCTTTCCACTTTTAAGGTATAAGTATATGCATATTATTTTGTAACTTTTGATCACAAATTAACTTAAAAATTAGAAATTAATCATGTTTGGAAAACACAAGGGAACCCAAATCATGATGAAAGTGAGATGAATTTAGTGACATGGTGATGAAATGGAGGCGAAATGGAGGTGATATAATACACATTATGGTGAAAGTGAATTTCTTTTTAAGGAAAGTTTTGAGACCCAACAGTTGCACACCCGTGGTGGCTCCTGGTTCTTTTGTTCGCCCTTTGCAGGTTTTGTTCGAATGAGCAAGGATTGGTTTAAATATCATATGGCAGGCGGAGCCACCAACGCTAGTCGTTGGCTCGTTTGTGTCAGTGGTGCATAGCACGAGGGTGGTTCCATTTCAAATCCTATCGCAAACATAACCATTGTTTTATTTAACATGTGGTTCCAACGTTTGTTTATTTGAACGTGAACGATTATAATATAAAATTACCACTGTTTGTTTTAATATATCTTGTGGCTCTGGTGGGGTTTGGGCGGGTCCACCAGGGGTGGCCCCCCCACCCTATTAAATATATATAATACAACACCGTTGAGGGGTGGTGGGGGTGGTATCCTGCCACCCCATATATTTTATTTTTTTTGTTCTTTAAGACATTTTAGTTCAAATTTTCCCACTAGAAAATAAGGGAAATTAGAAAAATTAAAGAGGCAACAAATTCTCCCATTTAGGTGGTTGAATTCCATGTGTTGGGACTTTACCAAATTATTGTCTTGTTAGACTACCACTTGGCCAAGTTTGACCAAAAATTTGACCAACTATAACTTGAACATAGGAACTCGAATTTGAGTGTCGTTCACACCATTGGAATCAGGGCGACGAGCACTATGATTTGGTGATGGTTTTGCTTCCATATGAGGACTTTGATTTTTGAGCCATTTCCAAGGCCAATTCTATTTTTTGATCCATTCGGATCACCGCTCAATAACATTGTCAATCTTGGAAGATTTAAGAGAGATCACATCTCCATATATTATAAACTTGTTATTGACTTCATCATAGAGACGATATTATTTAGAGGTACTTGACTACCCCAATAAGATACTCTTGTGACTCCTTGCACTGATTTTGTTTCATTGTTCCTTATGTATAAAGGCATAATAGGTGGAACCAAAATTCCTGAGATGCCTCATAGAAGGAAAGTATCCATGCCATATTTCATAGGGAGTCTTGTTTTTGATAGACTTATATGGACACCTATTCTTTATATACGAAACACATAGAACTCCATCACCCCAAAAAAAAATTTAACATTCTTAAAAAACATCATGGAACGTACCATATTTAACATTGTCATGCTCATTCTTTCATCTAATCCGCTATGTTGTGGATTATAAGGCACCATTTTTTGATGTTTGATACCATGATGGAAAATATAGTTTTCAAATTCATTTAAGTGTATTATTTTCCATTATGAGTGTGAATAGACCCAATGTGAGATTGTGCATCATTCTCAATCCGTTCATGAATGTTCTTGAATATTTCAAAAGCTTCATATTTGTTCTTAAATAAGTAAACGAAACAAATTCTGATGTATTCATCAATAAATTTCACGATATATTTATTACCATTAGCAAAAGGAAAAAGGCTTGGATCACAAAAATCAAAATGAATGAGTTCATGTTTTGTATGTGCTCTATAATCAGAATCATGAAAAGACTCTTTGTTGTTATTTCCTAAGATACAACTGTTACATTGCTTAAGTTTCCTAGGAATTGTAGGAAATCTAGTAACATCGTTTTTCTTCAAAAAATGAAGGTTTTCGTAGTTCAAGTGTCTAGATCTAGCATGCCAAAATAGACTTGATGGAAATGTACCTTCATCATAGGGAGAACTGTATGAAAATTTTTGTGCACGAGCCTAGGTTCCTTAAAGCTTCAAAAGTCTTTCTTCTTCTATCCCTGTCATGAAAAGTGAGTGATATGATTCTTTTCTTACCTTGACCTTGCCATTGAACATATGAATGGAATGTCCTTTCTCGCTGATGTGGATCAAGTAAAACAAGTTTCTCCTCATCTTCGGGAGGTATAAAACATATTCTAGAAGAAATTATGGAATACCAGGAAGTTTGAGCCTGATGGTGTGAAGCCCTAATGGTTTGATTTTTGAATTTTCTGTAAATTAAACTACACCATCAAAATTTTTAGTGAATTCCTCAAATAAATCTCTTTTCAAAGTCACGTGCCAATTTTCTCCTGCATCAAGAAACCAATCATATTTCCCTGAAGAACGTGAAGCGTTGAATAAGCCTTCAGTTACTGTAATGTTGCAATGTGCCACAACATAATGAGTATACATGGGTGCTTTACCTTTCCCTTTGTCAGGTATTTTAACTTTTTCTTTGTTTCTTTTCATCTCAATTATATCCCAAGTTAGCTTGCACATGGAAGAAGCATTCCCATCTATATTTCATCGTATGCAATGAAGATCATAATTTTCTCCTTGGAACTGTCTTCCCCCGTGCTTCTAAAATTCATCCTTCCTCTTCCTCTAGAAGAATATTGTTCATGATTCTTCTCCTTTTGTGCAAGGCACACAACTTATTCAGTATACTGAGGAGTTTTCTTCTTCCCAAAAGAATTTTCTCTTTTAGCTAACTTCTTCTCAAGGGAGTTAAAGGTAAGATCTTTAAGGTTACCAGTAGATTGTAATTAGTCAAGATAATGTGAATAGCTTGGATATAGTTTGTTCATATAATCTATGAGAGGACTATCTATTTCAGCATCAGTGGATTTTATGTCTTGCATAATCAATCTTAATTTTTATACTAAGGCAAGAGGGTCATCATTTTACAATTCAAGACTAAACAAATTGATCATGAATTGAACAAATTAAGTTGATAGTATGGGTCATACAATTCCCTCAACTCATTTAAGGCTTAAAAGGCCTTTCAAAATGGAGAAACACGTCGACTCACCTATTCATTTATTGATGTTGTAATCAAGGCATAGGCCTTGTTGTTCTTGTTTCTCCAATGGAAAGCTCCTTATCTGAAGTGAGATTTTTAGGTGCATTGTCTCCTTCTCCTTCTCCTTTACCTTCTAGGACCAATCATGACAGTTCTCCTTTCCAATGGGAACTAGACCCACATTGCATATGTGTGAATGCATCAATAATTTTATTTGACCTCAAAATAATTTGAAAAATTGAAACAATTTTTTTTTATGGAAATCGAACCTACAGATAATTATGCTTTCCCTAAGTGTGGTGGTTTCACTTAGAAAACCAGAAAGAAATATATTTGACCTTCTCCTTAAAATGAATAGATAAGTGAAGAAAACCTACTTGTAATTTGTTCGCTTTTCCTCGCCTCCCTTCGTCGCTTCCGTCACTCTCAATCGAACTAAACTTGCTTGATTGGTACTTGCAATGGAAACCATAAGACAAAAAATGACATAAAGGCATATGATCTATTCATGTTAAAAAAATTGAATCAATTGAATTTGTAAATACACATATAACATCATTGACACATGTACTAGGAAAGGAACACTTGTATTTGTTATGAAGTAGAAGGATAAGTTACACCCCATTGGATCAATTTGACGTCAACTCACTCAAGAATATAATCCTCATCACACTAGCATCATCAATCCAACATCATAACATTACATGCAGACGATAGCTCTAAGGGCTGTGATCTAACCAGCATAACTCTACTAATAAAAATTATTTCTCTCTTGTGCATTGTGATGAGTGCTTAGTTTATAAGTAGATGAATTTAGTTTGGCATTAATAAATCATTGAATGGCTCTTCCACAAATGGATGAAGAGGTTTCCTTGTTAATGGGAATAGGAGGATAAGAGGTTTAATGGCTCTATGGTATCCATATTCAAAGTTAGCAGTTGATGTGATAGTTGGGACAACTTCTAGAAGCGACTAGAGGTTGTGAATATTCCCGGAATCCAATGAACAATTCGCTCCCAATTGAACAATGCACTCAAAAGTGGGCCTAGATCCTCTACAACACAATTTTTCATGGGATTAGATGCTCTGCAAATCACTTACTGTAGTCTAGGGGTGTGTTGACAACTCAATGGGGCACTTCAATTGTCATCTAGGTAGTGAAACTTTCATGAAGGAAAAATATCAATGGGAAGGCTTGTTTAGGGCATGCAGAAACTAATTTAGAGTATGATAGACCCTAATTGATATTGATCTAGGTTTTGGGAGTGATGCCCAAATTTAACTATAACAACTGCCCACCAAAGCATGAAGTCAAGGGTGATAATGTTGATTGATATGATTTACAATGTGATGAGTAGGATATGAAGTGGACGGTGACTTGCATCAATTACAATACATTACATTATGATATTTTTTCATCTTTGAAATGAATTTCTAAGGGAGGCATACCCATACTCAACACATAAACTATCATAAATTCATAAATTCATTTAAAAATATAGACCCATGATGATATGACCATTTGAGTGAATACCATTGTACAGATGATTTGGTACTATTCCTAAAATCACAACCTATATGGATGAAAATAGATCCAAGGTATTCTATATCATTCACTCAATCACTTAAGTACGAGTTTTACCATGCGAGTATGTGACCTGAAGTCGAACATGGGAAGACACTGTCTAATTACCAGCCAATGATTTAAGTCACTAATAGATGTGATAGAAACTAGCATTGATGATAACGACTCTCAAGGTATTACAGTACATTATGCATGGTGAGAATAGATGATTTGATGTCGAACACCATACAAAGTATTTCAGTCGAAGGCCTTTGATTCCAACTTCTCACCAGAAGTGAGAAACCTACCATTAATGTAAGCAAGCTCCAAGGTATTGAAAGGTTGTTTCTAAGTCAATTTCTTGGATAATGAGCTGATGTTGACAGGAATTGCAAGAGGGACTTGATGTATCCCCCATCAACGACATGAAATAGAAGTAATGAGTTTACAGACATAATGTAATTGATGAAGCAATGTTCAGGGATGGCAGTCATGAAATGAATTTTTATGAGTATTACAAAGGATGAGGAATTACTGCGTGAATTCTCTTGAACATATCGCCTACATTGAATATTTGGCAACATTGACCCAAAATTCAAGTGATGGATGGTGTGATAGACCATAGGTATGATAGACCATCAAGGAGATTACACAACCCAACAATCATGGAGATGAAGTGAATGAGTGTCATGTTCAAGAGCGACTTGCTATGATAAATTTTTTGATCCCTTTCCAATTTTTTCTAGTCTTTGCTTACCATTACCTTTTTATTTTTTAACAATCTTGTGGAGGATAGCATATGCTTGATGTATCATTCCACCCTTCAGGTGAATCAATAGATATGTGATGCTTTAACGAGTCCAGCAAAGGTGAAAATAGATCTTGTCATGATGAAAAATTCCATCGATATTTGATGTTTTAATGATTCTAATGACAATGAAAACACAGTCTTTTTTCACGTTTACAGAGTTTGAAAAAAGGATGAAAAGAAAAATCCACAAATTATTTTTCATATTATAGTCCCTCATATCTGAAAAAGTGTAAAATAATATCTGAGAGAACCTCCTAGCCATGTTTGACTGGGGTTTTCCTTTTTCGTAAACATAATTTATTTGAGTCCAGAAAAAGGGTTAAACTTATACTGAGTAGATGTCGTTTAAATTCCTTTTACGAGCGCAAAAGGAAAAGTGTTCAACAATATTTTCATATCTTGGGAGTCTAAAAAGAACTAAAAGAGAACTCGAGGGGGGTTCCTTTTTCGTGTTTAATAGAGCTCGCAAAAGAGATAAAAGTGTGCTCTGTGGTCAAAATTCATTTCATGATCGTGAACGATGAACTTCATTGTATTCAATTGTAAACCTGCTCAAATAACAGCCAAATGTATTAAAAATACCTATTTAAAATAGTAAAAATGGGTAAAAACCATAGTCAATTAATTAAATATACATAAATTAATAAAAAATTCTATTAAATAAGAAATTACCAAGTCATTTTTACCATTTCACATTTACCATTCAGTTTTCAGTGCTCTGAGCCAGTTTTACCCCTGAACTTGAGCAGTTGATTGCGACAGATTCTGTTGACAATTTCCCTTGCCGTCTAGACTAGGTAGGAGATCTTACCTTCTCTTTCTATTGGTTGCATTCTTGTTCAATTTCATTTAAATTTTTTAAGGTTTCGGGGTTCATAGGGTAAATATACAACACCCTAGGACAAACACACCCTTGTATGTTGAAAAGTGCGTTGTAGAGAGGTTGAAAAGAAGCCGAGTTCCTCTCCAATGCTCTGTGTTCCTCTTAGGAGTGCATTGGATGGAATTTAGAAACTTGCATCATGTTTTCTGCCTAAAGTTTCTCCAAATTTTTTTTCATGGAATGGATCCTAACTAAGCCTATGGTTTGATTTCGGAGTTTGATTGCATCAGAATGTCCATTACATGGCAATAAAGGGAACATGAATAATAGGATACGATTTCTCTAAATGATCCTAGCACTGTGAGGTCCCTCAAAGACTGTGGGTTTATCAAGTAATTTAGATTTTTAGGGATAAGGCAACACATGGAACTATTGCAGTTCTTGATTCGTTCAGTGGACCCGGAACTACAGGAATTTCACATTGGGGAAAAAGTGCTCCCAATATTGGTTGATGACATTTACTTTTTGATAGGTTTGTTAAGATGTGGTGCCCCCATTTACCTTCTAGGCTCCATCCGTGTAGGTGAGATGGCGAAGGACTACATTCAATAGTTTTATCGACCAGGTACTGAGCCTATAAAAGATGGAAAGATAAATATAAAATATGTACGTGATATGCCTTTGAAAATTATCCTATTTACTATCCCAAAGCTAGCCGATAGCGTGACCATGTCGCGAACAAATCATACATGCAGTATGTGCTTAAGTGTCTCGAGCAAGCCATGTTGAACTGGGCTGAAGGAGTACTCCTTCAAATGAAAGGACAATTGACCAAAATAAAAAGTGGAAAGATGAAATTTTTTAGCTTTGGGTCGATCTTGATCACTTTCATTTTGGATCGAGTTCCATTTATGCAGCCACACCATGTGACACTGGGATTAACTACTTCTAGAGATCCACAGATGGAGTGGTGGGTCGAGCTTATAGCTAGACATATTGGTCAGTCATCGATCTCGTTTTCCACTACATTCTTCAGTTAGCTCTAAAGAAATAATATCTTCATAGAGGAGCATCGATATGTAGATATGGAGTTCCCTGGAGATCCAGATTTGATTTTACCATGCAATGGTTAATGGGGTTCTATAGGTAAAATGTTTGACCATGTTTTTTGATTTTTTTGTTTTTTACATATTTTTTTATTTTTTGATGTTTCCAAGACTAAAATAAATATGTTTTATGTATGAAAACGTGGGTACTACTTGACCAATGGCTTGTGCACAACAGGTGGGAGAACCATCAGAGAGGATTGTCAAGAGAGTAGTCTTTCTGGATTTGGATTTAGCAGAGACTCTTGTTGAGTTGCAAAAACATGTGGAGGGATTGACCCTTGGGATATCGAATGTCGAAATCGAGGAAATATTATTGTTGATCAGTGGTTGTCATTGATGTCAACCCAAGCAGCACCAGGGGCTACCCTAATATTGCATGGTAATTTTGATCTACCCAATTACTACATTCTGGGTCAAGAATATTTGTTATGGTTTATTCTGGTTGAGATGTTTTTTTGATATATGGCACACCATGTAATCCTTCATGGTTTGATAGATATTCATGTTTTAATTTTGTAACCCGAGTTGGTGGGCTAAAACCCCATGGGGTTGTGGCATGGGTCATTGAAAAGTAAACCATTAAAATTTTTTAAGCTCCTAAAATCCCTCCCATGTTCACTTTTTGAAGACCCTCTCAACCTAAGCATTTATATAAACTGTGATCCTCATACCCTCCTCATGTAGGGATTTCACTAGCTGAAAAAGGTCATCATGGAATTTGCGCTCTAATATTTTTTCTACGAAGGTTTAGAAGCTGAAATTTATATGAGGCAAAGCTGAAATCCCGCAGAAGCTCATGTAAAAATGTCAGATCAAGGTGCATGAAATTTTTGGAGATATGATATGTGGACGTTAGTGGTAATCTAAAATAAGTTACCTTGGGAAAATTGTCATAACTCTCTCTCTGAGTATCATATTTGAATTATGTAAAAAGCAGAAGAGAGTGCACAAACTGTAGTTTTTGATGTATTAATTTTAGAGCTGAATAAAGAAACAATGACACGTGGCATGCTGTACAAGTTTGCTCTACTAAAGCAGTACATAATTAGGTCATTGTGAGAGATTGAGCATAGCTCTCCCTTGAAGAATCCAAATTGGTTAAGAAATGTGGCATTGGAAAGAAGACTCAGATGACTACTATAGAACCAAAAATCAAATATTGGGGATATGAAATAGTAGAGATACACCAGATTCAATATCAAGATCCTTGAAGGAAAGAAGAAGCTATATCATGTGTTGGCAAGGGCTACAAAGGACTAGACTTTCTAGGGCAGAAAAGCAAAGCAAGGTGCAACAGACGGTAGCATGACAAGAGTAGAAATCAAGGTGTAGAATAGCAGCAATAAGTTCACCACATGAATTCTTCAAGTGGGTAGCACTGCGTACAGTCATTGTAAAGGTATCATTGTACTGAGTCATTGTAAATGCATCATTGTAAAAAATGTACAAGTGTTTATCTGCCAAGAGTTGAAGAGGTAGTGTTGAGAGGTCTAGGATCATCATTAGGTTGTTTTGTCATAGTTTCAGTTATTGTCTAGTGTATCTTCTTCTTCTATATCATTCTATATCATTGTAAAGTGGACCATTTTCCCTTCTACATGAGTCCATTCTTGTTTTATTCTTCTATAGGGTGGTAGGGTGGTGCTAGGCTAGTGCATGAAGTCACCAACATGTTCAAGCCTATGAAAAATTTAGGGTGGTAGGTTGGTGCTATGGTGACTTGTAGCTCATTGGGTGTTGGGGCATCCATTTAGTTGACTACTAATGAATCTCCAGCGTTGGAGCATCCATCCAGTGGGAGTTGGAGAAGAATGTTTTTCTAGATTCTAGGAATTTGGAGTTTTATTTTCAATTGGAGTTGAATATTGAAGAATTATTAGAAAATAATTCAGGTGGTTTTTGTCCCGGAGAGGGTTTCCACCTTAAAAAATGTGTGCAGTTTTTTTCCTTTCATTTACTGCTATCATTGTACAAACAATGATAATAATTGAATATTAACTAATGGTTTGAAATATTAGTAATAATACTAATTTAAATGAATAGTGATTCACTACCCCCCCCCCCCCCCCCTCTCAGTATTTCTAACAAATGGAATAAGAGCCTGGTTCCTTCAATAACAGTTTAATAGCTGGAAGGAGGTCATGGAGCATACCAAGAATGGTGTACCTTTTTTCAATTAAAATAATTATGCACTTTGGAAAGGAATAATGGAGGTCTATCTCTTGGCACAAGGTTACAAAGTATGGGACACTATTCAAAATGAATTTACTTCAACCGCAGATGAACAAGGTAATAATAATTTGGTAAATGATGAAAAATAAAAGAATATTATTATCAGTGGTCTTATTGAATCTTCTTATCATAAGGTGTTGAGTTGTAAAACCCCCAAAAACGTATGGGACAAGCTTGAGAATATATATGCAGGTGACTCAAATGTCAAATAATCAAAGCTTCAAATCTACAGAGAAAAATTTGAGTAACTCAGAATGAAAGAAGATAACAACATTGATGCATACTTTGAACACGTTGATGAAATAATGTAATATTCCTAATTTATCTTTAGCTAATAGGAATGTTAATTTTGCTTTTGAAATCTAGATGCATGAATAATTGAGCAAGGAGGCTCCTAATTTGCTCAAGTATGAATAAAAATCCTTCCTAATGTGAAAGGGGATCATGAAATAACCAATTCAAGCATCCACATGTGTGAAAAAGGTCCAAAATATGTGGACAAGGTCAAGTTTGACCAAGTCAGCATGATTTATCCTCAAAGAAGTAGATTCTAAATAAAGCCAACTTAATGTGAATAGAGATCAATCCAGCTAGATAAAATGAAGGCACCTTGAGTGTTAAAAGGGACAGGACATGAATAATCAGTCAAGGTTGACCAAATCAAAAAATATGTCTAGATACATTGCACAATCTTGATGGACAACGTAGTTTTTATGGAGGAGCCTTTGCATCGAAGCAACCTCATAGTGGGTGGGACCCTTGGTGAGGAAGCTCATCAATTATATAATGAAGGATATGGAAAGAATATGAACATGTTGGACATTATATTTTCATGTGGTCTACTTAGACTTCCTGCATACTTGGTTGTTTAGCTAAGTTGTTGCATTGCTTAGTTCAAGGGTTTGCTCGTGCGGGAATTCCCTACTCTTTCTTGGAGATCTTGCTTGAGAAATCTAAGAAGAGACTTCTGATCTGAATTTTCGACTATCAGGTGTTGGGCCAAGCACTTACCTTCAGCAAAAATGTATTCCCTTTAGAAAAATGCGTTATTTCTTAAGGTGTGCATTGGGAGGGGTCAAAACCCCATTTTGAGGAGCTAGTTTCCCAAGAGGAGGATCCGCCTTTCTTTGGGAAATCTAGAGGAAGCATATACAGCCATATTATTTAGAGCTTTAGCCATAAATTTTTATTCAGTCACAGATTTGCAGCAGCTTTCTCTTGTATATCTTTTTCTGTCAAGAAACCCTTGCCGGGTCTTCTTGGATCTGTATAAAAGAGATTAGATCTCTGTTTTTGTACCTCATTGAGTATTATAATAGGATTATCAGATATATTTCTCTATTTTCTAAGTTAAACTCTATTTATACTGTATAGTCTCTTATGCAGCAGGTCCGGCAGTTTGTAGTCTTGGGGTTTTGGCAATTTTTAGTTGTCTTGAGCATGGGAGGCCTGTTTAACTAGGCTAAAGACATTTTTTTTCTAAAAATAAATTTCATGCATGTCCTATATTGTTAATTATAAGGGACACAACCATTATTTTCCACTGTTATAACTCAATATTTAGAAAATAATGGTTTTGAGGTAAAAATAGTTTCTTTTCCCCGCCTGGTGAAGTGTATAAAGGCATAGTTTACTGCTGTGAATGTTATTATTATGGTTGTGTTCCAAAACACTACATGAGTTAATTACGTGCTTTTCTCCAACTTTGGAATACCTTAAGGTATTCTTATTGTTGTAGAAAATTCCAGATTTGGAATATTACAGTGGTATCAAAGCAACAATCTTGGCTCAACCTGTGAGCTTCAAGAATCATGGAATCTTCTCATGGGGAGAAGGATATTTTCAGAATAAATCATAGAAAAACATTATTTTCTAGAGAAAGGAGGTTCTCAAATCTTATTTTTCCAAATGTGCAGGGTGGAAGCAAGGGCATCAAATAAATGAGGAGGGAGAAATCTGAAAATCCCTCAGCAAGATCTATACAAGAGGAAGATTCTAAGTTCTAATCTTATGGATATGAGCACTCGGCCATATCATCATATCTAACAATTTCTATCAACAATTTCTTCATGAAGAGGAAGAAAGGAGATATGCCAAAGAGAGATACTCTTGGTGATTATTTGCAGGAATATGAAGATCAATCCGAGGAGTTCAAAAATCACTTGAATTTCCAAGGGTTTTGCCAAATGAAGGAAAAGAGAACAAGGAGCAAGAATTATGGTGAGGTTATCTTCTTTCTATCCACTTTTGATGGATCACATCTATGTTCAGCAAGGGCTTGGGTGAAGGAGCTAGACACCTTTGTGCAGCAACATCAAGTTTCAGAATCTGGAGCCATCAAAGTAGTAGCACTATATTTTGAGGGTAAGGCCTATGCTTGGTGATTGTTTGAATCGTTTTCCTTAAAAAATTCAAATACATCTACTTATGCAAGGTTCATTAAAATATTAATAGAGAGGTTTGATGATATTTCATGTGAAACATCTTCTATTGCAACTATCAAACCACATCAAGAAAAACTTTTGCATGAGTTGGGAGGGTCTATATATCCAACTCCATTTCTGAAAACCAATGAAGAGAAGGTGAGATTGTTTGATACTTTTCCAAGGGCAAGATCTCCTTTGGATGGAGGGCTTTCTTCTCAAAGGAAAGACATGAAGACTCCTTCTTCAAAAGAGGACCAAAATCTAAGGTCTCTTGTTGAAGGTAAGGCAATCTCAACTAGTGAAGAGGAGAAAGGGGAGGCAAGAGAGGATAACGCAGTCATAACAAGGGCACCTCAAGCACCCCATGAAGAATAGGATGGAGCACTTGATCCAAGGAAAGAAACTCTTGCACTCTTGCAAGGAGTTCCAAAAGGTCTCACACATAGAGCTCTTGGCATAACACATGAGCAGCATGCACTTTCATTTCCAAGTGATGGGATCTTGAAGATAGGAGAAGGAAAGGAGGAGGAATGGCATCACAAGATGGAGAGCATGTACCCTTCTCTATTTCAAGTTGTTAAATAACGAAGAAGGCAAGAGGACTTATGCAATAAAAGTAGGGGAAAATATGTCCACCTACATTCACATCCTACTCTATGCCTTGATGCCTCTTTGCAAGGAGGCATTTCAGTAGGAAGACCTCCTGATTGGAGGGAAAATGAAGTGTTCTCTAAACTATATGTAGCAGAAAACTATTTTTTGAAAGAGGGAACCTTGGAAGGAGCCACTACAGTTCTAAAGACCATTGATAGAAGCTTAGGAAAATTTCTGAAATTGACCTTGCTTTCTTCCATTCATCTATTTGCATTGGAGGGAATAGATTCAGAAATTTGTGCTAATATAAGCATAGTATCAAAAGGCTACTCTATAGCTTTGGGGAAGCAAAGGATACTCAAATATATAATGAAGATTTTTGAACATAACAAAAAAATAATTTCATTTTTGTATGCAGGAGCAAAATTGTGGAATTTTTGGAGAAAGAGAACCTTTCAAGGGGAGGGTGACTCTCCTAAACTTCAATCTTGTCTTGAGAAATATTAGCTGCAAGAAAGGCAGAAAAAAAAGTTGGGAATGCTCCAACATGTGAATTTTACATCAAGTATCTCAAGGAGGAGAGCCATCATATGACAAATGCATCATTTCATACTTCTACAACGCTATCAATGTTGGGAAGCCTAGACCCTTATTGGGAGTCCCAACTCTTGATGGGATATTCGAAGGACCTATTCACATGTAAGGTTCTTGATGGGAAAGAAATGGATGGAGGGTATAAAGTAGTTAATGGAATCATTTATGTTCATGATCAGATCCACTTAACTAAAGATTTCAAGCTCAAGAAAAAACTACTTGACACAACCCATGTGGTCTTGCTTTCAAACCCCACTGATTTCATTAGAAAATATCATACTATCTTAGATGGATTCATGTGGGAAAATTTCAAGGAGGAGATGCACTCTCATATGAGTAAGTGCAAGAATAATTTGCTGGTTGAGGAGGGAAATAGCTCTTGGAAAGAGTTATCATTATCACCTCCTTATTCGTTGAGTGTGAGAGGGAGCTCATCCATGAGCTACCTTGCTGATTTTAAACAAGTGTATGACAAACATTGTATTGCTGAATATCATGATGTATTTATTATATACTTGTATTTTCTTAACACTCATGTGCAGGTCTTGGCTCCAAGAGGGGGCACTTTTTCTAATAGGCTTCATGAGCCACTTTGGGCCATGAACAGTGGTGATGCTGGCCATTATTTGGGAGATCTTGGAGAGATTATGTACTCCTCATGGTGTGATTCATCAACACCAACCATCATACACCTTCTCCAAGCATGCAAGAAGGATGGCGCAGCAAAAAAGTGTTGGGGAGAACGCTTGTCATATCAAATTCTATGGTAGTTAGGAGGAAAATTGTGTTGGTTGCACATGAGGGACCATTTTCCTTCTCCTTTATTGTATATGGAAGCTAGCATGATCTTACTTATGATCCCACATGATGGAGATGTTCTTATTTTTGTTGGGGGCATGGTTGGAGGAGAGGCACACTGGTTGGATGTGTCTTTTGGGGAATATAGTCCCTACTTTTTTTGCACTACATGTTCCAAGGGGAGCATGAGAAACTGTATGGCCACCATTGCATACCACTTGTTTCTTTATGATGTGGACCATATATTTGGTTGGAGCACTTGGGGCATGCCTCTCATGAGAAATTGGGAGGAGATTTTCTATGAATTACCAAGCTGGAAAGTGATTCATTTTATTTGGATGATAGCATGGATGAGGGAGGCCTCCATTGATGATGAAATTACCCATGATTTTCATCACTTTTATATTAAGGAGGCCATGGATCATCAATAAGGTTTCCATAAAAACCTTCCATTCTTTCATGATGAGAGCCATTGGGTTTATTCACCAAAGGCCAACTTGCACACTTCGGAGGAGCCATTGGGAGATGGAGCTTTTGTAGAAATTATGAATCAATGGAGGAGACTATGGGATGAGAGGGCCACAAGAGGAAGAGGGGAGATTTTGCAGCACCCTTGCAGTTTCTTGAGGATAAGAAACATTTGGGGGGGGGAAATTTATGTCTTGCTAATTTAGCTTCAGCTAATAGGAATATTAATTTTTCTTTTGAAATATAGATGCATGAATAATTGAGCAAGGAGGCTCCTCATTTGCTCAAATATGAATAAAAGTCCTTCCTAATGTGAAAGGGGATCATGAAATAACCAATTAAAGCATCCACATGTGTGAACAAGGTATAAAATATGTGGACAAGGTCAAGTTTAACCAATTCAACATGATTTATTCTCAAAGAAGTGGATTCTAAATAAAGCCAACTCAATGTGAATAGAGATCAATCCAGCTAGATAAAATTAAGGCACCTTGAGTGTGAATAGAGACAGAACATGAAGAATCATTCAATTTGACCAAATGAACAAATATGTCTAGATACATTGCACCATTTTGATGGACAACATAGTTTTTATGGAGGAGCCTTTGCATGGAAGCAACCTCGTAGTGGGTGGGACCCTTGGTGAGGAAGCTCATAAATTATATAATGAAGGAGATGGAAAGCATATGAACATATTGGAGATTATATTTTCATGTGTTTTTCTTAGAATTCTTGCATACTTGGCTGTTTATCTAAGTTGATGCACTACTTAGTGCAAGGGTTTGCCCGAGCAGGAATTCCCTACTCTTTCTTGGAGATCTTGCTGGAGAAATATAAGAAGAGACTTCTGATCTGAATTTTCCACTATCAGGTGCTGTGCCAAGCACTTAACTTAATCAAAAATGCATTCCCTTCAGAAAAATGTGTTATTTCTTAAGGTGTGCAGTGGGAGGGGTCAAAACCTCATTTTTAGAAGCTAGTTTCCCAAGAGGAGGATCAACCTTTATTTGGGAAATCTAGAGGAAGCATCTACAGAAATTTATTTGCATGTTCAGCCATCATATGCAGAGCTTCATCCATACAGTTTTATTCAACCATAGATTTGCAACAGCTTTCTCTTGTATATCTTTTCTGTCAGGAAACCCTTGCCAGGTCTTCTTGGATATGTATAAAAGAGATTAGATCTCTATTTCTATACCTAATTGAGTATTATAATAATATTATCAGATATATTTCTCTATTTTCTTAGTTAAAATCTATTTAGACTACGCAGTCTCTTATCCTGTAGCTCCGACATTTTGCAGTCTTGGGGTTTTGGCAATTTTTAGTTGTCTTGAGCATGGGAGGCCTGTTTAACTAAGCTAAATGCATTTGTTTATGAAACCATTTTGCAATCATGTCATATATTGTTCATTCTAAGGGAAGCAACCGTTATTTTACATTGTTTTAACTCAATATTCAGAAAATAATGTTTTTGAGGTAAAAATAGTTGCTTTTCCCTGCTTGGTGAAATGTATAAAGGCATAGTTTCTTGTCGTGAATGTTATTATGATGGATATATGTTCAAAAAAACTACATGAGTTGATTACTTTTTTTTCTCCAAATTTTTAATACCTTAAGGTATTCTTATTGTTGTAGAAAATTCCAGATTTGGAATATTACAAATAACCAACACTCTGGAAGGATTGGGATAGCCTGTTGATGAGAAGACTATTATACGAAATATTATTCTAACGTTACAAGGGAGATTCAACCCAAATGTATCGGTCTTATAATATAGTGCAAATCTAGACAAACTCAGCAAAGAGGAACTACATTGAGTTCTCATAGCATATGAAATCAGACTTGATGAAAAAGAGGGTACTTCACATCTATAAAATGTGTTCGCTGCATCTAAGAAAACTAATAAGGAGAAAAAACCTTCAAAGGAACAGACCTACACCTACAAGTGTGAAGAAAATAAATATGATGAAGAAGGTCTTTCAGATGGAGAATATGCTTACTTTACGAGAAAAATAAAAATTGGTAAGGTAAAATTCAAGGGTAAAATTCCATTGATATGTTTCCGATGTGGTGAGGTTGGGAACTTCGCAGCAAAATATCTGAATATAAGTGATGGAAACTCAAAAGAAAAGAAAGGCTTTAATAAATTCAAGAAACAAAGAAAATGGAAAGGATTCAAAAGGAACTTTCTCTGTAAAGAAGATAGCTCATCATCCGATGAAGACAATGACAGCGAAGAAGAAGCCAATGAGAGAGTATTTTTTATGGCCAAGCACATTAAATAAAAGGTATCAAACAACGAAGAAGAAGGGTTGAACATAGAAGAATTTTCTAAGGAGGCAATCAAGCTTATAAAAAAGCTCAAGGCTAAGAAGATCCGTTCCAATACTCTTGAAGAACAACTTCAAGGTCTCAAAATTAAAGTTCAAGAACACAAATATATTAAGGAGTCACTTCAAAATAAATTGGAATAATGCAACCATGAAAGGGAAGCATTTGAAGTCGAAGTAGTCTCGCTACATAAGGAAGTGAAGAAGGGAAAAATTGTCCAAAACTATGCCAAAAACTCAAGGGAATTGGAAGAAATCATCAACAATCAATGATCTTACAACGACAGAACTGGCCTAGGTTATAAAGAAGAAGAAGCAAGACCTTCTACAAAAAAATACAATGAACCTATGAGATTTGACATGCATGTAGACTTCATTGGACAAGATTCACAAGAAATTCCTTGGAAGACAATTCCTCGATGAAGTTTTCCATCCAGGTACCAACATATGATTTATGGCTATTGTTATTGATGTGGAAAATTTGGTCATAAAGCTATAGAATGTCACACGTACCCTAGGAACCAATACAATTCTAGGAGATCTATCAAATATGAACCTCCCAGTGCTCAACGAAACATAAATATATTTGAACATTTAATGAATAGTATTGAATGTTACAAATGGCGAAACTTTGGACTCATAGCCAGAGACTGCAAACTTCAAAATCCTCTAAAAGAATCTTCGAAGCCACAAAATGAATGAACATGGAAAAAGAAGAAGAATGATAAGTGTGCCCTCGCTCTCAAGGCTCAAAACAACAAAGATGTGTCGTATATGACTGGAGATAGAAAGAAATTTGTATCTCTGAAAGAGAAGAAGGATGGAACCATGTCCTTTGGAAATGATGGATCTTTAAATTTTATAGGATCACGTAACATCACTATCGGAAGAAAAGATGCTCTAGAAAAGAATGTGCTATTGGTTGAAAACGTGAATCACAATCTGCTAAGTGTTGGACAAATGTGTGATCAAGGACACACAATACTATTCAACTCCACAAAATTTTAAATCAGGAAAGGTAGGTATGGTGAAATTGTGGCTACAGTAAGTCGAGCTCCAAATGACATATATGTTTTGGATGAAGCAACTAAAGCATGTATAATAGCCTTAGAGGATGATATAATATTTGGTAGCAATGATGATCGACTAAGTAAGAACTTTGCTACAAAGATGCAAAGTGAGTTCGAAATATCTTCACTTGGTGAGCTGAAAAACTTCTTAGGGCTTCAAATATCTTAGCAAGAGAAAGGACTACTTATATGTCAAGCCAATTACATCAAGGAAATGCTCAATAAATTCAAAATGGAAGATTTCAAACTCATCCTTACTCTGATGGTAACAGGTTCAAAATTGAGCATAGACAATTCATCTAAGGATGTGGATCAGAGGTTGTATATATCTAAGATTGATATTCTTCTATATATAATAGCCTCCCGGACACATGTTATGCAAGAAGTTGGACAAGTAGCAAGATTCTGAGCAACACCAAAAGATTCACATATTATTTCTGTCAAAATAATTCTTTGATATCTAAAGTGAAAACAAAATATGGCTTGTGGTATCCCAAGGGTAAAAATCTCATTATTCAAGCCTTCATAGATGTAGATTTGGTAGGAAGTGTTGATGATTGTAAGAGTACTCATGAAGCATTTGAATATCCTCGCCATAAGCTTGGGATTATCCCAATTCCTCATTATATTTTCCTTATTCATAATATAAAGTGGGAGTGGAAGTGTGTACAGGTCCACAGGATGGTTTTCTGTCAAGGGGAGTCAAAGTTTGTATAGGTCCTCAGGATGGTTATGTGTCAGGGGGAGTTACTCTTTTCCATTGATTTCAAAGGGGGAGATAATGTTGTAGGAAGAGGTGTCATGATCACAGAGAGAGTACTTGTGTTGCTATCAATGCCAAAGGGGTAGATTGTTGATCAGTGGTTGTCATTGATGTCAACCCAAGTAGCACCAGGGGCTACCCCGATATTGCATGGAAATTTTGACCTACCAAATTACTATATTCTTGGTCAAGAAAATTTTGGATGGTTTCTTCTTGTCGAGATGTTTATGTTCATATATGGCACACCATGTAATTCTTCACAGTTTGAGAGATATTCATGTTTGAAGTTTGTAACCCGAGTTAGTGGGATAAACCCCCATGAAGTTGTGGCATGGGTCATTAAAAAGTCAATAGTTAATAATTTTTAAGCACCTAAAATCCCTCCCAGGTTCACTTGTTGAATACCCTCTCAACCTAAGCATTTATATAAATTGTGATCCTCATATCATCCTCATGTAGGGATTTCGCTACCTGAAAAAGGTCATCGTGGAATTTGTGCTATAAATTTTTTTCTATGAAATCTCAAAAGCTGAAATTGTTATGAGGAAAAGCTGAAATCCTGAGGAATCTCTTGTAAAATTTTAAGATCAAGGTGGGCAATATTTTCAAAGATATTATCTGTGGAAATCAATGTTTTTGCAGGCTCCTGAACTTCATCTCAAAGAAGTGACCTTGGGAGAATCATCATAACTCTCTCTCTGAGTATCAAATTGGAATTATGTAAAAAGTGGAAGAGAGTGCACAGACTATAGTTTTCAATGTATTAATTTCAAAGCCGAATAAATAAACAACGACACGTGGCATGCCATACAAGTTCTCTCTACTAAAATAGTCCATAATTAGGTCATTGTGAGAGATTAAGCATAACTCTCCCTTGAAGAATCAAAATTAGTTAAGAAATGTGGCATTGGAAATAAGACTCAGAAGACTAGTACAAAACCGAAAATCACATATTGGGGGTCTGAAATAACAAAGATACACCAGATTCAATATCGAGATCCTAGAAGGCAAGAAAAAGCTAGATCATGTGTTGTCAAGGGCTGCAAAGGACTATACATTCTAGGGTAGCAAAGAAAAGAAAGGTGCAGAAGAGGGTAGCATGACAAGATCAGTAATCAAGGTGCAGAACAGTAGCAAGAAGTTCACCACATGAAGTTTTCAAGTGGGCACCATTGCATACAATCATTGTAAAGGTATCATTGTACTGAGTCATTGTAAATCCATCATTGTAAAAATTGTACAAGTGTCTATCTGACAAGAGTTGAAGAGGTAGTGTCGGGAGGTCTGGGATCATCATTAGTTGGTTGACTCATAGTTTGGGTTATTATATAGTGTATCTTGTTCTTTTATATCATTCTATATCATTGTAAAGTGGACCATTTTCCCTAGCACTGGAGTCCATTCTTGTTTTATTCTTCTATAGCATGGTAGGGTGGTGATAGGTTGGTGCATGAATTCACGAACATGATCAAGCCTGTGAAACATTTAGGGTGTTATGCTGGTGCTATGGTGAGTTGTAACTCATTGGGTGTTGGGGCATCCATTTAGTTCACTATTGAAGAATCTTAGGTGTTGGAGCATCCATCCAGTGGGAGTCGAAGAAGAATTATTTTCTAGATTCTAGGAAGTTGGAGCTTTATTTTCAATTGGAGTTGAATATTAAAGAATTATTAGAAAACAATTCAGGTGGTTTTGTATCCTGGATAGGGTTTCCACCTTAAAAATTGTGTGCAAATTGTGTTCCTTTTGTTTACTGCTATCATTGTACAAACACTGATAATAATTGAAGATTAATTAATTTTGTGAAATATTAGTAATAATACTAATTGAAAGGAATATTGATTCACCACCCCCCCCCTCTTAGTATTTCCAACAAATATGAGGCTGCAATGCCATACCATTGGTGTGCATACCTTTTGGATGAGGCTATTGCCCCTAATAGCCCAAGTTGTGACCTAATATCATGAGCATCACTATGCATACTTGCATTATACTATGTTTGTATACATTTTTAGGTCAGATTAGCAACCTGTCTTGGACACAATTTTTGTCAAAAATAGATTATAAATCTATTTTACTTTCAGTGTTTTCCTATGATTATGTGCAATCATATTCAATTGTGTGGTGTGAATTGAAAATATATCTTTGCATATGTCGCAAATGTCTATTTAAAACATAATTAGCTAAAGAATTAGTTAAAGAGTTAAAGTTTCTTGAAATGTCAAGGATATGGAATCGAAGATCTTGAGCAATGAAAATTACTATTAACCCTCGTGCTTGATCTTGTTTAATTTCCCATTTTGGGAATTTATCATCATCAGAAGGTTTAGTTTCTTAGCCTGTGGCTATTCTATGTAGCCCTTTAATTCTAAGTATATCTACCATGCAAGGTAGTCATTGGAAATAATTGGTGTTGTTAAGAATAATCGGGAATGCACTTTCAATTTTTAAAAACCTAAAGAAGAAAAAAGATAAAACTAACTTCTCCAATGGAAATATATCAAAAAATTAGGTTGATTAAAAAAAAATGGCTTCCAGATGAAGAAGTTATTCCTTTTGAAAAAACTGAGCTGTAGATGCCGAATAGTTATGGGAACAATTTGAAATTTGATGATGAAGTTCAATTTAAAAAAAAAATCCCTCCCCTTTAACAAATTTTTTTTACAAAAATAAGTTTGAGAAAGAGACGTGTACACAAGACCTCTATTGAGATAGTAAAAGGATTCTGTAATTTTTTGAAAGTAGGAAGGGTTTCTTTTTTTCGTCTTTAGTGTGCGTGCTTTTTCCTTCACAAAAAACACAAAAATCCAAGCAAAAAAAAAAAATGCAAGCCTTGCAAAATAATGTTAGATTTTTAGTTGGCCTTATCAGCAACTATTTATTTTTTGACTATTTCTGATTTCCCGAGATCACACAAAAGCACGGGGAAAGAGCATTCATCGCAAAAAAAAAATCCCTTTTTCCTGTTTTTTATTTGCCGAGATCGCACACAGCGCAGAGAAAAGTGCATACACATAGAAGAGCATATAGATACAACAAATAAATAAAACCTAAAAACTGAAATAAACAGAGGGAACTGAAATAATAAGAACTATTAACAAATATAACTGCAAAACATATACTTTACACCTCCAGATCTAAACTGTCTTAACTTGGGCAACTAGAAACCTTTTCGCATGAAACGAAAGACATTCCTCACTGTAACAAACACTTCGGACACAAAAAAGTAGTTCTCTAGGCCTGAAAATGTTCAAAAATAGTAGTTGTACAAAACAACAGTCGCATGCAATCAAACCAGCTTCGGGTTTGGATCAACAACATATGCGGCCCTCAAAATAGCTCTGATACCATGTAGGAATTTACAGGGTAACTTCTATAGATCAAAAACCAAAGGTCACCGCTCACAAACATATCAAAAATCAGTACACCTGTATTATCATGTGGTTAAAACTCTCGAAGAGGGAAACAGTCCATGGCCTGAACCAACGCAGACACTTCAGGAAATTTATTAATATAAAAAGAAAAGTTACATATGTTTCTCTCATAAATGGTTACCAGGAAAATGACCCTCCATGCTCTTTAAATAGATATCATGGACCAGTCGAGTGTTAATCCATGGATCAAGTGTCGTTAATACTGAGGAGAGAGTGAACCGTCGGATCACTACAAATCGTAGTCGTCGGATTATAATTTACAAATGTACATAGTAAAGAAACACACTTTAACTAACTCTATACTATACTAAGTTATTCTTAACTTTTTCCTATGTGTCGGAGTATCCTAACAGTTTATATACATAACAATATTCTTTCACATGTTATTTATTTAATTCGTTGTAATTGTTCTGAGCTTCATGATATTCTTTAACCTTCCATGCATATAAATTTTATACAATAATATCGTAGGTCTTGTAAAAAAAGGGTATTTTGGATGTAACTGTTGTGGACCTTCTCTGAAATCTAGATGGTCCAAGGACCTCCGAAATCTAGTGTATGATTGATCCAGGGTATTCTTCCAAAAAGAACACCCTTACAGAAGACCAACATCCGGTTTCAATGGTCAACGAGAGAGAACCCAAAGGCCTCCAATAACGACACCATCCGAATGGCTTAGAGAATATGTGAGAGAGAAGGAGAAGGAGTTCATAGAAATATTCGATTGAAATGGGGAGCCTATGTTTGATGATCCAAAATCCTTTGACACCTATGTTGAAAAATTTCACATTAGGATGAAAACAAAATCTATCTTTTATAACCTCCCATATTGGGAGCATCTTAAGATTAACCACTTATTAGATCCCATGCATATATTTCCAAATGTTTCATCTTCTTTATGGAGGAACATATCATCAAAATAAAGTGACACATTGGTTGTTAGGAAAGGTCTTATTACTTCAAAAACTAAAATGAAACATTGTCCAAGACGATTAGAGAGTACAAGATCAGAGGCAAGCGTTGGTCCCTCTAATTCATGGTATTTCAAAGAAGGTGATGTCCCTTGGATTTTAAAAAAAGATGGTCTTTCTTTGGCAAAGGAAGTTATAATGGGTGTGAGGGTGCCATCTTCAAAAGGGTCTACTCTACGACACAACTTCACCGTTGATGACCATTTGTCGGGGTTGAAATCGCATGACCATTTAAATCTTCTAAGAGTACGTATAATGTCAAAAGCATGATTTTATTATTTTTTATATTAATAAATTTTCTCCCATGCAGGGATCATAAAACATAACTAATTTTGTATATTATTGCACCTGTTTATAACTTTGCAGTTTCATTATCCTTTTTCATGTGTGGGTGTATGAAACATGGATTCCCTCAAGATTTAGGATGTCCCATATCTAAATTATTCACATTTTTACGTTGGATCACGTTAAAGGACATTCATTTGGCTAACATTCCACGATGGTGGTAATAGATAGTTGAGATTGTTTGTATGTTCTAGAAGGAATTACCGACAAGTTTCATGGACTTTCAAGTTCATATTCTAATCCACCTAGTGGATGAGGTTGAATCAGTTGGGGTGGTTTCTTGTCATTGGATGTTTTTCTTAGAGAGGTACATGAAGAAATTGAAAGGTTTTGTTCGACAAGGGGAAAAAACTGACGGGTCTATAGTAGAGGGGTACATATCATATGAGTCTTTCTATTATGTTGATGAGTAAATCAAGAATATCAACAATAGACCAGGTGTGGTGATTTGGGACGATAAAAGCGATAAAGACAAAAGAGAAGGGGAGTTGCTCCAAACGAGTGCAAACAAGTGCTTGATAAAGAGTAAGCGACTTATAATTTTTCAAAATTTACACAAAGTAAATATTCATGTTGAACTTTGATATAATGTATATTTTTATCCTTATGTAATATATAATGTCAGTTTGATTTCGTGAGTGAATGCTGAAATTGAAGCAATCAATAAATTCGTTCTTTACAATTCCGAAGCGACACAACCGTGGGTTGCGTTGTACGAATAAAAGATGATGAAATGGGATAGTGACAGGAAAGAATTCAGATAGTTGAATGGCAGAAGTGTGCCTTGTCTTGATCATTTAAAAGAAAATATGCCAAAAATATGCCCCAACAGTTGTGTTGTTGACTAAGTCAGAGAGAAATACGGTGCAACCAATCGTTACCCGCGTGTTGAAGAGGATGCACTAAACTTAGTGATTTGGTGCAATAACTAAATAATAATATATTTAATTTATATGTACATTTGAAAACTAATAATGTCACTTTCAAATGTAATAATCTATATTTCATATTTTAACTATTGGGTAATTATAAGACACATTACACTATGATTTTTTAACTTTTTTATACGTGCATTTGTTCCCATCTGTGTGGGCATATGGACACCATTTTTACACAAAAAAATGCGATGATGGAAACAACACACAAAACCGTGGAGTGGAAGTCGAGTTTGATCAATCTAGTGGATATAGCCACTGTGATCAAAACCTAGTATGAGTGATATGAGGTTACGTCGAAAAGATACAAGAGATCATTGAAGTGTATTTCTCTTCTTTCGAATGTGTATTTTTAGGTGCATGTGGTGGGACACCTTTGATCGAAATAATGTAAAGGAAGATCGTGATAGTAGGCTAATATGTATCAACTCTAGAAAGATGTGGGATGAAGCTAAGGAGCCCTATGTTTTCTCCAAACACTACAACTGGGTGTTTTTTTACCCAGATGTGTTGCATAGGGATTGGTGGTTTGTATTGATACATGACCCTAGATCAAAACATATTTTTGAGAGCAATAGTGTTATAATGCCATGAGAGCTGGAAGATAATGAGGGTGATCATGAGAACCAAAAGTGATATGGTACATGTGTTGTCTCATCAATATTTATACTTTTTAAGATGGATTTTGCAAAACATTATCATATGTATTTTGAATTAATTGGTAATTTTCATTGTGTTAATGTTAAAAGAAATAACTCACTTGATAATTTTCACTTATGTTGATATCAAAAACAATGGCTTACTGTATAAAGTTCTTGTTTTTTTTATGTAACATCATAATAAAGTAATGATAATTCTAAAGTACACGAATTTATTTGCATTATTTTCTAAACTTTATTATATTAAAAAAATTCATATTATTCTAGATTTATTATTTTACAATTATTTAAAATTTTACAAATTTAAAAATTTAAAAATTTAAATAAAATCATCTCACATTAATACAATTAAAATTTTACAAATATTTTACATACAATTAGAATTAGAATTAGAATTAGAATTAGAATTGCAATTACAATTACAGTTGGAATTTTACAATTTCACATACAATTACAATTGCAACCATTCAACAGTAATACAATTAAGATTTTACATACAATTAGAATTAGAATTACAATTACAATTTTTCAATTTTACAATTTCACATAGAATTACAATTACAATTACAATTTTAGAATTTTACATAAAATTTACAATTACAATTAGAATTTTACAAATTTGCATATATACCATTACAATTACAATTTTAGAATTTTACATACAATTAGAATTAGAATTACAATTTTACAATTTGACATATATACAATTAAAATTAAAATTACAATAACAATCATTTCATAATGAATTAAATATTACAATTACAACTAAAATTTTACAAATATTTTGCGTACAGTTACAATTACATATGTAAAGACAATTTTACAATTTTACATACAATTAAAATTAAAATTTCAATTACAATCACGACATAATATTTAATAAATATCATGATAATTTAATATTAAATTAATTAATAAACATCACAATCATGCTAACCATCATACAAAAGTCCTATTCGACTAAAAAACACATTCAAATTCCCTAACATCATCGTGATCATGATCATCTAACAAAACAAAATTAGAATTGTATAACATCATCATAACACAAACATCAAATATACATCTCATGTCAAATAACTGCTATTACATATGCATCTATGTGCAGGCTGCACATTAAATGAACATATCTAACATGGACTAACAATATACACATCATGATGATCACCGACATGTAAATTAAGCAAAACTGGAACATGAACATAAAATACATGGACCATATAGATATAGATATAGATATAAATATCTATATCTATATCTATATCTATATCTATATCTATCTATCTATATATATATATATAATGTCAAAAATATATAACTGTAATATAAATGTCAGATATTTGTTAGTGGTACATCATCAATATCAGTACTTGTCGAGGCCTGCTCAGTCAACGGTGTAGCCTCAAAAAGCTTAGATACATGATGATCATCATGTGCTTGTTGTTCCGGTACTGTTTCCTCCTGCTGATTAGTATCAAATGTCGGCTACTCATCGTGATGACTCGACATGGTCAATGGTATAGCCTTCTCATGATCATCAGTATTGCTAGATGTTGCAGGCTGCTGACTCAACGTGGATGATGGTCTAGCCTACTATCCATGATGACTATTGTTAGATGTTGCAGGATGATCATTTGGCATGGCGTGAGGTGAAAAATGATCACTCCCCTGATCATGACCATCGGATGATGCATCGTTGCTCGCAAACTATCGATCACATGCTGCATCTTGACCATGCATATAATGTCGAAGTTCCCTTCTCAACCAAGTAAATAAGGTCATAGCTCCTACGACATGTTGCATCAGGCTATAGATGTCATGCTGCATGCCTCTCCACATATGTACCAGACTACCATCCGCCTGTATATCTCTCATAGTGGCGGGCCTGACTCTCGCTTCAACAAAAAATACACAGAGTTGGTCGCCCAACTCCATCTTTAATCTACTATCAAGCCTACCGCACCTAGAAAAAGGCGGTACTGGCACACCAATAGGAGCAAGTCTCTCTGCACTGGCCTCATGATCCTTGACATCTGCCATATCCTGATCCTCATCAGGATCCACACCTAGATCATTTGGTGGTGCTCGAATCTCATCTCCATCAAAAGACCCAATTTGTGCAATATATATATAAGTACAAAACGATAATTAGACAAATTCATTAAATAGTTTAATAAAAACAATTTAAAGAACATGTTAGAATAAATTTAAATAAAACAGTAATATTACCTATATCATATGATGGCTCATCATTTGTGAAGAGGATATTGGCACACCCTCAACAATCCAGCCAACATAAGGACATGGGACCATAAAGAAGGGATGCTCATCAACATTGGCTAGTAACTCCAGTGCATCATGCGGTATCCTCATGGAAAACTTAGTCTTGCACCTCTTGGGCATCATTTCTCCCCACATGTGCATCCGTGCATCCAGCATGGTCTACGAGGCTACCGAACAAAATTAGGCCTTATCTCTGGAAACCTCTGAAAAAATAAAGAAAAAAAATCTACAGAAAAAGGGAAGTTGACCCTCCCTTGTGCATGAGCAAGACATCTATCTAAGGCTATACAGCACTGGTGCAAAAAACGTGGAGACCACCTAACAAGTCATGGCTCCTCTACTAAAGAATAAACATAGTATAGAATCAGGCATCTTGTTAGCCCCCCTATGAAATTCTTGACAAGCAAGCTGGGGGCTGAATTGTTTTGGAGCCTTCAAGCAATGTCTTTCCCTTGAAAACCCATCCTCCTTGAAGTCTCTGGGTACTATGCCTAAAATATAGTCCCTCTGCTGATCCATTTCTCAAAAGGCCCATTATTGCCCTTTATACCTTTGCAAAATATCACTTTCCCCCTCTCCCTTTGTCAAAGTCTCCCTTTAACCCCTCCATTACCCCCTTAAGTCCCCCTCTAAACCCCACCATCACCCTTCATTTCCTCCAATCTCTCCATTTCCTCCCTACCGTTACCTCCCATAGCCTCAAATTACATCAGAAAGGCTTAAGAAACCCACTCTAAACATTATATGGAGCCTAGCCCTTTCGCTATTAGCCTCCGCACTCACTCTCCCATGAGACCTGGCGCTGTGACCAGCACCAAATCCACAAGGCGCTTAGCCCCTTCAAACCTTTTTCCGCACGAAAAATCATTCGAAACCTTTGCAAATGCACATATATATGGTTTTTACGCGTAAATTTAAACCGATGGATCTCCACCGTCCATTAAAGATCAAATCCAATGGCGCGGAGCGCGCCCAAAATGGTGGTCCACACTCCACGCGCTGTTTTCCAAAACCACACTGTTGATTCCGCACCACCGTTCACGAGTCGGCGGTTTTCCCCGGAGGACCAGCGATTCCACCCATCGTCTGACACCTGTCTTTGGTACGGTGGAAAAATCGTTTTCATTTCGCGCATTAATCTTCGGTTCAAAATCGCACAGCGAAATCTATGCGAACCGTCCGATCTCGAGCGCTTCATCCTACGGTCGTAATTCATCGAAGTTGCGCCCCCCGTTAACCTACCTCCTCCGTATCCTGGGTCCACATTCTGTCGTGTTTCTGCCGTAGATCTCCACCCCATCGATGGTCCAGATTCATCCGTTCGGCGTTGACTATTCCGTGGTCTCCCGGTCCCGCCACATCGCCTCCACGTGTACGCCCCATACATTCTTCGTTGATGTCACTATATCTTTGGTTTTGTCGTGTTTTTTAATCTTTTCATTCGTCTATTATGTGTATTCGCTCAGCGTTTCATTATGCCTCCACCAGAGCATTCTATCATCGTTTTTTGCATTTTCTCCCCAGTTCTCCGTCTGCATGGCTATTTTCCTCGTCCACAGTGTGCCCTTGCCTCCTCCGTCATTCACACCCATGGATTTCTTCACAGGTTTTTTGTTTTGCAGGGTTTTCAAAGGTAAAATATTGTCATGTATCTACATGGCACGATGTGCAGACAGAATTAAATCCGAGGGCCGGCGCTGTTATGAAATTGTCAAAGAAAGCGGCTGACGGGATTTGCACTAAAGAAAAGCAGGATTTCGATCTCTGAAAATCTCCCATCACCATTAAAACCCGAGCTACCCTGTCAGAATCAAATGAAGCAACAAAGTGTTTCTGTGCAGAGAAAAAGGAAGATTAAAGCGGGCTGATGAAGATCTCGAGCCCTAAATCAATGTTTTTAGAGACAAAGCAGTAGATTACAGACCCCGAGGATCGACCAAAGGATCTTGTGCACAAGAAAAAGGTACCATAAAGGTTATTGGTCGGCAGAATGTTTCTCTTTATCAAGGTACAGGGCGCCCATACAACTTTTATTACACATAACATCCCTGAAAGAATTTTTGCCCTAACTTCAGCTCAAAAACAGTCAGACATTGATGAGACAGACCTCCCTAGCAGTTTATTTCATTTTTTTTCAATTCATCCAGGAGTACTTCAGCCAAAAGATGTCAAGATCAAATCTGGAGCAGATCATTTTCTCACAAGGAAAGTGACAGAGATTAAATACATAGTAGGTCAAGAAGAATGGGTTTCGGCCCTGCATTCATTGTTATGTTTAATGATACATTTAATTTTCACCTACTCCATCAGCCGATCTTAGGTTCATCCTTCGCTATAAAGCACATAAGGAAACATTGTAATGGTTTTTGATGAGATATCAGTGAAACGCAAGTATTTTCCTCTTGAGACAAGTTCTTTGTGTAATATTGTAAGATAGGCTGAGATTAGATGTATTCAGACTGAATGTTCAAGATATGGGCTATGATGTACCTGATTGGTGTTGTTTTTAATATGACAAGCATGTTTCTTTGGATCCTGATCTAAATAAGTTGGTGATGTTTTCCTTTCTCTGTATTTGTGATTAACTTGCTTTCATTTCATCATGTTTCTTCAGGCTCGCATCAGAAGTTTAGCATAAGATTTACCCTTGATAGGTACCTTATGTTGCTGCTCTCCCAGCCTTTATGTTTTCTGCTTATATGTGTATCTGAATATTGATTTCAATTGGTTTAACCAGTGTAGTGGATGTTATTGCTTGCTATCTGATGTATGAATTAGTGAAATCTGCGTTTAGATGTTCTTGGTAGGATTTAGCTGGAAGGTTTGGGAACATTGGGGATTAGTGTTAGCCCTGTCCACTAGGATCTTTGCACAACCAGCTAGCCTTTCTAAGATCTCTTGTAATTGCCTCTGATTTTGTCCAAGCAAGCCTGGAGTTAAATGACCTCTGGTCTGATCTATAGACAGAGTTGGTTGGTTCTCCTCCTTTAATTTTCTGTCCTTAATGTCCCATTCCAAATATCTCCTTTAAGATCCAGATGTTCTAGATGACTAGCCCAACTGAAAGATTACACATTGATTACAAGTAAATCCTTTTTTGACTCCATAGCCCAATGGCTTTGATGTTCCCTGAGTTATCTGTCTCTACCTAAGCCTCCCCTTTTCTCATCCTTGTCTTGTATTGGACCTTCTTTTCCTGATTCCCTCCAACCAAATATGAACAATCAAACAAACAACCATGAGCCTACAACTAGCCTAAAATCATAACTTAGAGCTTGAAAGACATAAACCTTTGACTATCATAGAGAGATCCCTCTCTAGACCTAGGAGGGCTAGATCCTAAGGTCCCAAAGTGGTTCTATGTTGTTTCATCTTTTGGTCTTTGTCAACCTGGCCAAAACATGGGAACCCCAACATAATGGTGACTCCGCTGGGGAATTTCTGAGTGCATTTCACCTTAGAAATTCTTAACAGACTCAGAAACTTAGAACTCTGGTCAGGTTGACAGTAAGTCACTCATTTCTTGAATCAAACTCCATTATTGAATATCCATCATACTCTTAGACAAAGCCTGGAAAGGGCTAGGTAGCCTTCAGATCTCACCCTCTTTTCAGAGGTGACATGTCTGGTAAATTCCCTCCCAGTCAATCTCTGGTTGGAGCTTGTGGTTTTAGAGGAGATTTCTGAAGGGTGATAGTGCTTAAGCACTGTGGTGGATAGTGTAACCTCTTGAATACATCCAAAAACCCTCCACCTGGTGACTCCATTGTTCCTAAACGAAAATACTCCACTGGTGATCAGTAGGCCGCTCATTATATGTGTTTTCACTAGACTCCACTAGGAGACCAGTCGCATTACAACATCATCCCCAACAATGGAAGACTCCGAGTTTAGTCCCCTTGAAGAGTTTAGTTGCGGAATATCAAATATACAGGGTAAACTCAGAAGTGAAGACCTTCCAAAGGTTTTCTGTTCCAGCTCAAGATTCAATGATCAACCTGAGCTAAAGAAAGTTTTTTTAGAAGTGCTGGCGGAGAGGTATGAAGCTGAGATCGAACTTCTAAACTCACAAGAGATATCATACGAGTTCAGAGACCCGAGAGCATTCTTGGAAACTCTCCCGCCCCCTAAAAATGAAAATATTCTGTTGTTGTTCGAAGTTCAAGAAGGAGATGATACGGTTCTCGAGAGCCGCTTTGAGAACGCAGTGGAAGAAGCAATAGTCGAATCTTCTCAGGATGAAGACAGCCTACTTGTCATGGCAGGCCAGAAAGAAGAAAATGTACATCATCTGTTCATCGATCCTATGGTAGAACACATGGAGGCTCTGATTTGCTCAGATGCTCCAGCATTGATCCTTAGCACGGGCCAGATTCATCAGGAGTGGTCACTACTGATGGTGACCAAGGTTTTGAAGAACCACACGCAGAGCACCCTGTGGTTATCTCTGAAAGACATCCAGTGCTCATATCCTTTTTTGTTACTACTTGACTGGCTGCATTGGCATTATTGTATCACCTAAAACATCAGAGATTTCCAGTTAGAGTAGGGTAGGTGGGAAAGCTCAATAAGGCTCAGTCTATGAGCACGTAGTTAGTTGTTTCAATTCCTGTCTTAGAATGTAGGAGAAGAAACCTGTTGGACAGTTTAATCCCAACAGGTAGTAGATTAGGTAGAGAAATAGACAAGGCCAACAGTCTAATCTGGCTTCATGGAGAAATAAGGGTAGATGTGGAATAGGTCTGTTTTTGTTTTCAAAAATAAAATAATGTAAAGGGTCTGCTAGTTCAAATGCACCCAAAGAAAAATTGTTAGGGTTGTATTTTGGGTAGGTAGATTGGTTGGGAAATGTTTCTACTGATATATCATGTTTGTGGCAGCTGAAAATCAATGAAGAAAGATGGCTTATGATAGCAGGCATCTGGCCTACTCCAAAGATCATATCTGGTTTCTTGACTCCTCCAAGCAGAAGCCATCCCCATGTGGAGCCACTGTTAGCCCCCCTATGAAATTCTTGACAAGCAAGCTAGGGGCTGAATTGTTTTGGAGGCTTCAAGGAATGTCTTTCCCTTGAAAACCCATCCTCCTTGAAGTCTCTGGGTACTATGCCTAAAATATAGTCCCTCTGCTGATCCATTTCTCAAAAGGCCCATTATTGCCCTTTATACCTTTTCAAAATATCACTTTCCCCCTCTCCCTTTGTCAAAGTCTCCCTTTAACCCCTCCATTATCCCCTTAAGTCCCCCTCTAAACCCCACCATCACCCTTCATTTCCTCCAATCTCTCCATCGCCTCCCTACCATTACCTCCCATAGCCTCAAATTACACTAGAAAGGCTTAAAAAACCCACTCTAAACATTATATGGAGCCTATCCCTTTCGCTATTAGCCTCCGCACTCACTCTCCGATGAGACTTGGCGCTGTGACCAGCACCAAATCCGCAAGGTGCTTAGCCCCTTCAAACCTTTTTCCACACGAAAAATAATTCGAAATCTTTGCAAATGCGCATATATATGGTTTTGACACATAAATTTAAATCGACGGATCTCCATCGTTCGTTAAAGATCAAATCCAATGGCGCGGAGTGCGCCCAAAATGGTGGTCCCCACTCCACGCGATGTTTTCCAAAACCACACTGTTGACTTCGCACCACCGTTCGCGAGTCAGCGATTTTCCCCGGAGGGCCAGCGATTCCACCTATCTTCTGACACCTGTCTTTGGTATGGTGGCAAAACCGTTTTCATTTCGCGCATTAATCTTCCGTTCAAAGTCGCGCAGTGGAATCTATGTGAACCGTCCGATCTTGAGCGCTTCATCCTACGGTCGTAATTCATCGAATTTGCGCCCCCCATTAACCTGCCTCCTCCATATCTCGGGTCCACATTCTATCGTGCTTCCGCCGTAGATCTCCATCCCATCGACGGTCCAGATTCATCCGTTTGGCGTTGACTATTCCGTGGTCTCCCGGTCCCACCACGTCGCCTCCACGTGTACGCCCCGTACATTCTTCGTTGTCATCACTATATCTTTGGTTTTGTCATGTTTTTTAATTTTTTCATTCGTCTATTACGTGTATTTGCTCAGCGTTTCATTATGCCTCCACCAGAGAATTCTATCATCGTTTTTTGCATTTTCTCCCCAGTTCTCCGTTTGCATGGCTATTTTCCTCGTCCACATTGTGCCCTCGCCTCCTCCGTCATTCACACCCATGGATTTCTTCACAGGTTTGTTGTTTTGTAGGGTTTTCAAAGGTAAAAGATCGTCATGTATCTACATGGCACGATGTGCAGACAGAATTAAATCCGAGGGCCGGCGCTATTATGAAATTGTCAAAGAAAGTGGCTGACGGGATTTGCACTAAAGAAAAGCAGGATTTCGAACTCTAAAAATCTCCCATCACCATTAAAACCCAAGCTACCCTGTCAGAAGCAAATGAAGCGGCAGAGTGTTTCCGTGCAGAGAAAAAGGAAGATTAAAGCGGGCTGATGAAGATCTCGAGCCCTAAATCAATGTTTTCAGAGACAAAGCAGCAGATTACAGACCCTGAGGATCGACCAAAGGATCCTATGCACAAGCAAAAGGTACCATCAGGGTTATTGGTCAACAAAATGTTTCTCTTTATCAAAGTACAGGGCGCTTGTACAACTTTTATTACACATAACATCCCTGAAATAATTTTAGCCCTAACTGCAGCTCAAAAACAGTCATACATTTATGAGACAAACCTCCCTAGCAGTTTATTTCATTTTTGTTCAATTCATCCAAGAGTACTTCAGCCAAAAGATGTCAAGATCAAATCTGGAGCAGATCATTTTCTCACAAGGAAAGTGACAGAGATTAAATACATAGCAGGTCAAGAAGAATGGGTTTCGGCCCTGCATTCATTGTTATTTTTAATGATACATTTAATTTTCACCTACTCCTTCAGCCGATCTTAGGTTCATCCTTCGCTATAAAGCACAGAAGGAAACATTGTAATGGTTTTTGATGAGATATCAGTGAAACGCAAGTATTTTCCTCTTGAGACAAGTTCTCTGTGTAATATTGTAAGATAGGCTGAGATTAGATGTATTTAGACTGAATGTTCAAGCTATGGGCTATGATGTACCTGATTGGTGTTGTTTTTAATATGACAATCATGTTTCTTTGGATCCTGATCTAAAGCAGTTGGTGATGTCTTCCTTTCTCTGTATTTGTGATTGACTTGCTTTCATTTCATCATGTTTCTTTAGGCTCGCATCAGAAGTTTAGCATAAGATTTACCCTTGATAGGTACCTTATGTTGCTGCTCTCCCAGCCTTTATGTTTTCTGCGTATATGTGTATGTGAATATTTATTTCAATTGGTTTAACCAGTGTAGTGGATGTTATTTCCTACTCTCTGATGTATGAATTAATGAAATCTGTGTTTATATGTTCTTGGTAGGATTTAGCTGGAAGGTTTGGAAACACTGGGGATTAGTGTTAGCCCTGTCCACTAGGATCTTTGCACAACCAACTAGCCTTTCTAAGATCCCTTGTAATTGCCTCTGATTTTTTCCAAGCAGGCCTGGAGTTAAATGACCTCTGGTCTGATCTATAGACAGAGTTGGTTGGTTCTCCTCCTTTCATTTTCTGTCCTTAATGTTCCATTCCAAATATCTCCTTTAAGATCCAGATGTTCTAGATGACTAGCCCAACTGAAAGCTTGCACCTTGATTACAAGTAAATCCTTTTTTGACTCCATAGCCCAATGGCTTTGATGTTCCCTCAGTTATCTATCTCTGCCTAAGCCTCCCCTTTGCTCATCCTTGTCTTGTATTGGACCTTCTTTTCCTGATTCCCTCCAACCAAATATGAACAATCAAACAAACAACCATGAGCCTACAACTAGCCTAAAATCATAATTTAGAGCTTCAAAGACATAAACCTTTGACTATCATAGAGAGATCCCTCTCTGGACCTAGGAGGGCTAGATCCTAAGGTCCCAAAGTGGTTCTATGTTGTTTCATATTTTGGTCTCTGTCAACCTAGCCAAAACATGGGAACCCCAACACATCTAATGCGTTTCCCGTCGTTGGTGTTGTGTGAAATGGTAAAAATCAGAAGTGAGAGGCACCTCACCTCCTCCCTACGAAATGAAGAAATACATAACTGACCTCTGGAGACTTGAAAATATGAAGGAGATAGTATATCCGCACTAATGTATCTCTGGGAGTACACCAACTGACTCCCTACTGCATAGCCAAATAGAACCTCTGGGAATGAGGGAAAATCCACCCCTCCTCGATAGCCCAGTAATGAAATAGATGTTCTCCTTAATGGTCGCATACCACTGGTTAGGACCAACCCATAAAGCCTACAAGTGGGCATTTCACCTGCGGATAAGATGTCGCAAAAACACACCATGGCCTTTTAGGGAAGTAGCCTCCTCATAGAAAATGAGGAGGCCTACATGCCTTAGGAGCCATTGGGTAGCTTCTGTAATAAGGTGATGGTACTCATCTCTCTCCCTCTCTTGTGCCTGCCACAGGCGAACCATGTGATAGTGGTATGTTTGTTGTTGTTTTTTTTCCCTCTCTTCTCTCATTTCATGTCGTTGAATGATTGAAATATTAAATAAATTTTTTTTATTAAATGAGACATGTATTTATGAATATACATATATAATATTTTTTGAAAAAAAAAAATAGTCGGTGTGCCACAAAAAATAGGCATGCACCGTTAACGGTGCGCCTTTTTTTGTCGTGCACCGGAGGTGTTGCTGCAGAAAATTTTCAGTACACCAGAGGTAGTGCACCAGAAAATTTTAATTACACCGCCCTCCTGTAATTGTTCCAAAGTCAACGGCGTGGTGGTATAACAGACCGCACCATTGACTATGGCCCAGTGTGAGGAGGGCGGTGCGTTGACCAAACTATATGCTCCAAGGAATATACTTTGATCAGCGCACCACCCTCATGACATCCATACATAGTCAATGGTGCGGTATGTTACCAGGCCACACCATTGACCATGTCGAAATGCTGTAATGTGGTACACTGACAAAATTACCCACCCTGAGGCGGATATTTCTATAAATGCACCGCATTGCCGCTATTCCATAGGGTCAATGGTGTGGCCGGGTAACCAACCACACCATACTTTTTTAAAATTTTAAATATTCATGGTGCACCTTGTGATACTGCCCTAGAATCAATGCAGATACCATTAGTACTAGTTGCAGTGTGGCCTCTAAATTTACAGGCAGCACCACAAACTAGTGCGAGCCGAATGGCTCGAGCACAATGCGCGACATTTTTTTTTTTTTAACGGTGAATTTAATCTAATTTACAAAAATAATCTGCTAAAAGGTTTAATTATGGAAAAACAAGGAAAATACCTGTACATTTGGCCTTTGAGGAGGCATATTGGCTATATAATTTGCAAAACTAAATTTTCCCACCATTTTGCAAATTTCAAAATTCATATGGTCGAAAATGGAGAGCAGTATTGTGTGTAATGGGAGCACCGATGGCAGGGTGCCTCACACAAGGAAAGGTTGCACTGGTGCTTGAGAGCTCTAGAGCACTAAAAAGTGAAAAATGCGGATTTTTTTCCATAATTTGTTTTCATTTAACCCTATTATGGTGCCGCAGTTTTTCATGTACCTTTGGTCTTGATGTCGTAAATTGCTCTCTTAAGACTATTTTTAATTTTACTTTTGAGTTTTCAAACACACAGGTGTGGAATCTTTAACAAAAGTACTAGTACTGATAATAAGATGCCTTGCAGAAAATTTTATAAAAACACATGGTGTCTTGGTGTGCCAATGTTTTTTGCACACCAGTGCTTTCTGTAGGTGAATGCATCGGTGTGATTTAGGATGACAAGCACACCAGAAGAAAAACATCTGCAAAAACCTCCACCCGCCAACCTCCTCTAGTAACCTCTGCTACAAACGGATGTCTGGGGAATTTTTCAAAAACATCCACTAGCGGGTTTTTTCCTTGTAGTGACATAGCGATGGATTCACCTAAAGGGTGAAATTATACATCAAGTGTATGTTATCCTCCTCAAGCCTCATAAAAACTAAAGAGGTACTCGTGAGAAATGACTAGGAAAAATGGAAAGGGATAAATCACTTTATGGTAGCAAGTCACTCTTGAACATGACACTCATTCACTTCATCTCCGTGGGTTTTGGATTGGGTTATCTGTTTGATGGTCTATCATACCTATGATCTATCATACCATCCATCACTTTGGTTTTGGATCTATGCTGCCAACTCATTTAGTGTCATTGATATGTTCAAGAGAAGTCATGCTTTAATTCCTCATCCTTTGCAATACTCATAAACATTCATTTCATTACCACCACCCTGGACATTGCTTCATCATTTTCATTTTTCTATAAAATAATTACTCTCGTTTCATGTCGTTGATGTGGGATACATCAAGGCCCTCCTGCGATAAGTCACTTCCTGTCGACATTAGCTCAGCATATAGGAAGTTGATTTAGAAACACCCTTCCAATACCTTGAAGCTTGCATACATCAATGGAAATTTTCTCGTTTTCAGTGACAGGTTGACATCAGTGGCCTTCGATCGAAATAATTTTTATGGTGTTTGACATCAAATCATCTATTCACACCATGCAGACTATACTGCAGTACCTTGAGATCCATTATCATCATTAGTGGTTTCTCTCGCGTCTGTTAACAACTTACATCATTGGATGGTAATCCGATGGTGTCCTCCCATGTTCGACATCAGATCTCATATTCGCATGCTTAGACTCGTACTTGAGAAATCGAGTGATCGATATAGAATACCCCAGATCTAGCTTCATCCACCTAGGTTGCAATTTCAGGAGTAGTACTACATCGTTCGTATGATGGATTTATATAGATGGTCATCCTATCATGGGTCTATATCTGTAGATGACTTTTTGATTTATATAGATATTATGAAAGTTTGTGTGTTGAGCATGGGTGTGCCTCCCTCAAAAATTCATGTTCAAAATGAAAAATATATCATGATGTAATGTATTGTAATTGATGTAGGTCGTCGTCTGCTTCGAATCATACTCATCACATCGTAAATCATATCACTAAACATTATAATTTTTGACTTCATGCTTTAGGAGGCAGCTGTTACATGTCAATTTGGGCATCACTCCAAAAACTCAGATCAATACAAATTAGGGTCTATCATACTCTAAGTTAGTTGCTACTTGCCTTAAATAAGTCATCCCATTGTTATTTTTTATCCATGAAGGTTTCAGTACTTGAATTCAAGTTGAAATGCTCCATTGAGCCGCCAATGCACACCTAGACTGTAGTAAGTGCTATGAAGAGCACTTAATCCCATTCAAAGGAGCCTTTCAGAGCACCTAGGCCCACTTAACATTGCGTTGGTCGACTGTGAGCGAATTGTTCAAAGGATTCCGAGAATCTTCTCACTTTCTAGTGGCTTCTAGAAGTGTTTCCATCTATCATACTATCTCATAACCTTGAATATGAACACTATGAATCCATTAAATAACTTATCCTCCTATCCCGTTGAGCAAGGAAAATCCCTCATCCATTTATGTAAAAGCCATTCAATGACCAATTAATTCCAAACTACCCTCATTTCTTATAAATTGAGCATTTATCATAGTGCACATGAGATCAAGACTTTGAATTTGTAGAGTTATGATGGTAAGATTATAGCTCTTTGAGGTATTGTTTTCATGTAATGTTATGCTACTCAAATGTTGCTACTGATGTGATGAGGATGGGACTGAAGCTTGAGCAAGTTGACATCGAATTGATCCAACGGGTTATAGCTTATCCTTCTATCTTACAATAAAAAGATTGTTCCTTTCCTAATACATGTGTTTATGCTTTTATATATGTATTTTCAAATGAAATCAATTTAATTTTATTAAGATGAATAGATCATATGCCTTTATGTCATTTTATGTCTTATGTTATCAATTTTAGGTACCAATCAAGGGAGTTCAGTTCGATTGAGAGTGACAGAAGTGACAAAAAGGAGATGAAGAATAATGAAGTAACACAAGTAGATGTTATTATGTTATATATTTATCTTAAGGAAAATTTCAAGTGTCTTTCATCTATTTTTCTAAGTGCGTCCACCACACTTATGGAAACTTATCTATTCGTAGGTTTTATTTTTGTAAAAAAATGGATGAGGTACATTTTTCTTCAGGCAAAGAGAAATATCAATTTAAAATCAAAACTAAGGTGGCCTCATTCATATGAAACACCATGACAACATGAGTTGAAGTAAATACTATCTTCAAAAGGATGAATTTTCTACCAAGTTTTACTTAGTAATATGATCCATTCAATATCATTTCTATCTTAAAGGTGGAGCTAAAGACAATTCATTCCAGTCACACTCATAGGTGAAAGATTGAAAAATATATGAACCAATATCAGTGGGAAGAAAATACACTACAGGAAATACAGGAGAAAATTCTTACTACCTCCACTCTCGAAAATCCCATCTCTGAACACAAGTAGGAGAATAGGCCCAGAGAAGAACCATCATCTTCAACAAGCATGGAAAAGGAATTCATCATCTGGTAGAAGAATCAAAAGACATATCTCATCGTCTTAACTAATCAAAGTCAGAAGAGATAGAAATTATTGATTTGGGTGATACACATGTTTCTACAACATCAGAGGAAAATTTTCCTAACACTCCTTCCTCCTCTTTAAATTCACAAGATCGAATGGTGATTATACAGTCAACAGGTTTAGGTGAATAGGGTGAGCCTAATCTTTTCTCCAATTTCTTATTAATTAAGCAGAAGAATGAAGATCTAAAGGAAAATGTATACAACCAATTTTAGCAACAAACCTCCACTTCACAGAATAGGTTGTTCAGAGCATTCAACAATGAAAAGGGAAGGATGCAAATGTATTTATTACATGCTCAAGTGCCTTTTACAAAAGCCCATTCTCATTACAAAAAGACCATATTTTAATTTTATGCCAATCATATTCATCTTATTGACCAAATGGATATGCACAGACAATCATGAGAAATGATTTTCTCTACAATGACTAACACTTCCATGGCATTATCAATTTTGAGAACACACTTTCAAAAGTTGAGCCATAATTAAATATTGAGAATATTTCCTCTTTGGCCAAAGATAATAAATTCAAATCACTAGAATATTTAATGATTAAAATTTGATATGATCCTAAGGATGTCAAAGTTATAGAAGAAATACTCAAGAAGAAGAATTCAAACATTGCAGCTCCTCGAAAACAACTCAAATTTTCTTCTACAGATGATCCCCAAACCAAGGAGATAGAGGAAAGTGAGAAAAATATAGAGGAAATTCTCAAGCTTATCATTGAATAGAACATTTAAATTAAGGAGATGGAAGAACATATTGAAGATCTACTCAAAGAAAAATAACAATCTACTCATATGGATATGATTCCAATTTCAACTGTACCCATTTCAGTTGCAGGAACAACAC
The DNA here is from genome assembly GCA_034641835.2 of Pinus albicaulis. Classification (NCBI taxonomy): domain Eukaryota; kingdom Viridiplantae; phylum Streptophyta; class Pinopsida; order Pinales; family Pinaceae; genus Pinus; species Pinus albicaulis. The sequence goes on from CM076576.1 coordinate 151,178,407, forward strand.
CTAGTTACTCATCAATAACATCAATTTATACATCAGAAGCAAGTGACACAAACAACCTTGTGCAGGATTTGTCTCTTCAAAAGCAGGAAAAGGAAAAACTTCAACAAAAATTCTAGATTTTAGAAGCTCAGAAAATAAAGAATGATACTCTCTATATGGAAGAAATGCAGAAAACACACATGTCAACACAAAAATTTCAGAGGTTAGATAGTTAATTATTGATGGCAAACACCTTTTCCCAAGCCAAGGAAATCATCTAAATAGAAATAAGTTAGGTTATGACTGAGGTACGCCCCTCCACACAAATTATCTCTGATCAGGGAAAGTTAATCAGTAAATGAAAAACAATCATTGAGCAGGAAAATGAAGAACTTAAACAAAAAAAGCTAAAGCTTTAGATATTATTAAATTGTTTAATTCAAATAATAGAGTTGAATTGGAGTGGATTCATACTATAGACGGAACTGAAACTATTTTTAAAATAAAAAGGTTCTGCAGAAAAACAATTTATTAACTTAGTTGGAAACCAAGTGCCAAACTTTGGACACTATTATCGAGAGGTTTAGTATCAAGTTCAATATTTTGAATCAAAGAGTATTACCAAGATTAGTAGCATCCAATGAAAATTTAATCATTTTGGAGGATTATTGCAAAAAACTTTACACAATTGCAATTGATAAAGCCAAATTTGTAGGGATTAAAGGTCATTTGAGAGGAAAGGATTTTCTGGAGGCTTTAGATTTTGATTTAATAATCAAACATGAAATTAAAAATCTTTTTATCAATAAGCCTACTTTTGAAAGACATAATGAAGTGGATGAAGTTTACAGAATATTATATTTTTATCAACCACTTCCTTCAAGACAATGACAACTCGACTCAATAGTTTATGTATTCGTATATTTTGATATTATTTTTGTAATCTTTTTAGATGCTTCTAAAAGATACAATTTTTGTATAAATAACTCCATTTGAGTTATCAAGGGTTGTGCCCTTGGATGAGAACGTGCAAAGAATAATTATATGAGCTAAGATCATTTATCATTAATCAAAGGATTTTGGATTTGTTTCAAACAACTTGTATCCTTGTGAGTTTTTCTAGTTTACATTTCATTTTTTTTTTCTAAATATGTTTAAGTTATATGGAGATAAATAGGTAAGAGAAAAATGAGTATTAGTCTATCATAAATCCTCTAAAGTTATAATCCATTTTAGAGATTGATTTATTATACTATTTCTCTGCATAAGTCCCCCTACATATATTAATTGCAAGTTATATTCATAAGGTTAGATATATATTTTTTAGTTGTAAACATTGTGTTATCACTACCCCCAACTTCCCAAGGCTGAGAGTGGGATTGAAGGAAGGTAACCACAGACCAAACGTTAAGTTAGGTAGCTCGCCCTACTATGACTAGAGAGGGCTTTATCAATGCCACTTTTCAGTCAATTAGATGAGTGTATATTTAATGATCTTAGGCTATGTATAAAAGCTCAGTAAATAGGATTTTTTTTGGGTGCTTCTATGCTAGATAGAAATGACAGTTATGAGACTAGGTCTAAAATTTGAGGTATGAATTCAAGCTCAATTTGAAGAGAATATGGATGATGCAACGTAGGTAGCTTGAAAGAATTTTTGTTTTATCATTTTTTATATGATAAGGAGATGGAAAATATGAACGAGCACCGAGGTGATTTCATTCATTTAGAAGAACATAACATATAATATAAAATCTTGTTAAAACGGAGCATGAAAATTCAGGTTTTTTGCTTATAAAATAGCAAGATAAACACATAGAAACATGTCTATGAAAGGTGAAAGCATATCATTCAACATGATAACATTAACATATAGATAAAATACAAATACTCCAATGCATACCACAAGATTCTCAACACAACTTCTGCATCCATGTCTTTGATTTAAGTCCAAAAGGCTTTTACAATAACTTGACTGCAAGAAACTATTATCCAACTCAAGAGAAGCCTAAAGTGGGTGTAATTATAGAAAATATGCATAATTACACCTCATAGGGTTGAAATCCCATCTCAAATGCATCATGAATACATGAGATGAGTCACTTCCTATAATTTTGGGAGGTTATAAACCATTCCCTCAAATTCAACTATAGACTAAGTTTGTCCCCCACATTAAATTACATGTTTCCTCATGATAAGAGGTTAAAACCAACTCAATCAATGCAGTGCCAACTTAAAGGATAGAAAAACATAGAAATTCTAACTTTTTTTGGGCTTGACAAGTGTCCTGAGGAATTCTATACAGATGTGTAACATACTTTTACCAGTGCGTAACACTTTTTTGCAGCAGATTTTGAGGGACTTTTAGGATGTTAAATAAAAATCTGAAAAATATTTCACCTACCCCTATGTGTCTAGTTTCTAGAACATCTTGAAGTTTGAAACATGACCCTTTGTAAGGCCTCCAAAATTTTATTCTCCCAAGGTTACTCCAGATGTGTAACATACTATCAAAAATAGTGGCAGAAGCATAGAAAACTGGTGGGTTTTTGGCCTTTTCATCCAAAATAGAGATTTTCATGCAACAAGGGTTCTTGATCTGTGATGTAATCATCAAAATTTACCCAACCATGTAAGCCATTAATCATTTAGGTTCCCTAGTAAAAAGTGTAACAACTTGGTGCTATGCATCTGTGAAGGTTTAATTTTGAGTTTAGTGAGAAAATCACTAAAATTACCAAAATTTCTCAAAATTTCTTCAAATTTGTTTTCTCGCACCTGTGGATGATGTGCTAAATAACCAATGAAGCTTCATCCAGAAAATATAAACCCTTTTTCTACTTTAGCTTCATTTTAGCCTCTTTAATCTTATTTTTCAATTATTTAAGACTGATTTGTGAAATTTTGTTCCTCGTAGAATAATGATTTTCCATATGCCTCCGAAGATTTTGTATATTTTGGATCTTTTCAAGAGCTTCTCTAAATGTTCATTCACTCTTCCTAACCATATTTATCTATCTTGATTGATCTCATTAGCTATTATCTAATAAAAAGTCAACTGTTCACGTGGATGAGCTCACTATCTTTCTATCTCCAATGCCCTCTGTCCTCATGTCTTTGGCCTTCTTAGCTGTGTTTCAATCCCCATGTCCTGAATTTTATCAAAATCTATTACTTTCTTTCCTTTAACTTTATCTATCTCTAGGTCTTCCTTAGGTTTACTTTGTGTTAGTTGCTTTACCTTTAATTGCCAATTTTCTTGTTGTAGGAAAGTAATTTGAGAATTTTCAATGGATAAAATCTTCCTCAACTCTATTATTTCTACATGTTTCTCCCTAATGATGTCCTCAACTGATTCGAATTCAACCTTCTCTGCCATCTCAAATTCTAAGGGAATATTTCCATCATGTTGATGCAATGGTGATTCAATCTGATGCATGAGTGGCTACTCTTTTATCTCTCTTTTCGCATGTATGGTATTGGGTGTAGACACACGTTTTATGAATTTTGGATAAAATACTTGTCTCTTTCCCTTATCATAGCTATGATTAAACTCAAAAACCCTAGGAGACTTTGAAATCTATGTTTTTATACTGGAAGATCCAACCACCATTGGTTCTGTTGATACTAATAGTGATCGTATGCTATGCATGACATGAGAACTAGTGATGGGTGTTGCTGCTACTTTCTACATGAAGGTGCCCCAAGTCATGTTCATGACTGAGAGTTGATGTGATACAATGAATTTGACTAGGCCATGGTGCTAAAGACTTTGGTGATAATATTTTTTTCTCCTCTAAACCATCTCAATAATTCTAACCAAACTTCTTTACAAGTAATAGGGAAAGTCAAGAGATTTAGGAGAAGTAAAATGTATCAATAATCTGATATGTTACATGTACAACCTACAGAATCTCCCTTCTTGGGTCAAATATCTCATAACTAACCTCATTAAAGGAGCATATATGCTTAGGAGGTGCCTAAAAGGGAAGAGGTACTTAGGGTTCTCTCTAGCATGAGGTTAGATAAACAATTTATAATGTTCAAGGTCTATATCCATGCCCTTAAACCATTTTTGTCCATGAATAGGTATACTTGTTGCTGAAGAAATGATATATGTCGATACGTTAAACTCTGCACCTGCATAATGGACTTTCCCATACTGAAACTTATGGAAAATAAGCTTGTCAATTGGAGATGACAATCATCTTCCATGATTTTCTCATAGAATCTCAACCATATAGTCCTCTCAAAGCATCCTTTGGGAAAATGTGATACATGAACATATTGCAAAGTGGAGGGTTAAAATATGATGTGGCACCCTTGTTTTTGGATTTTCTTTTCACTTTCCAAAATGTCTATCAAAAGGATGAAATGCTAGGTGTTTAGATGCAGTGGGTATGTAGACTGTGAATTTGGAAAAACAAAGGACAAGAATAGGATATTTTTGGGGGATTAAATGAAGGGTATTGAAGCCAAGTAAAATTCCCAGAAAATTTGAGTAGGCAAGGTTATGTATTTGCGCCAAAACACATGTGAAATTAGGTGAAATGAATGTAATCAATGTGATCAAATTAGGAAAACATAGGGATTTCCTAATTCTATTATAAACCAATAGTATGAATTAGGGTCTGATGGGAATGAAGTGTAGGGAAACTGTGAATGGTAGGGAATGACAGGGTATGGTCTGGGGAAGGTTTATGATTATTTTGAATGATAGGGTTAGGTTTAGTTCACTGAAATCATTCACTAATAAACAAAAATGAAAATGTAGTGGAAAAGGAAGTAAGAAAGAAAACCAACATTTTGTTTGATAACTTGACTTGAAGATAATATGAGGTACTTACTGATGAGGAAGTTGTAGAAACTGATTCAATGAAAATGGAGCATGGATAAATGATTTGGAAGAAAAATTCCAAAAACACAGTACACTTACAGATGCATAACAATCTATCCCATAAGTGTAACAAGATTGTCAAATGAGTAACAAATCACTTCCATATGCATCATATGTTGCGGTGAGGGTGGAGGGGAGTGCACAGGAATGGAACAGTAAGAGAGAGGAGAGGAGTGGAAGTAGGGGAGTGGAGGGAAGCATGGGAAAAAATGGTGGGAAAGGAGAGTGGTTTTGAAAAATTTATGAGGGGGGTCGAGATGGTTTTTCATTAGAGGAATTTTGAGGTCTGAAATGGGCCTCATAAGGAAATTATAAAATAATAGTGGAAATAATAAAATAAGATTTGATGACATCATCAAATTTAAGAGGGAAAAAAGAAAAAAATTACATTTTCAACTTATCTCCCAAATTTTTTACTCAAATTTCGAGTGAGGGTACTCATTGGATGCAAAATTTAATTCTTCATCCAAAGAGTATGCATGTTGCATACTTTCAATGGACTCTACTAAGAGAAAAATGATAAATACATGAAAACACATGATTGCAATCACTTTTTCATGTATTTCTCATTTTTTGCTTAGCAATGTAACATGGGTACTCCTTGGATGAGGACTTAAATTTTTCATCCAACGAGTACTATCACTCGATATTTGAGTAAAACCTTTGGGAGATAAGTTGAAAATACAAGTTGAAAAGTAGTTTTATTATTTTATTATTTTTTAATGTTTTTACCCTTTTACTTAAAAAGTGGTGAATCATTCCCCATGGTTGACATCATCATCTTTAAACATATTGGTTCTTATAAAGTTTATTTCGGTTGTACATTTTTCCCAGGAGGCCCATTTTAGACCTCAAAATTCCCCTAATGAATATTGCAAGGGGGTGTGTAAAATGATAATAGGCTGACACATTGACGTCGGGAGAGCAGGAGGAAACCACCTTTTCATACACCCCCTGTTGGTAAAATTAATATGGAGGGGGGGGGGGGGGGTGAAGAGGCCTATTGACCATTGATTTGATAAAGGAAACATCTTGCAGCTGGGATGAACTTGAGATTTAACCACAAGCGACAATTTTTTTTGTCATTTTCAACCTTTATGACATGAGCAAAGAACTTCGATTATAACTCATATGCTTCTGAACTTTGGATAGAGACAAAATGAACTCAAACATTAGGTTATTAGAGCATATTTATGATGTTTCTCAAGCTTTGGATAAAAAATCACTAATAATCCTATACTTTAGGATAAACCTTTGATATAAATCGACCCTTTTTATCCTTTGAACCCTTTTTGGAATAATATGACTATGAAACATGTTTTGAAATAATATAAAGTGTCTTGATTTTTTCTCCTAACTGTGGTTACTCCCTTTAAAATAGTGATTTGATGAAAATGAAGCCTTTTTTACCCTCTTTAATGACATTTTTGGATTTTTCAGTGGAAAAACGAGGAGATCCAGATACAGACTTAAATGGAAATGGAATGACTAACCTAAGAATCAAAATGAAAATGAGTGACATCACCTTTGATATGATGATGTTCATGGATGGAATGAGGGCGCAACATTTATGACCTATACCATATGAAGTGACCAAAATGTATTTGAAAATGCTTTTGAAAAGATAAAATTTTTGACCTAGGACTACTAGCAAATAAACTGAAAGAACATGGTTGATCATTGGACATATTAACACTAACATTGGCTCTAGCTGGCGATGGCAACTCCTTCAAGACGTGTAAATAATACCATAGATTAGGTAGCCTTATCGATTGGGAAATGGAGTAAAAAATGGAAATCAAAAGGATGACGAAATAAAACTGGAAATGAATTTCACTAAAAAAAATTGACTTGACTCTAACTTAACATCTGATTGAAACTTTTAAGAATTATTATTTTTTATTCAAGATGAATGTAGAAATATCATGGCCTTCACCTGGGGCTTCAAACTTCTACAACAACTTATTGATTCTCAGAAAAAAATAAAAATTAATTATACAATGAAAATGAATATGTTCTTCAGGATTATGCAAGATAATGTTTGAGGAACCTACCATTGATTGGTACTCCTAGAACTTCCCTCCCTTCAATATGTTCTAATAAAAATTCCTTATTACCTCTGAATTCAGTAATATTATAAGGACCTTTCCAAAGATTATCAAATTTTCCGTGCTTACCTTTGTCTTCATTTCGGGCATCCCATCGAAGAAAAAAATATCCTAGCTTAATATCATCCACTTTTTTATTTTTATCATTAATATCTTTTATTTTCTCTTGAAGTTTTGAAGTTTGAATGAAAACTTCATCTCTTGACTGATGTAGATGAATCATTTGGTTGATTCTTCCTTGGATATCATTGGGTTCACTATCGATTTCTTACATAATTTTCATCATTGGTACAACTAAATAAGTAGTGAATACTATGAAAATGCCATATAAAAGTTGGAAAGGTGACATGCTAGTTGATCTCTTTGTGCTAACTCTATCCACCCACAGAGAATTAGTGAGCTTTCTATGCCAATTTATCTTGTTGCAGCATATTCTTGATTATATTCACTAAAACATTTATTGGACAACTTAACCAACTCATTTCCTTGAGGATAGTATGTTGTAGAATGACCAAGCTAAATGTGATACTTATCAAAAAATTCAATTATATTCTTAAACTTAAAATCAACTACATTTTGAGTAATGATTTTTTATGGACAACCAAAATGAGACTGAGTATTGTTCTGTAAAAAATGAATTATAACATTATCAGTAGCTTGCCTCATGGGGATGGATTCAATCCACTTAGTGAAGTAATTAATGGTAGTGAGTATCCACGTATGTTGGGATAAGGATGGAGGATTAATTTCTCCACTGACGTCAATTCCCCATTGATAAAACGAATCTTGTGCTTCAATTGGTTTGAAGGGAAAAGGCAAAATTTTTCTCTTCTCCTGAAATATTTTACATTCATGACAGCTCGTCAATGTTTTATAGACATCATAGAATATAATTTGCCAATAGAAACCCACCCTAAAGATCTTATCTGATGTTGTCTTCCAATAAATATGACCGCTACAGTCACCTTTATGAAATTCATTCATCACTTTTTCAACTTCTCCTTCAACCAAGCAATTCAGCAATACTCCACCCAGATCTTTCCAATACAAGACATTGTTAAGAATGCAATACATGAGAGCTTTCAATTTCAAAGATCTAGATTTATAAATAGGAAAGCTGGGAGGAGGATTCAAGTGTTGCAAAACATGAACAATATCAACATATCATGGAAATGAAAAAACAATTTCAGATGCCTCAGATAACACTTTAGCCTCTTGATCTTGAGGTAATGCAACAATAAAATTAATTTCCAAAGCAGGTATATTTGAATCTGACATAAGCTTTGCCATTTATTTCCCCTTGATCAACTTTGTAGGTTTTATTTACAAATCATACTCCAACATAGCAGTGATCTAGTTTCCACGTCGCACTTCAGGATCATTCTTTATGAGCATATCTTTGACAACATTGTTTGGGACATATGAAATGATATGAGAGTGGAGAATCTAGAACCGTAAATACTTCAATTCTTTGACTAACACCAAGGCTTTTTTCTCAATGATATTTTACTTCAAGGTTGTGTCTCTTATGCTTCCACTGAAGAAGGCGATGGGTTGCTCTGTGTTTTGCTTTTTCTTTTTCATAAGGACATCAGTTATAGTATGCTTTGAAGAAAATGAAAAATTGATGAAATCAAGTGTGTAATATGGACTAATAAGAATAGGATCCTGAGATAAATCCATTTTAACTTGATTGACTGAATTGTTTTCTTCTTCAGGCCATTTAACTTCATTATCTTTCTTTAGCATGTTAGTAATTTTCCTCAAATGTTCAGCAAGATTAGGAACAACTCTTCTTAAAAAGTTGGTTTTTCCATTGAATCACTGGATTTACCTCTTGCTCCTAGGATAATCCAAGGCCTGTATTTCTTCATTCCTTGAAGGATATATCCAAATACAATATTTGTATATGATATGTCCCAACAATTTACCCTCCTCCATAGAAAAAAGGCTCTTCTTTGGGTTCAACGATATGCCAAAGTTTTTGCACCTCTGAAAAACTAATTTCAAGTGTTGTAGGTGTTGTTCACATGTCTTGGAAAAAATAGTGATGTCAGCAAGATAGATGACCAAAATGACATCCTTTTCATTCGTAAAATAAATATCCATTGCTCGTTGAAAATTCATGATTGCATTATTCAATATTAAGGGCATTTTGGTGTACATGAAGGTACCCCATGTTGTTGTAAAGGTTGTCTTTTCTTGATCATCTGGGTGGAATAAAATCTGATTATACCTGGAATGTCCGTCCAGCAATGAAAGTGTGGAAGGTCCAACCACCCTTTTCAAAATATGGTCCATATTTGGTAGTGGGTAATTGTATGTCAACAACACTTTATTCATATTTCTGAAATATATACAGAAACAGATATCTGATGTCTTCTTCCTTAATGGTACCAAATTAGACATCCAATTTGAAAAGTGAAGTGGAGCTATATTTCTAGCAGTAAATAATATGTTTACCTCATTTTGAATGGAAGGTAGCAACTTGGGATTCATTCTCCTTAATTTCTAGAGAAAAGGATTTTGATCCAACTTTAAGGGAATTGTATGCTGGATTATACTCTTATCATATATTTTAAGATAAGAATATTCCCAAAAAAATACATTAGCAAATTGAGACATAAGGGATGTGTATTTACCTTTCCTCTCTGAGCTCAAGGATTTTGAAATTTTGACCATCTTTGGGTTTTCAAGAGTGCCAATATTGAGGTTTTCCACTGGACCCATTTTTGTTGGTAGCATGGTCTATTTACGTGCAACATCATCTTGACCATAACACTCCTCCAAAGGCACTATGCCCCTTGGAATGGAGTTGTCTTTCAACTGAAGTACTTGCATTTCTGCTGCATGGAATTCCAGGTCATCTTGATAGCATTGATTATCCATTTGTGAATTTACAAATTCCTCTTCTATCTGTAATAAGTTACTTATCTGTTTTTCACCTTGAAAGACCTGCCAATACTTAACATTATCTACAACAAAAAGGCGGTGTTTCACATTTATCTCATACTTATTATTAGGATACAATGGAATTTTAAACATGCTGGCCAAGGTGGCAAGAGAATCAGGAATAACATTGTTGTCCCTTGGAACATTGTTGTCCCTTGGAATCCATGACAAAGTATAATCGGTGAAGGTCTTCAAGATGTCTAACACTGCATTTTGGTAAGCTCACATCCTAGGATGATTGGCTTGGTATTTCCCTTTAAATTTTTTTATTACCAGCTCAGAGTCACCATACATATAAATCTTCTTGGCACCTAATTTCTTGTGATTTTTAAAGCCAGCTATCAATGCCTCATACTTTGCTTCATTGTTCGGACACTCAAATTCCAACTTGTTAGAGGACATTAAAAAATTCAAAGGAATGTTAAGTGACTGAATTGTAGGGTTGTGAATCCACAATCCAATTCCAACCCCTTCCTTTCCCAAGGCTCCATCTAATTCCATGGCCCAAACCAATTTCTTCATTGGGAAATTGAAAATCGAATGAATTAAATTCATTTTTTGCTTGAGAGAGTTCTGTTGTACAAAACATTTATGTGCCTTTCACCTATTTCTTGGGCTGATGTGCTTGGTTCCAAACCACTTAACATTTTTTCTTGATTTTCTGCATTTGCAATTTCTAAAATAGAATTTGAAAACTCAAAAAATTCTGAATTTGAAAAATCGGAATTTTATTTTTTCTCTTCAATGGAAACATCTCAAGATGTTGAACATTCATCATTGAATAAGATAAAGGACTCAAAATCTGTGTGAACATCATGTATGGTGTTGTTCCTTGAGAAACAATCCCTTGCTGTGTAAAGGAATCCGTGCTCAAGACAAAGATTATGTCACAAACAAGTGTATATCTGTCTTTGTTTATTAAACCTTCAAATATTAATAATATAATCTCCAAATATCAAACCCTTGCAAATTCTGCAATGCCATGTTCTCTTTATGCTGAAGTGAATGAATGGAAGAAAAAGGAAGAAAAGGATTTCAATTTAGTATGCTGCTTAAAACAAAATCTACCATTATAAAACCCTAAAGAAGTGAGCAACAAATAAAGTTAAAATAGAGGAGCGCCCATTAAGGATGTTTAACTCTTAGATACACAGATATCAAGAGACCTGCAGCTCAAATCACTCTATTTTATTCATAGATATGGAAACGAAATGAAAACTGGAAAAATATTCAACATAGATAGAATGAAGGAAACTTGCAAAAATTTTCATTGATTCAATATTTTTCAGTACAAAATTAGGCTTCAAGGTCCAAAACTCAGAACCTTTCTCTTTCTTCAAATTGTCTTTAAATACATTATGACAAAATAGTTTCTAGTAATGAAACTGATTCTAACTAATCTAACCAACTTTAACTGCCTAAACTGTTAATTGTCATGGAGGTACATGCCTCAAAAAAATCTTATTACATTTACATAATCCTGAGAAATGACGTAATGAGAATTTTTAAAACTCCTAATCTATGAGGACATCTAGTTCTGAAGCTATTGCTGAATCAACAGCTGCTTTTGATTTAGCCATTGGGATTTATTTTGCTGTATCCACGGAAAAAGTTTTGCACTTTTTCCAAAGTTCAACTTGAGTTGTAGAAGCATTCTTGTAACTAAGATATTCCAATCTAAATGCAACAGCCTGACTGTGAGTAATTATTTCTGTGAAGAGTGTTTTAACCATCTATAGCAAGTTGAAATGTCTCTGCAAAAAGTTAAACACTGTTTCTCCCCTTAAAACTTGAGTTTTTTCCTGCTTGCTATCTACCCTGCTTTTTGCTAGTGTTAGTGCATCTTCATAAAACTTCCACGTCAAAATATTTCCCTTTTTTGTCCAGCATGATGGTAAACCTGTCCTGATCAATTTATCAAATGTTATGTCAAACTTCTTTACCACCTCCTTTATTCCGAATAACCTTTTCTCTGCTACTTGTCGAAGGTTATTCTTAATTATCATCTTATTGACTTATTCAGCATAAAAATATTTGTCTTGTATTTCCATATCTTCTAACTCCTCATCTGATTTGGAATTGATAAAATCTATAAAAAACTTAGCCCAATTTTCTCTTTTCATGACCGTTTTCTTTTTAGAAAATATCTCTTCTTCATGCTCTGAAATAAGGCGTTTTTCCTTAGCAATTATATTTAAGGAATCCCAATTGGATTTCATTTCAGAAATTATTTCACCCCAGATGATATCTTTAGCTCTTAAAAGTGAGATATTACCCTTTAAATTTTCCTTAAGATCTTTAATTTCGTCCTCAGCCTTCTGTAACTTCTGCTTGTTCTCATTCGCTTTATCTTCCCATGCTCGCATGATCTTGGTAGCTATTTCCAATTCTGGTTGAACCTGCTTACGATCTCGTTCTGCTAACTTTAATTCGGTGCTGAGCTGAATAACCTGTGCTTGAGGATCAGAATCAACATCACCTGTAGGAGAAATAAAAGTGCAAGTGTGGTTTTCAATATGATTCTGCAGAGATATAGCAGTCTGCTTCACTTTGGACAACTCTTCATCTTTTTGTAACAATTGCAGACGTAACTCTTCCTTTTCTTTTTCCACCTCAGCTACTTCTGCAGCCATTGAGTGCTCTGTAGCTGGTAATTTTGACTTTTTCCTCAGTGATGATATTTCTACTTCTGCGCTTTTCATGAGTTTTTGAACTGCAGTTTTATCATTTGGATCCACACCAATTTTCATAATGATCTTCTTCAACTCTTCATTTTGAGTTGTTAATGCCCTTGAATTAGCTTTCTCCATTTTGCATTGTCTGATGACCTTTGCAAGCATGTTCTCAGTCTTGACTACTATGGCATTAGTCTTGCTCAAATCATTTACAATCAACTGCCTGGTCTGCATATCAAGATTCATTTTGTCCCACAATGGGATATTTTTAACATCCATGACTATGTTTACCTCATTAAAGCTGCTCGAAGAACCAAGGGACATTCCCTTTGGATGTGACAGAGCCATTCTAAATTGATCTTTTTCAATATCCATTATAGTCAATAATCTGGTCTGACCAGCAGCTGTGTGATGTTCTGTGTGTGCTTCTACATTGGCTTTTATCCTCCGATTTCTTTCTTCAATTTGCGTGAATACTTGCTTGATTGCCGGCATCCTTTCTGAGTAAAGTTCATGTCTTCTAGGAGAAGAGGGAACACTTGATTCTTCATTGATATGAAGGGTAAAACCAGGCGAATTGGGAGAATGATCTTCTGCTAGTTTGGTTCTCTTTTCTTCTCTGGGTTCCTCATTATCTATTTCAATAACATCTTCTCTACTTTTTTTTCTTGCCCTTTCCATAATGGTAGGTGTTTGAATGCTAGTTTTTGAGGCACTTGTTTCACTTGGATTTGCCATATTCTCTATATCAGGCTTGCTTACATGGGAGAATGTATCATACCCGTTCTCAACCCTTTTCTGAGAAATTATTCCATGCGGATCATAAGGCCATTTTTCTCCCAACAACAACTGTGTCCCTTCCAACATTTTTGAGACTTCATCAAAAGCTTGTCTCGTGTTGACCACAAAAGGTCCCACACTCACAGGCAATTTGTACATCAAACCTTTCTTCATGGGAAGAAAGTGGACTTGGTCTACATTAAGACTTTTCCTTATGAATTCCAGGGCGAAAAGTCGCATGGGTACAAAATTTGGGAGCCTATAGGGCTCAATGCTAACTCCACACAGCCTTGCAATTGGGTCCTATCTACAGGAACTCCCGGGCTTTTGGTAGAAAGCATGGAGGAAGAGTTCCATTCAAAATTTTAAAATAAATAGACATGAAATGATTAGAAAATTCAAACAGCCCTGCTTCATTCTCTTCTTTTCTAATCATGTCGGTCCAGAATAAAACTGATTGCTTATTTTTATTACTATCAACTATATTTAAACCCAAACTCATGAACTCTTCAACATTTTGATACAAAAATAAGTAAACAACCAATGATGGAAATCTGAAGAAACCTGTTAGAGGAAAAGCTATCATTGGGAATTTACTATTTCCTGCCAAAAAGACAGAATGTCAAGGACCACCCCTGGTTTCATCATCAGTGCAAACATCCCCAAGACTGATTTATCAATTTTTTGGTCATTGTCTTTCCCCAAAATCTTCGTAATGCAGCTAAGAACTGGCCTATACTGAACATTGAATGCCTCCAAGCTGAAATCTTCTCCTTCAAATTGAGTTTTTTCTGGATTTGATTTCAAAAATGACATACAACGACTGAACTCTTCGTTTGAAAGGTCTTCAAAATACTGAACCAATGAATCTTTGGAGAATTGTAACGGAGACTTATCTTCTGGAAAGCACAATGCTTGGCGAATTAATTGTGTTGATACCTGCAAGACATTTTCTCCCTGAGAATTCATGACGAAACATTTACCAGGGTACATTGATGAGACTAACCATGAGATGAACTTGGGGAAGAAGTGAGTTTTCGGGACACAGGCGGACAGCACACCAAAACTATTCATAGCAGATAATACAGGGGATTTATCAGTGTTTAGGGTTACTTGGTAATGCAATAAAGGATGATTGACGGACGACGCGGTATCTTGGACGTCCTTTTCACTATCCAGGAGGGGATTGAGGTTTGATGAACCAGACAAGGATATCCATTTTGCCATGACTAACAGGAACTGAAAACAATTCGCGGGGTAACGGAAAATGCAAAGGTGGTAAGGACACGGTTCAACAGGGGAAAAAACAGTCATAGATGGACAAAACGGGACTAAAGAACTCTTTAATAAGCTACGGTAATCCGTAATAAATGCCGACATGATGTGGACAAACCGTTGAGAGTGGATGACAACTGTTTTCCACTTTTCCTGATGACGTCACTGCGGGGGGTCCTGGAGTACGGTGGAAAACTTCAACCTATACCCCCCGTAATGAATCCAAACCGTTGATCACGGCTCATCCACGATTTGACTAGTCAACTACAGGGGGTCAGGATTTGATAAACAACGAGCTACTTCTCCCCCCGCAATAACGTATCCGAAAGCACTTTTCTGTGATCATCGCTTCCGCTCGGGAAGTTGCTCAGAGCTTAAGCTTAAATCAAAACATATATTTCAATAATGTTAATATTCATCGAGCTTTGAAATGCTTCTTTTATGATATAGTATAAAAACTTTATACTATAACATACGATTTTATTTTTTTTTCTAATTTTTTTGTATTTTTGATATTCAAAATCAAAATTGAAAAGGATATGCAGATATGATCTACAACATATGGGATGATTATCAGTCTTTTCTCTACTACCGATCATGTACTTGATTTTAATTTCTTGGTTGATCTGAGTATGAATGTTATTTTTCTTGTGCTAATTTCATTTTTATATTTAAAAATTACTTTCTGATCTTATGCTTGATGTATAGGTTTCCTTGTTTCTTATGTGTGTCAAACATATTATTTAACTGAGTTTTTATGAGTGAATACAAGAGTATAAATTATTAATTTAAAATTTTGAACAACAAAAACATAAATAACAACAAACCATCACAAGTAGTCCATTAAAATAGAGTTTTGATGAAGGATTTCACCCCTTGTGGGCTACATCTCCTTGGTCCAGCTTCCATGTCTTGGGCCTTTGTATTAGCTCAATAGTGAAAATTTCTTGTTTACAGGCATCAAATGCTCCTGAAACATACTCCCAATGACTCAGAATTTCCAAATATATCAGAAATGACTATTCACTCTCTCAATTTGACCTTCAGCTGCTCTAGGCATGGCCTTCCTTCCTGGTGGCACTCGTATTCAAAATTTTTCAATGTGACAAAAAAAACTCTAGCATTACTCCTCTGCCTCTGCAACCTATTCCAATATGTTCAAATCATGCCAATATGCTAGGAAAGACTCTTCCTGAGCCAAAATTGGTCGAAAATTGCTGAATATATAGTCAAATTAAATTTTCCCTAAAATCTGCCTCTAAATCTGGAGAAGACTCCAGATAAGTCCGACAAATTTGGAAATGTTGCCGAATTTGGTGAAGCCCGCTAAAAACCTGCCATCTTAAATCGAGGCTTAATTTAATTAAGAGTGATTAAAGTGGGCTAAGCGCGGGTTAATTAAGCACTAAGAAAATTTACATAAATCAGTTTAATTATCACTAACCACCGGATTAGTGGATTAACCCGCCATTAAAATTTAATCTGCAGTTTTAGACTTTTCCCGCACTTTTGGTTATGTGGAAAGGTCATATGGGAGGAGGGCTGGCCCCCTCCCTTCCACCATCGAAGTCCACATATAATTCAAATAAAATTTTGGCGTGGAGGCTTAACAAGCTTTGCCTCGTGGCTTGTTGGTAAAAGCGTAGAGTTAGGAGGGGGAGGTCACAAGTTCAACCCGCCCTCCGCCCATTTTATTTATTTGTTATTTTCCCATATTAACACACCCAAATTTTAATAAAATTTGGACTAAGTACTTTGAAATATATAATATATGCCACTCTAAAAATTTAATACGCGCTCCAATCATTGAATATATCAGACTATGGTTTAATTTTGTAATGCACTCCAATATTAATCAAAGTACAGGTTTAAAAGTATTTGAGTGAAATGTGAACCACCATAGTTTGTACATTAGGATAAATAATATGCGCCATCTCATTAAACTCAAACCTTGGTTGATTTTAAATATGCCAACTTTTCAATATAATGAAATTCGAATCAGGCCTTGGAGACGGGGTCCACCAGAGGGGACACGTGGTGGTCCTTGGTTGGGTCATCCTCCCACATAAATAAAATTTGAATTCAACCTGGGGAGAAGATCCTTAAAAAAATTTCACTTTCAAACCAAACTGGTGAATCCAGTTGTGACACTTGTCATAGTGCCACTGGTTATAAACTAAAGACTATTCCCTGCATGCGAACTGGGCTACCATGTAATGAGAGTGTCACTATTCTGCAATTTGTTTTTAAAATTTTGTGTGTTCTATACAGTGGTCAAATCGCTATACCTTCTTCATCCAAAGTCAGCTTGCGACGAAATGAATTGTGTTGGATTACTGGGGATGGGCCAGTCACTTTCGTTCAATTTGCAATCAATTCTGAGCACTTTCATTTTCGAGCTAAATACTGAGCCTATGATCATTCCTCCCTACACTAGAAGCGTTTGGACCCAAAAATATCTTGGATTAATGATAATTTGGATGAGGATATTGTTTTAGTGTGTTTGGTGCACGCATGTATGAAATCACACGAACTTAAGGGGTGTGGTTTTCCCTCTAAAGTTATTGGTCACAGGCAGAAAATATATGGATTCAAGCAAGTTAGTGGAACATGCTAGAACATAAACATACTAGATAGAGAAATATCATGCATATTTAAACATAAAAATTAAACTAAAACTAAAACAAATAACACAAAAGCTCTAAATAGATTCAAACAACTTCAATAATCCAAACGGCTACGCTTACGTCTCCTCTTATTGAGTGTTGCTAGGAAATGAGGATGAAACTTTAATGCACTTGCCAAGGGACCCTTATAACTTGGGGTTCTATGTCCCGATGCAATGATGTCCTTACTTTCGAGAAGCCTTGGTGCAAAGTCTCCCTCTATCTACTATGGTATACTGAAGTTGTTGTATGGCCAACAACTGAGTCCCCTCTATCTCAGCTCTAGATCACAAACTCCTGGTATTGCTCGGGGAAATTCTAGCCAACATCACAATGTGCTCTCAAGTTACTAATCTCTTGGTGGCCTTTTATAGAATTATTAAAATCCTTCTTTCCTCTCTTGGTACATTGTGGATGGGGACCCAAGAGAGGGGGATGATTCCATTGTGTGCCACATTTATTCCATTGTGTGCTCCCTTGATGTCCTAAGGAGGATTGGGTGGTTGTCCTTAGGCACCTTCAAGTGTGGAATGAATGTCCTTGAGTTTGATTTTTGTGGTCCCGGAAAGTGACTTCCGCCACACCCAAGAATTTGAACTTTTTGGGTCAAAATTAGCGCAAAGGCGCGCTTATTGAAGGATTTTGCACACAAAAGAATTTATGGCTAGTTCAGATTTGATTTTTCCTCAGACCTTATAGGTTTTTTAAATAATTTCAGATTATATAATGTCTCTTAGCCCTATAAATCCTTCTGGCTGACATTAAATAATGTCATCTTTACTTGTATGATTTTCCAGTGTTAGCAGCTACCCCCTAATGTGTGAGGTCTATGAAAATTTTTATAGCCGAAATATAATATAGTTTGTTTTCTGTATACTATGCATAGAGAAAGAGACCTGCATGTAGCTTAGAATTGGAGGGATCCTACACCAGTTCGAAGAAAACCCATGTCTTGTGTGACCCGTGTAAGAAACTATAATACAATATATAAAAATTTTCTACGAGCCGGGCATGTCCCATGCTCGTAATGTTGTGGCTAGTTAAACAAATCTATTTGACAGATAAATTTTCTATCTGCATCACTAATATGGTAGTGATCTGGTGGTTGATGATGATGAATGTTGATGCCCTCAGGGGCATTTTTTCTTTGAAAATAGGTGGAATGTGGTACCCGTATGTGTAAACTTGGTATGGCATACAACTACACATTGTGCGCATAGGTGCCGACTGGGACCTCCTCGTGTAAGAATTTATGAAAGAGACGCTTATGAAGGCATGGGTCTTTGACGAATTTTATGAAAGTGCAATGGTTGTAAGGTACAATAACATCTTGACATGAAAGCTTGTGTTGTAGTCAAATTTAAGGAGGATTGATGACATCTGTGGGAAATGATGTCTCCCACAGTGCCACCCAAGGATGCCCCTTTTATGGAGAGGGGTGATCCAAGGTATCACTTCATTTTTGGAAAATATGTGTTGAAGTCAACCAAAAGTAAGCCTTAACTGAACAAAGGGTCTAGTCATTGAGGGGATTAGGATCCTGGATGTGATGGGTTTAACACAGGCATGATGGCGAGGGATGACTGAAAACTGATTATGGGGATTCAGTGGCCCAAGGTCGGAGTATAAAAAGTATCTTGGCGAAAATCATAACTATTTCTGATCAGGAAATCCTTGGAGTCAGTAGGACTTCCAGGGTTGATATAAACTGTTTATGAATGTTATTGTGGATTTTTCATGAGGGTGTGATACTCTAACCAAAGGTGACCAAGGATTGTTGCCATGGGGGAAAAAATGAATGTGTGGTGGACATAGTGCATCGTTTGTGGTCTGTGTACACTTACCAAAAGAATAAAATAATGAGGTTTGGTTTGTACAAAACACAGAGACAGGTGCCCCAAAACATGAAAGTGTTCGATCACTGATGACGTGAGGAAGGTGTTTTGCTGAGGGTGGCAGCCCCATTGGTTGGTATCATGTGTGGGGTTGATGAAGTAGAAGAAAAAGTATCGCATATGGGATTATGTGGGTCGAGGTATGATAGGCCAAATGCTAGGTGTGGGAGTGCACTTTCAATCTGCTTGCACAACCTGGTCCTCCGGGAAAGGGATTTTATTTTGTATGGTAAAACTTGAGCTTATGAATGGTGGATAAATGGGCATGAGGTTCTTCTCAAAATATAGAGATATGGCCATGGCGTTACTATTTTTGTGATAAATAGTCTACTTTGGGTGATGAGTGCCACAGAGGGGAGGCTCTACCGACCAACAAGGATGTTTATCATGTGCAAGGCAAGGTGATGATAAACATGGTTAGATATGTGGAACCTATGGTTAATTTATGATTGAGAAATGATGTCAGGATATGCAGAGTTTTCTGGGACTCTATCATGGTAGGGCTAGAATAATACCTCCTCTAAAACTTTTGGTGGAAGGAGTTGTAGACAGTTTGCATTTTTTCCTGCAAAAACAACTACCTCAAGTGAAAGAATCTCCTTTATCCCATATTATTGAAAGAAATGAGATTTAGAAAAGAATATGAGAGAGGGCATGCATGTCAGCGCTAAAAAATTAATTTTTTGGGAGTGTGAATGTGTGGCATTGCCTCTATTTCTTATGGAGTGTTGATCATAGCGTTGCCTTTGGTTCAGAGAATAGACCTTCTGAGCTTGAATTATGGTCCTCAAAAGTTTTTAGAAACGGTGATATATAGGTGAATATGGCCCTAATTCAATTCATTTGTGCCTGTTGAGTTTTTGAGAGGTCATACGATTTTGCAGAGCAGTTCTTGTCGTTGCGGTAAGCCTGAGCACCAGGGATTAGTGATATCATGCCCTGGTAACCTCCATGATGTCCTACACTTTAATTTTTTCAGTCTAAGGGCGTCGAGGTCTGTACATAACTAGTTTGTATGGATTTTGAGCCATTTTTACCCTAGATTTCACGGGCGATCAGGGTAAGAGTGCACTAGTTGCACGTGATTTTTGGGGTTTTTTTCACTTTAAGTGCTCTTTTCCCCTCTTTTAGCGAGCCTTATGTGTGCCTCTGAGAAATACTGGCGTGCCTTCAGTGCGCATGTCTGAGGGAAAGGCGCACAAAAGGCCGAGGAAATTTTTTGGATTTTTTGCCTGTTTTTTTATGTTTTTTCTATTGGTGATGGGTTCCTGTTTGGATGAAAGGTTGTTGTGGAGGGAGTGAGATTGGCTTGAGCTTTGTAATTCATTAGCCACTGATGCTCAGGCTCACTAACAGTTGGCACAATGGGGTCTCCTGAATTTTGTGGAGAACAAGCTTCTTCGGTCATAGGACCGACTGTTGCGTTACTTGATCCAGCATTGGAATAGGTGGTGCAACATGTTTGTGTTGTGTGGGACTAACCTTGCTATCTGTCCTGAGATGAATTTATACTTTGTGACCAGGCTACTACCTCAGGGTGAGGCGTTTTGGTATCCACTTCCTTATGGGAGGGTGGATCTTGAGAGGTTATGGGCATGTCATTGTGGTGGGGTTCCCCTTACGAAGGGGTGCATAGCCATTGCCTCGGTGATAGATTTGGCTGAGCGGTTCACTCTAGTAGATATTTTGTGACTTGCAAGGTATTTGGCTCCACATCGAGCATCAGGCCTGCAGGTTGGAGTCTTGCGCTGGTTGAGGACCGAGCACTTTCTCGATTTTTCCTGCTTCTGCTATGACGAGATGGTGGCACAACTTCATAAGGTCTGGAATGGATCAAAGCTATTTGAATATGCCAGTATTTTATGTAGCATCATGTAAGAGAGGGTGGTGTTGTTGAGACCAGTGGTGGCGGTGCCTCCTGAGGGGCCACGGGAGCCCTGCATGAGGAGGTGGGTTCCTGTGATGCCGCAAAGAGGTGAGTGTATGGTGGGGTGTTACTAGAATTCCACGACAGTTTTATGGTTTGAGGTCAACCCCCAGATGCTTCTGCCATTCCCATATGCAGGGATGGACTTTCGAGAGGGATCTAGAGAGGGGTCTCCCTTCTGGCTATGCATGGGGCCCAATAGGTATGTCTTTATGTTTTCTGCATTTATTTGAGTATATATGCTTTTTATGTGTTTTGACGGTGACACTGACATAGTTTTGGTTACTCTTGCAGATGTTGGAGAGGTAGGTCACCCCGTGGGTCAATTGGTTGGCCACGGTCCTCTTCGGAGACCTCGAGGCAGTCGTGGGGAGTTGGTAGGAGATCCTACACAACCTCAGGGTGGTGGACCTGGTGGTGGTGCTGGCCCTTCAATAGAGAGCAGCAGCTCCACCGCTGCCAAGGTTACAACTGAGCGAGCTTTTGTCGATGTGGAGGTGGCATGTGTGGATGCGGCAGAGGCTGACATTGTTGAGCTGACTACTTAGGTGTTAGTTCTAGAGGACGCCTAGGATCGATTGGATCACTTGACCCAGGGGATGCCTTCTCAAGGCTTTCTGGATGACCTCAAGGAGGTCTGGCTAGAGACACTGATGGCCCATGAGAGGGACTATCAGCCTATTTTACGTCGGGTGGTAGTATTAGTTTTGACGGCGACTCTAGCAGTGGTACTGGGAGTGGTTGTGGGTCCAGGTGCCCCACCCGGGGGAGTATCACCCTAGAGTTTATTTGTACATGGGGAAAGCACCTATTATGAGTATGACTCCCCTCTTTTTGATGAATTTTTGTGTATCTTTCGGCTGACCGATGGGTCAGAGACACTATTTTTTGTAGTCAGACAGATACACTATGATATATATATATATATATAGATATATATATGAGAGATATTTTTTGTGGCTCTACATGTTGTGCCCCTTGTTTCTACTTATGGATTGTGTTATATTTATGGGTGTCTATGCTTTTTTTTTATGTATAATGGTTTACTCGAGATGTGTGCCAGTTTAGAATATTCTTGGCTATGGGATCAGCTGTTTGGTTTTGACTCCTTGGTACATGTGTAAATGTAATGTAGTCAAATTGTATGCCTAATATTTTTGCACGTAAATATTTTATAAACATTTCTGAATCTCTGATCTCAAATTTTTGGTTTAACTGTGACACTACTAATTGGGAATCAAGGTAGATATTCATATGGTATATGCCCTGATGAAGGGTGTCGCACATAAGTCTGATGATAGCATCATATTATTCCTAATTGTTTGTTTTGGAACCAATGCACACACCGTTTGTGCAGAGTGGTGATCGGTCAGGGTGATAGATAACCCAGGTTGTTGCTGCTAAAATTTGAGACCATCTTGATGCTCCATCATCAAATCCAAAGTAAGGTTCAGGTTGACAATCCATGGAAGCACTCGAGTGGATTTTGTAACAAGTATTTTGGTAAAAAAATTAAAGTGATTGGGTTTGTTTACATTGAATCTAGGGTAGGGCCTTATTGGCCCTTATGGATATAACTTCTTCAGGTAAAGGTCATTGACGGGGTTGTCGAGGCATATCCCATCTGGTTCCGTCAAGATGTATGCCCCCTAGTGAAGGCAATTTTTTACAATGTACGGTCCTTTCCATTAATGTTTTAAATTTTCTAGCCCTACGGCTTATTTTGCGACATCATAGCGGAGGAATATTCTTCCCTCGGTGAATGAGCGATGGTTGATGTGGTGGTTGAATGATGCTTTTACCATTTTCTTATGGTCCTCGTTGTGTTGCAGCAGCTATCATAGACTTTCATCGACGAGTTCTAGTTGTACTTGGCGTTGTTCTAGAGGTTGGGTATCATCGAGGAGTTTGATGGTGGCATGCAAATTCGGGATCTCGCGGAAAGTAATGCAAAATCCCAAGGAACCCTGGCTTTTTGTGACAGGAATAAGGTGGGAGTCTTAGGACATGGGGGCGGCTGCAATCCTATTCCCAGTATATGATGATATAAATCAAATGTGGTGTATCATGTTGTCAGCATTTGGTGGGGGAATAATCTCCGTGATTGGAGTTTGCGTAAGCGCAAGGTTGGGTCCCCTATTAGGATGGTCAATTTCCTGTTGGTAGAAATTGTGCCTATTGCAGAGGTGCCTGAATGTTTCCATTAGCGGGCATGCCTCTGGTTCATGGTTCTAGCCAGTGCAGATGGTGCATGGTACAACTGTGCCAACGAAGTAGATTGTGTGGGAACCAACACTACTATTTGTCTTAGATGTGAACGCTTGGAAAGGATCTGATGTACAAGAAGAGGTATTTTTCTTCCATTTATATGTTGTTGGCTTGTTTGCATCTAGCTCTTTGGGGGAGTGTAGACATAACGCTACTCTTGCTGCTCTGAGCTTGGGGAGATGCTCACATTTAATTGTATGGTGAAAGTGTGAAAAAATCCGACAATAGGTACGTGTGATATTCTCTTGGTTAGAGAGAAGTCTCAGTGGCTGAGAAGAGACTGTATGAAAACTGCTTGCGATGGGAATCAGTTCTTTACATTTATTGAATTGGTCGTCATTCAGGTCGCATAGTGTGCATGTTATCCTCGGTTTATTCTGGGTCACGTTTGGTTGGTGCGCACTCCCATTTTTCCCATTATGTTGATGTGGGTGGTGGGTTGTTGATCTAGGGGTGATGTACTTTCTATATCGTTTGAGTTCATTGTCTAGTTTCTTCTCTATTGTATGAATCATATCAGTGAGGGGATGAACTTGTGGGATATAGGTATAGCGCTATCCATAGTGATTTCCCTGACACACTGGGAAAAATAGCCTAGATATGGGGGTACTATCGTGCTCAGTTTGTGGTTTGGAAGGGTACCAGAGTTGCAACATTGCTAAATCAAGGCAATTGGTGACCACGTGATTGGGTGTTGATCTTTTCTACGGAGAGCGGTTGTGGGTAACTTGAAGTTCCCTACTTGGTCTCTTTTCAGCTGACAAGAATAAGATTGATCTGTTTGTCTCATCTTCTTGAGTTGTCGAGCTATTCATGGATTCTAATTTTCTGCCATCTTCTTGGTAGAGGCAGACTATAGCTGAGTGAAAACTAGTGAGTGATAATCATAATCAAGGGATATAGTGGAAATTCTCTAGAAGGTGGTTATTGGTGCATAAATGACATGTGAGTTGTGCTACCCGTAATCGAACATAGTAAACTCGTTCTATAGGATACCATATATGGTTGAGTTCTAGGGTTGGGCATTCTTCGATGAAGTGACCACGTTCATCGCACAGTGTGCAACATATGATAGGAGGGGGGAATACGAACGTGTGTCTTTCGGGTTACTGTCGTTCCTCTTGTAGGTACATGATGCTACGAGGTTAATCTCCAGAAGACTAGGTGGGGGGATCGTCTTGATAGGATCACTCAATGGCGTGCAAGGCATCCCTATATCGCGGGATTTTTGGGTAATGATGGGTATAGTGCCCATAATTGTTGCAGATATCACATGCATATAATTGGTACGCAATGCTTTGCCTTTACGCTTGGTGGCAGGTTCCTTTTTATGGGAACATTGTCTCGCGATGTCTTCTTCCAAGCCAAGGAGTAGTTTTAATTTGTTTAGCTCTACGAAGATATGGGTAGCGTGTCCTATTATGTCACATGTGGTGCAAACTGGTTATTCATGTTGTGTCGGGGGAGTTTCCATCTTCTTTCCTTTTCTCTCAGTTTTCTTAGCTGTAATCATCGGTTTTGCAATGGGAATTTATTTTGTAGAGATGCTTGACCATTTCTTGAATGGGTGGGGCGTCCTCAAGACTGAGGGGATTTTAACCTGTGGCAGTGATTTGTGTGGATCTTGTCCCTATAGTGGGAATGAGATACCAAACTGGTATTGCAAACAATATGTTTGGTAACACCATTGTTACAAAAACCTACTAGGGGGTAGAGGAAAGGGGTTTGGGAAGTGGTGTAGGCTAGAGAGGCTGCTGTGGTCGAGGACTCGGTGTCATTACTACTTGTGTCCCTGTTCTAACTAGCGTTGGTGCTTGATGTGGACATCATTCACACCAGAGATCCCGTGACATCAGGTGATGACTTAGGTATGATGCGGGGATCTCCTAGGAATGATCCTAGGATGGATAACAGTTTGAACTGGCCAGGGCCATATTCTTGGTACCATGAAAGCATGTTTACAGATGTATCTATGTAGGGTAGAATGTCATCAGTGTTTGTTAGGGTTCGTTTCTATTTATGTGTCAATTAGTTGATAGTAACGATGCGGTCCTTATGGGGTAACATCATAGTTCGGAGGATGGAGGGGGCTATAGCTGACATGGCATACATATAACTCCGACCAAGGAATATATTATAGTCCAAGTGGGCATCCAAGACTTCAATGTGTATAAGGAATGTATTTCTAGTTAAGGAGACCGGGACGTTTTGGTAGAGGCCGACGAGTGTTTAAGGGCGCTCGTCGTATTCTCTAAGCGTGGTGTCTGATGGCTTTAGCCTGGGAGACCCTAGCTTCTAATAGATGCTCTTTCACATGATGCATGTGGATGCAACCTCATTGATTACTCATTGGTCAATGGTAATATTTTGGACTGATACTGGTATCTGAAAGGAAACCATTGAAGGAATCTTAGGGGTGGCTTTATCTAAATCAAAATCCATTAGGTGTGTATCGGTAGGGTCAATAGCACCTAACATAGAAAGCAAGGATTTATGTTTCTTTGGGCAAGACTGTAATACTTCCAAAGCTGACATAAAAGTGGGAGATTGAGCTAAACCATCCACAATGATATAATTATGGGCGTATTTGGAATAGTTTCCTGCTCGCCTAGTTGGTCCCTTAGCCATCCTAGGCAAAGGTTCGATAGGAATATTTGATATGGTCAAAGGTGCATTTGGTGCACTAGTACTAGCCCTTGATGCGTTGGTGTCTAGTGGGGTATCGTAATTTCAATTTCGTGTTTGAAAAAACATCTTTTCTCCAGTCACATAGATTTCATGGTTGTGTTTTCTTAGGACATTAATATTTTTTTGCTACGTGCTAATTGTCCCTTGATGGGGGAAGGGATCTTGCATGAATGTTGGTTGTTGGGATGGTCCCCCTTGTCCATGGTTATTCTCAAGATTTTTTAGCTCAGGGAGGTCAGGACTATAATGGTGAGTCTAATGGTTGTACTCACCACAGATCGAATAAGAGTGGTTTGTTCGAAGAGGTGGCCTTTTTCTTGTTGTTGGGCATTGCTTGGCTCGTGGTTTTGATTTTGGTTGGAGTTGCCTCTAGCCTGAGATCACAGAGGGCACTGCTGGCTGTTGCCCCCTTGTCTAGGATTTCCTTTAGGCTTTTTTTTTCCTTTTTTCTTAACCATGTTAGGAGGATAGTTCTCCTGCTTATATGGTTGGCGCGGTTGGTTTTGGGAAGGTTTCACAAAGTTCACCTATGCATTATTTTCTATGGGCGGGTCTTGTGATGGAGACTGATCATAATGTGGTCCCTACTTTATAAATGGATATTGGGGGGGAGGTCTTCCGTTAGCATGTATATTTCCGTACTGATTCCCATGAGTGGAAGGATAGGATCATCCATGTTGTCGGTGATACGATGGTTCCCTACTAGTCAAATTTTGCAAAGGCATGTGATGACTTTGGTTTCCCAGTTGTGGTACGTTCTATGTATAATCACATGTGTAAATGGTGTTTTGAACGCTAATTCCTGGGTAACTTTGGGTCAACGACTCAATTAAACCGTCTGTGGAGTTCGACGTGCCTAGAAGTTCTTTTAAGTTTGTAGGCATGGGGTGTCTGGAAGGATATTTTTAATATACCCTGACTGCTTATATATCATCTCAAGCTATTGAGCCTTACTGATGGAATACTCTTTAGATATGGGCCTTTGTTGCACCACATCCTTCAAAATCTCTGTAGTGAGAGTTTTCAAGAACAGGTCTAACAGTACTCGATCATCAAGTTTGGCTTTACAAAAACTACGACGTCGCCCCATTCGTGGAGATGGTCTAATATATGGATGACGGGGGTTTTCCTAAAGTGTGTCAGTAATTCCATTCTAAAATCATGGTGGATGGATAACTGAAAATAGGTTAGGAATACAGTGGCGAGGGCGCTAAAGTTTGCATGTGTAGTAGAGGGTTGCTCTACATACCATTTCGCTGCTACTTCTGTCAAAATGCATTGAAATAGTCTCAGTCGAATAGATCATCCATGTTGTTCTTCAACGAGCACCACATGTGAAAAGTCATAACATGATTTCCTGGGTCTTCCACTTACTTTCCTTCGAACTTTGGAATGTCAGAATGGAGCTTTGTGGGCATGGGAGGTTGTATGGGGTTGTGTGCAATGGGTTCATTTGTCAACTTAGTTAAATATGGTAGATTCAATGAAGCTAGAAAAGGTGACTGTGAGTTTGTAGCCATTGCAACTTGCGAAAACACAATGTTCTAGTTAGGAAGAGGTTTATATGCGATGTACCGTGCTGTGTATTCGACTAGCTTCCCAAATGGGCAGCACTCCTCTGCCCTTTAGGGGTTGTGGGAGGAGTGGTATGTGGTGTGGAATTGGTAGACTGACCAGGGTTTCCAACTAAGGATGCCCCAATAAAGGATGAACCAATAATGGTGGCAGTGTTCCGTCTTTGATGCCTAAATGGCGAAAGACCTGGAACCCCTCCTGGTAATGGGGAGGTCAAAAAGATGTCTAGATAGACAAGTTCTTGTTGGGTCCATTCTAGCATTGACTAGGTCTAGCTTTGGAAATATTTGAAAGGTTAGAGATCAAAGAAAAATCCTGATCCCATACATTAAAAAAAGTGAAAAAAATTAATAAATTTTCCCTTTAAATTAATCCTATGTGATCAACCAATCAAAAAATATGGTTTTTATTTGTTTGCGTATGATACTCAAATCCTAGAAGACCTAATCATCCTCACACACTCAAACATAACTGGGCCTTGAGAAGATATATTGTGAGTGTTGGCACAACGTCCCGTAAGAGCTGGCGACGCCTTGAATCATTCGAATAAAATCCACAAAGGTAAGCGTAGAGGATCTAGTGCTTGCCTACAACATCACTTATAAGGAAAGGATGCCTTAATTTTGGCCACTAAGTACCACCGTCCCACATGATCGTTCAAGTCTTGGGCTTCTTGGTAATTCAGCTAATAGTACCGAGTATCAGTTGGGTCAGGTAACCTAAACTGATACCTGTCCGTACTACACCTAAGCCTAGCCCCCTCTAAAATGGGTCTCTACCACACATGGGTTCTCTTTTCCATCAGCTAATAGGTGGATTTGAAAGCTCCCTAAACATTCAACTTATATGTTTCAAGATGAAGAATTATCAAGGTGTCTTATTAGATGCCTACCCCCTTGATCCTAACTTAGACTATAAATTCTATTGTGGCCCGTGTGGGGGGAATTTAGTGAAACAATTGAACTAAACTAATGAATTTTACACTAGAAAAAGGGAACTAGCTAAGAATGTGTGGACTTGGGCCACTTAATTTGGCTAATTATCTAGGTGTTTTGGTACCTAATTTTTCAAAACATAATTTTTTTCAGAATGCAAGGTAATTTCCCCCCTACTTAAACTATGTGTGAACTTTGAAAAAATCAACTTGAAATAAAACTAACACCAAGACTACCAAAATAATCTAAGAGTGAGCTTTAGCAAGTCGTGGGGTACCTCAACTAGTGCTGGCAAACGTATTATGGGCTGCCAAGCACTTTACAAGCTAGAAAATATAAAAATATGAAAGAAATTTACCATTATGTCGTTTGCACGCAAAAGGATGAAACATGCACGATGTCTGCATGCAGGTCAGCTCTGAATGCATGCCTTGGGCGCGCTTGTCTATGGGAAATGCACGCAAATTCCTACAAATGTAATTTTTTGGAGTTGTTTTGCTTCAGTCTGTCACATGAGATGAACTAGGGATTGAAGGAGAGAAAGGGGGCAATTTCAGGCCAACTCCACAACACAGACGAAGGTCTTTACAAAAAGTCACTACCACATAAACTTGGAAATAAAACATTAGTGGAGTCTCCAATCCTGTGTTAGTGTGTTTTTTGCACGCATGTACGAAATCATACCAATGTAAGGGGTGTGATTCTTCCTCTTATATTATTGGTCATAGGCAGAAAATATATGGAGTCAAGTAAGTTAGTGGAACATGCTAGAATATAAACATACTAGATAGAGAAATAGAATGCATATTCAAACATAAAAATAAAAATAAAACTAAAATAAATAACACAAAAGCTTTAACTAGAGTCAAACAACTTCAATAATCCAAACGACGACACTTACATCCCCTCTTATTGAGTGTTGGTAGGAAATTAGTATGAAACTTTAACCCACTTGCCAAGGGGCCCTTAGAACTTGGGGTTCTATGTCCCAATGCAAGGATGTATTTATTTCTGAGATGCCTTGGTGCAAAGTCTCTGTCTCTCTACTGTGGTGGACTAAAATTGTTGGATGGCCAACAAATAAGTCCCCTCTATCTCTGCTCTGGATCACACACTGCTAGTATTTCTTGGGGAAATTCTGGCCAGCATAACATGTGCTCTCAAGTTACTCATCTCTTAGTGGCCTTTTCTAGGAGAATTCAAATCCTCCTTCCCTATCTTGGTACATTGTGGATGGTGACCCAAGAGAGGGGGATGATTCCATTGTGTGCCATATTTATTCCATTGCGTGCTCCCTTGATGCCCTAAGGAGGCTTGGGTGGCTGCCCTTAATCAGCTTCAAGTGTGGAATTAATATCCTTGATTTTGCTTTTTGTGGTCCTGAAATTTACTTCTGCCACTCCTAGGATTGCGTGCCTTTTGGGTCAAAAAGTGCACAAAGGCATGCTTATCGAACGATTTTGCACACAAAAGCATTTATGACTAGTTCAAATTTGATTTTTCCTTAGAACTTAAATATTTTTTATATACTTTCAGATTCTCTTATGTCTCTCATCCATATAAATCCTTTTTCCTGAGATTAAATAGTGTCGTCTTTTCTTGTACGATTTTCCAGTGTTAACAGGTACTGTTCCCTCACCCTTTCAGTCTCTATCCACTAAAATTTTCCCAATTTCATCATTTGGAGCTTTTCACAAAAAGTTAACTTTTTCCTTGATTCTTGCGACCTTCTCTTGCTGTCATTGACACCGTCATGCTGTAATTTTCTGAATTTTTAGAGCAACAAGCTATTCTTGCAAAAACCATTTTGTTCGTACCTTCGTCATTAATCAAAGGAAAATTAAAAATTTCTCACCTTGCACATTGTCACCATGGCGACTCTTAGCTGATTTTGTCTCGTACTTGCATCAAATCTTGACCAAGTATCTTTTCCATGTGTACCTTGTTAGTATGAATCCTTTGTCGAAGTGTACGAAAAAGGACCACTTTAGCTACGCATAACTAATAGCCCTAACAACAAAAGTGGCTGCCAATATCTTCAGATCTGCGGTTAGTTAGACAAGAAAAGAGCTGCAAAATACCAGATCTATGTATGGAAAGACATTAACCAGTAAAAACAAGGGTTTGCTCCATATACCAATAGACAAGACAAGAACAATTTTTGAAAGAATTTTTGTATTAATGGGGCACCTGTGAGGAAAAATAGAAGCAGTATCCAATTCCCCTCAGTGGGATGGGTTCTTAGAAGTCCTCAACACTTCAGATCTAAGATTTCTCTCTCTAGTTAATGCAGAAAACCCAATGCAAAGAGTAGAGCTCAATGGGAGCAAATGATGGAGATATGTGACCAAGTGTATAGATCCAGAGTGATCTAATAGGCAACAAAAGGTGAAGAATGGTAGGAAAAACCCTCCTATTTATAACAAAATATTGGGTCATTCTAGATCTTGGTGCATGGGTTAACCAAATCTAGATCCACTTTTTATGGAATATTTAATTATATTTGTTGGAGGGGAAAGGTATTTGACTTGGGTCAAATCCCTTAATTTGTTAAAAATAAATAAATAAATGATTTATTTATCTTTTTAAGGAAGTGGTTAGAAGATAATCAAATAAATAATGATTTATTTAATTATTTAAGGAGGTGGTTGAAAGATAATTAAATAAATAGTGTTTTATTTAATTATTTGTGGGTGATTTGCTCATATTTAACAAGGAATATCATCTAAATAAGGTTTAAATGATTATTCCTAGAAAATAATAAGATAAATAAAGGTTTATCTAATTAATTTCTTTGATTTTGGGTTAAACATGACTGGGAATAATAATTAAATTATGGTTTAATTAATTATTCCATGAGGAAAATCAAACAAATATGGGTTTGCTTAATATTTCCTTTTGGGGTTTCCTGTTTTAACATAGTGAAAGTGGTTTTACTTAGGGTAAAACTGGTCTTACATGGTGTACTTGGGTCCATCTAATGATAATAAGTTAGATGACCAAAAAATGGTGTAACAGATTGCCCCCCAGCGTGCGAGTGTCAGGAGCAACTCGTATGACCGAAGTACGTTGTAAGAACACAATCACTAGACAAAAAAAGGGGTGTCAGAGAGAGAAATGTGAGGGAGATAGTGTGCTGAAGGACTAGACCCTGAGGAGACGAGACTCGCAGGTGAAACAAGTCTCTTTTTATGAGAGGGTACCTGTGCTGAAGGCGGCGGGGGAGGCATACCTATGCCCGCCGAGACAAAGTACAAAAGAATAGTGTGTCCAGTAAACAAGGGACCGAACCATAAAGTACAGCTGGCATAATCATGAGCCAGATAAAAATACAATGAGAAATCCCACATACATGTTGTGCCTGGGATAACAGCCAGGACTTGTACAATAATATCTGAGTACATGAGATACAAATACAACCCAAATGCCCCCTGTAA
Source organism: Pinus albicaulis (assembly GCA_034641835.2). Taxonomy (NCBI): domain Eukaryota; kingdom Viridiplantae; phylum Streptophyta; class Pinopsida; order Pinales; family Pinaceae; genus Pinus; species Pinus albicaulis. The sequence goes on from CM076576.1 coordinate 151,210,464, forward strand.
ATGGGGAAGGGCTCACAAAATCTGACTGATACATGAAAATCGAAGAGGCGCTGCAAGTGGCTATGGCCAACATCATCAAATATCTGGAGTTGCATCGAAGGCTGCAAAGAAGAGGTCATCCGGGCATGTGGGGGGCTACCTGCAGGGCCACCCCCTCATGAGGGTTGAAACATCTCACACACACCCGAGAATCATCAAGAGCTGCTGCTGGATCACTGGACCATCAAGTATACGAATCTCGATCATGCTGAAGGAGCTGGAGAAACAATCAAGCCAAAGGGAAAGGAGATATCCCTTTGCCCGATCCGAGGCACCGAACAAGAGTGGAAGCTGGGACCAAGGTACACCGCCCTCTAGACCTGGCTTCTGGAATGAATGAGCTGATGTCGACAGAAGGAGGTCTGCCATAGTTGAGGCAATGAGAGACCCTCAACTAAGGCACGAGAGAAAAGAGTAGAGCGACGGACAGACTAACACTAATGATGATAGTGAAGTGGAAAGGACTGAGTAGCTAATGGACGACTTCCCTTGCTAGAGCATAAAGGGCATGAATGACATGGCAGCGAATGACACAACATCATCAGGGATGGGGGACAGTGGAACTGAAGGTCATAATGTGCGACACAAGAGAGAGACCAATCAATGACGGATGGAGGGCTATAGTGGGGTACAAAGGGACTCGGTATAGACTCCATGGAGGGAATGATGACTCAACTTGGATGCTCTAAACAAGGGCGACTCAATGGTGCTACCACAGAGTAAAGGCCCCAATGGGGGATTGTGGAAACATGAGTGCATGATGGGAACTCATGACGAAAATCAACACGAATGAAGACAAGTAAGGAGGCAAGATGGTGCCCCAAGTACAAGTGTCGTAAGTGAGGAAATTTGATTTTAAGGAGAGGTGAAGTGACCCTTCTTGGACAAAATGTGTCCTGGCGAAGTATCAAATCACAAAAAACTAACAGATACCCATTTGAGAGTTCGGTGAGAGATTTCCAACGGTGTAGACGGTTCATCAAACGGGGCTACGGTGTGGTCGCAGCAGTTGAAAGAAGAAACAAGGGTTCTCTTTTAATAAGGCAGTTTTCCCTCCAAAAACACTCATTTGCTATTGTTACTGTGGTGAATGTGGAGAGGAGAGAAGGCCCTAAATCTTGCGGCGAACGTAGCGGACAAACCGTCCGTTGGAATCGCGATCCGTCAGTTGCAGGTAAGAGGTCTAACCTTTCTCTTGCATTTTGATGGATTACATTTTCAGTTTAGGGCCCAGAATCCCAGAAACATCCCCTCCTTCATCTCTACGGCCGGGTCGCACTTTTTGGGGCAAAAAGTGCGACCTAGGACGCAGGTATCAGGGCAAAAAGTGAGACCTGGTCCAGAAAAGAGCAGAAAACTGTGACCTGGGAGATGAGGGGGTTTTGGTGCTGTTTTATGGCTGGAAGTTGGGTTTTGGTGTTTGGTTATGGTTTTCCCGATCTGTACGCTGACAAAAATGATGGGTTTGTGCAGGTATGGCAGAGTTACGGGTCAACTGGAGAGAGAGAGATCTGGGGACACTACGGACAGAGATCCAGGCGGATCAGGGCGTCCGCCGTGTATTGGCCAGATTTGGGGTTCTCAAGTTTTTGGAGAACCCTTTGATGAGAGCAGGGGAACCGTTACTGGCCCGGATTATCAGTTACTGGGATCCAGATCAGGAGATCTTTGTAGTGCAGGGGCACATGATCGAACTGACGGTCCAAGACGTGTACTTTCTGACTGGTCTCCCACCACTGGGGATGGTGGGAAACACACAGCCAGTGTTTCCGCGGGGGCGGCATATCATGGAGTTCGTGGAACGTCATTGTCGACCGGGTCTCCAAGTCAAGGGGACTCGAATACCAATCGGGGATCTAGAGAGGCTAGAAACTCGTGCAGTGAATCCTGGGCATCCAGGCGTTCCATCACATCACTGGGGGGCAGATGATGATAGTGGAAAGTGTGTTGGGTGGGACCTACTATGGGTGGGCCCAAATGATGTTGGTGTCGCTAAAGCGACAGTTGTCACTATGCAGGCGGCAGGTGAACCATGATTTCTCATATGGGACTTTGTTGTGCGCCTTCTTCTTTGAGAAGATCCCGACCTTGAGGCCTCGTGTACAGCTTCCAGATGGGGGCCCGAGAGAGCCCAGGATGCGCCGTTGGGGATGGCTACTATGCAGAGGAGGAGGAGGGGCAGTCGGGCGATTGTTTCGACCAGATTTTTTTGCCCATTGGGATCATATGCCATTGTACATAGATGACTATCCCTATAGTGGGATGAGCTACTGTGGAGATCCAGATCTGCCACTTCCGCCTGGTCGAGTCTGGGGGCCCGATGGTAAGTGACAGATTGCTATTCTTGTGTGGGCATGTTAAAGTTTTTGAATAGTAATTGATGGTACTGATTCATGTACTTTTGGTATGCAGATATAGCACTGGTAAAACCGGCTGGATATATGGGACGACAGGTAGCGTCTGGAGCTATAGGTCCAAGTGGGTCGAGAGCGACGCAAAATGAGGATGTAGCCGCCCTGCTGGAGGACATCCGCCATAGATGCGAAAGGTTGTTGACCGGAGTATCGAAGCACGGGTGGCAGGACTTAGACGACCAGTTCATAGAGCCATGTGTTGGTCTACCCTCGGAGTGGCGAGGTGTCATGCGGCGCATGGCGATGGCCGGTCAGGCTATGCGCGATCTACATGCTGCAGGGGCGGAGCCATTGGCCCGGGAGCCTCTAGATAGTGATTAGGGGTGGGGCATGTGGTGCCCCCTATGATGTATGTTGGGGCAGGTGGTGCCCCCAGTCTTGGGTTTTGTTTGTAACATGCTATGGGCATGTCGTATGTATCAGAGTAGATGGACTCTAAACACATGTTTTGCGACACATATTATGGATATGCATCGTTTTTTGATGGTTATCAATGTTATTGTCTTGTATGAAATGTGTGTGATAAATGCCAATCTAGAACATGGTTTACGATACTATCTACATAGTGATTCTGTTCTCGAGGTACATGGTTGAAAGTTATGGTTTCAAATGCACGTATCAAGATTTTCACTCGTAAATAGCGTCTAAACAGCACAGGGTTATGCACACGATAAACACCATTTAGTTGCATTACAAGAAGTAGGGAATCTAAATGAACGTGCAGATGGAGGATGCGATGAAAGAGGGAATCGGCTAAGAGACCACGCACTGCATCATATTCGGCCTGATTGTTGGTGGAAAAACCAATGCATACCCTGTTAGAAAGAACAAGGGCATGCAAGGGGGTGAAGATGGCCCAACCTGCCGAGGCTAGATTCCTGGAGTAACGACTTGCACCGTCGGCGTAGCCGATAAAGGGTGTGGACGGGGGCTCCTGCAGAATGGTGTGACAAGACAACAAATGAGGGGAGGAGAGGCAATGAGGGCAGCGTGAGTGTACAAAAGACATCGGGCGGCAACTGCGGGAGGGAGTGCAAGGAGCAGGATGACGATGACTCATATACAAACTGGAGGGTGGTATATGAGGGCTAATAGAAGGATGGGTAGGATTCGGGCTGCGGAGGTCAACAGAGACACGGGTGGAGTGATCTCGTGTATGGGTAGGAAAAGGGTGGTCAAGGGACACAACAGGGGAGGATGCAGATGGGCTAGGCTCCAAGTGTCTCGCAGAGGAGGATAGGTAAAGAATGGTTACAGTAGACTCCGTCATATGAACATCAGGAGGGGGAATGTTGATGGGAGCAGGGGGATCCTCAGGCTGACCTGAAGCGTACTGCGCGAGGATAGGAGAGGCAGATTGATTTTGTTCAACCTCATACTCTCGGATTACCTCTAAAGAGGTGCGGTAGTGCGTCAGGTGAGGACAATGGTGGGAGTAATGGCTATGAATGCCGCACAAAGCACAGGGCTTGTTGGTGCGGAGAGTCTTGGGGTTCTTGGTTACGGACGGAGAAGGACTGGGGGCTTCAGGGACCGTAGACTCTGGGGAATGCGACTTTAACCATGCACACACGGCAACTGATACAAGCAATGGGTGGCATGACTGTGACATCACATAGTGCCGCTATACTGGCGGCGGCGAAGGATGGGTCACCGTGGTGGTCTTGTCTTTAGGTGCCCACTTGCGGGCTTTGCCTTTCTTCCCGGGAGCCGTCATGACAGGAGAAGGGTCCTGTGGAGGTGTTGGGGGCACAGTGGCAACGGAGGAAGCTAGGGGGACCGGTTGAACCGGTGTCAAAGCCATATAGGGCTTGGGATGACCAGGAGGGGTGGCGGCTGGGGGATCAAGGTACCAGACCGGTATGCCCAAGGTCAAGTTAGGGAGAGAGAGGGTGGCCATGACGGGGACAAAATATACTCCGGGAGGGGGAGCTAGGAAAGGGATCTGCCCAGCAGGGTAATGACCAGGAGGGACGGCTTCGAGATGGTTAAGGCCAGGAGGAACCGATCCAGGAGGATAAAGGGGTTCAGGGATACCAGCTGTAGGGGTAGGGCCAGAAGGAGGAGGTCCGGCTGGCTGAGATGAATGGCTAGGAGCGGGTTGTGGAGGGCGAGGGGGAGGTTGCTGACTAGCCGAGGCAGGCCGCTTACGGGCAGCCTGGGATGATTGCATCATGCAAACATTCGATGAGCTGGGATCGGTGACAGGAGGGGGGGGAAGGTTAGGGAAAGTTCCAAGCAGGGAGGAATCTTTGTAAACGTCGGGGGAGACACTGGTCAAGGAATCAACGGTTTGCTTGTTGGCTACAGAAGAGATGGTCGTCTCAGGGGAGGTCTGAGATTTTGGCTCATGATATGTCAACTGGTCAATGGTGACTATCTTTCCATTATGGGGGAAAGACATCTTGCGAAAGACCGCGGATGGGATAGCAGACATAGCATAGGTGTAGCTTCACCCTAATAGAATGTTGTAATCTAGCGGGGCGTTGATGACTTCGACGTCAATGCAAACAGTCTTACCGGCGAGGGTGATAGGAAAATTACGAAACAGGCCAATGGGCTGGGAGGCATGACCGTCCCACGCTCGAAGGGTGATCGTGGAAGGGGCCAGTTCAGGGGATCCGAGTTGCTTCCAAACCGAAGCGGACATCACGCAGGTGGATGCCCCCTCATCGATGATACACCGGGACACGTTGGCGTTCCGAATTTTGACTGGGATTTGGAAGGCGACGGAAGGAGGGAGAGGAGGATGGTCCAATTGAGTGGCGTCGAAAACAATCATTTGGTCGTCAGCAGGTGTTATAGCATCATTTCTCACCTTGACATGATTCATGATTGCTTTATGGCTTTATGGGCACCCATTCCTACAGACTTGGACAAATTCACTTAAAAACAGTGTAAAATCCTCCATACGCGACTATGCCCGTGTTTTTCCGCGTGTATACGCGAGTACAGCTAGACTTTTCCGCGTATGCCATTAAAATGATTAAAAAATATATAAAAAATCCCTAATTTCGCGCCGGGTTGATGGTTACTCAGGTAGTTCAACCACCCCAGCCCGTGGCCAACTGTTTCCAACTGCTGAAACTACTTGGAGGGACTATAAAAAGCCCTCATGTGTATGGCCTAAGGGGGAGAGAGAAAGTATTGATATTATACTCTGTTGGTATTCCCTATCCAAGTCCGATTCCCCGTGCCTCCTGCACTTTCCCAGTTCATTGTAGGAAACCCTTGTTTCCTTGAGATACACATCCCTTTATATGTTATCTCGTATGCACCAGTTTGGAAGGAGTCTTAGCGAGGCAAGGGTTGGATGGATCCGGACGACGGTCTGCGAAGGCCTTGGAAGGATCAGGTGATCTCTCCACTTGATTACTTTTGTACGTACTATTTATAATACAGAAGTATCATGCTGTTCTCGAAATAAACGTGTTAGTGTATGCTTTTATGTATGAGAATATTTGTTATACAAGCATTCATTATGATTTATTTATTGTTTTATATGAATCTCACTAACATATAGAGTAGACATATGCTGTACAACTTGTCCTTTGTGCTGGTTTCTTCTTGTATTTCAGGTCAAGGAGGAAGGACGGTTGCAGGGAGTTTGGACTCCACGTGGATCTACTTCAAACGTAGGACCAACGGGTAAATCTCTCATTCTGCTCTATTTGGTTTTTCTGAACGTGCATGGTTGTGTGAGTCTCTGTTAAGTAGTACGCCCCTGCTCTGTGGAGGTTGTATCCCAACCAACCTCTAGGGTGTTAATTCCCCGAAAGAGAACTGGCGACTCCGCTGGGGATCACATTCTTGTGATTCTCCTGTTGGGTTGTTTCAGCTGTTTGGTAGGTTGCCAACAGTTTTATCTGTCTTTTACAGTCCAGTTTATTTTCTTGCAGTCAGTCTGAAGTCTTGGTGTCTTTCCCAGGCTTGTCCTTTTTGTTTTTCATTATCTTTCTTTGTATACGCTCTTTTGTCTGCACACAGTCGCGTATACACGCGAGTTTGTCTAAATGGATCCGCGTATACGCGAGTTTCCCTTAACACAGACGCGTATACACGTTGGTTGCATAACTGCAAGGTCGCGTATACCTAGGCAGATTTTGAATTTTTGGGTTTATTGGCTTTTTGGTCCTTTCTGGCTGTGGAGGCCTGTGTCTACAGTGTCTCTGTATTTACTGGAGTGTGAAGGAAGTGGTTTCAAGTCTTGTTTCTCTTTCGTTTGTTCGAAAACTAATCTTTTTGGCAAAATGTTCTTGTTAGTGCTGGCACTCCTGGATTGAGTTCCAAGATCGATTTCTGAGCATTCTTGGTTGTTCTGCTTTATCAGAACAGAGAGCTTCTGCTCACTGACTCGCTCCTATCTTTGTGTTGTGCTTTGCATTGCGATTTTTGCTTTGTTTTCGATTGGTTTTCTTGAGTTTCATAGGCTAGGGTTTTGTTGCAATTTTCGAAGAACTTTTCTTGTTTCTTTGGAGTCTTTTGTTGCAACGAGTTTGCACTATTTCTCTAGGCTGATTGGCTGAGTTTTTGGTCTTCCATTGCTCTTATTGATCTTGCTATCATTAGCTTTATAAGGTTTGGGAGCATTGTTGAAGTTTATGCTTGAAATTCGGTCTCGTTTTGGCTTGGATTGTGATAGTTGTGCTTGGTCTTTTTGAGCTCTTGCTTTATAAAACTAAAAATCCCAAAAAACATTTGTTTTGCTTTTTGTTTTTTGCATATCAAAAACTCAAAAAACATTGTCTCTTGTTTTTGTTTTTGTTGTTGCATTTTCATTTTCGTTTGGTCATATCTTTTGGAGCTTTTGTGAAGTTTCTTGCTTCTAGTTTTCTGCTTGATTTTGAGGAGAAGTTGTCATTTGGTTTCTTCTTCTTCTTGTTGAGTATTTTGCTGTCTTATATTAAGAGTTCTTGCTTTTAAGAATTGGCTTTCTGGACAACAAAAGATGAGTTAAAACTGAAGGAGCTTTTTGGGAAATTTCACCTTGTTTCAAGAGACTTTTGCATCTTAGAATTTACATGCTTGTAGTGATTTGCATTTAGGTGCATTTGAATCATTTAGTTAGCTTCTTAGTTGTTGTGAGTGTGAGTTTGTAATTCGAAAAGAAAAATACAATTTTTTAGTCTCGTAGAACCTGTATAGAGATTACTTTTCATCTAAAGACAAAGAACTGCATGTGCATGTAGTCAGGTTTTTATTAATTTCTTTTGCGTCAAAACATCATTGGTTTCATCTCCATATCCTTGTGACTTAATATAACAGCCCTTAAAATAAGCGATTAAATCTAAAATCAACTAGCAAGTTTTACTAAGTGTCAATCACCAACTAGCTAGGTTGTAGGGCCTTGGAATAGGTGAGTGGAGAGTTAACTCTCCAAGGCCGCTCAAACAAACATAGAAGTTGATTAATTGAGCTAAATCCAACTCCGTGAGGTGGACTGGGAAAGCTCTCATCCGAGAGTCAAGCGCGAGGGGAAGTGAAGGTTGAGAAGAGGGATACCCCCCCTCCGATTAGCTGAATTTGACCTCAAGACCGTTCCGCCCAGCTTCTGATACGAATTGGTGTCCATAGTTGCCGTTCCTAGGTTCCACACAGGTGACTGCGGGGGGGAATACCCGTGGTACCTGAGGCAGACGTCGCATCACTTTCAGCAGTACTTCTGGGGGGTGCCCTTGCGAAGCTTGGGTGCTTGAGCCGGCAAAGGCTATCGTTAGGAGGTCGACGTAACTGTTTCTGATACCTTCGCTAGTTGTTCTGGGCCCTAATCATCCCAGACTGCTTTCGGAAGGCCCTATACTTCGCTTTCCTGTATTTTGGTGTCCGGTCCTCATCACCCGGAGCGGAAATACTTGGAGGCTGTTTTCTTGTTGTTTCTCAGGGATTTTTGATTTTAGTGAGTGCTCTTTGCTCCTAGCTTGCCTAGCTTTTCACTTTTTTTGAGTCTAATATAATAAATCTATAAAAGTGGCTGATCAAGCACCTCGACGTTCGAGGAGAATCTGGGGGTTATCTCCCGAGAGTGCAGAGCCTTCTTCGAGAAGGCGTAGGAGCGATTTAGCAGGTGGTTTTCACCCTGTGGAGTCTGACGCTGTGGAGAGAGATCCTCCACCAAGGTCTGAAGGTTTCGTTGTCGATTCCGGTGTCAATTCCGAGAGGAGCGTTCCGCTCACCTCGCGAGTGTTGTTTCCTCAGGAAGAAGATTTTCAGATAGAAGATATACCTGAGCCTCCAGCTACAGGTCCATCTCCTCTTCCTCCTGATCATCCGTTTGTTATTCAGTACATCGGACCGGAGTCTGAGAGACCGCCGGATCTTCCATATCATTCTTATCTTTCGATGACCACGACTGGGAACGCGGCTTCTACCGTGAGTGCTGCAGGAATTCAGACCCCTGTTTCTGTTGAAGCAGGGGGCACTCTTGCTCTATCTTCGATTGCTTCTAGCACTGCTATGTTTGGCTCTGGGTTCACCCAAGCATATGCTTCTCATTCTGGTCCCTTCTGTTCAGGGATGTCCATTAGTGGAAATCCCTCTTTTTCCTTTTCCGCCGGTGCAGCTGGATCTACGCCCATGTCTAACATGGCTAGTGGATCAGCTTTGTTTCAGGGTTTCCCCTTTGGGACTGGGCATATTCCCAGTTCCAATCCTTCTTTAGGGTCGTTTCCATTTACGTCCCAGACTCAGAGTTTCAACCCTTGGTCTGGGGGGAAAAGTTCGACTACTTTTACAGGATGGAATCCTGTCTTTACAACGGCTGGGGCAGGGAATCAGTTCTTCGCGGGTCATCAAGGGAATTCTTCTTTCCCTTCATCGAGTGCTTATCAGTCTTTTTCTCCTCTGTCTAATGCGTGGAACCCCTACCAGGGGCTTTCCTCTTCAGTCAATACTTCAGCGGGGGGAACTAGCCTGGGTTTTGGTAACTCGGCGTGGGGAGGAGGTTCTTCTCCGTTTTCTACGGGTCCTTTCTGGCAGCCTGGTGCCTCATCAAATCCAGGCTATTCTTTTCAGAATGTTGGAAATCCATCCCATCAAGGATGGAATTCTCAGGCTCCGCCTCGATTACCGTTTCTGGCAACGTTAAACTTGCCATATTTGTCGAAGTTAACTAATGACCCGATTCGTTACAGTCCGGGGTGGCCTCCGGTTCCAACCAAACTTCCTTCAGACATTCCTAAGTTTGAAGGTAAGAATGGTGAAGATCTGGCAGACCACATCACCACTTTCCACTTATGGTGCTCTTCGAACTCTCTGATCGACGACTCGATTAGATTGAGATTATTTCAACGCACCCTAATTGGGAATGCTGCCAAGTGGTATATAGAGCTCACTGGGGGCAGTTTCGCCACATTTGGAGAACTGGTTGTCACTTTTCTTAACCATTTTCAGTTGCCTGTCAGATATGAGGCTGGGACCGAACTCCTGGCTAATTTTAAGCAGGATGAGGCAACTCACATTTCTGATCACATTCAGGAATGGAGGAGAAGGAAGAGGCTTATCAAAGCCCATATTCCAGGTGAGTTCCTTCTCGAGTGGTTTTTGAAATCGCTTCAGTCAGATATTTCAAAGGATGTATCCCTATCTGGGGTATTTTCCGAGGAGCAGGCCATTTTTAGGGCCCAACGGTTAGAACTGATCTATTCTCAGTCTGGGGTACTTTATAAGTATTTGCCCAATGCTCCTCGCTCCAAGTTGGATTTATCGAAACCCAAACCTGGTCCGCATGGTGACGGGCTTGTCGGATCGGTCAATAGTAGTGCAGCCAGTCTGCTTTCTCAATTGCAGCAGTTGTCTTTACAATCTGCTCCTTCTGGTCAGGCTGTGCCTGCTGATTCATCACCTTCCCAGTCTTTGTCCATAAATGATGTCCAAGCTTCTGATCCCAAAGGAAATCAACAATCCGATGGGAAGAAGAAGGGACGTAATAACAAGAAGAAGGGCAAGAACGGGAAGGGCAATGCAAATAAAACCAACGAGCGTGTTGGTGAGGGTCAAAAGGAGAAAAATAAAGTGAAGTTTCCGTGCAAGCTTTGTGCTGGAGACCATCTCACACACCTTTGCCCGAAAATTCAGGATGCTCAGCGCCTGTTATCTCAGCAGGGTTCTTCTAGTTCCCAGGTTGTGCTAACAAACCCTTTTCCCCAAGGGCAGCAATTAATTGTTGGCGCGAACCAAAATCCTGGGGCTTCCTCTGGAGGTGCCCAGGAAGGGGAAATTCCATCGAATATATTTATGATGAGTGCTCACGTGGATGTCGCTACGAGATCCCGTGATTATGGTGGAGAGGAATCTTCGAAAGCTAAGGAAGTTCCTGATGCTACTGAGCCGCTTCATATCACGAAGCCAACTGTCGAGTCTATGCCTCGGATACCGAAGGCATCCTCTAAGCGGTCAACGATTAATCCGAACATGAGGGCTGCCCAAAACTACTCGATTGTAGAAGATCTGGCGCAGAGTCCTTGTGCTATGTCAGCTTTAGAGGTACTCCAGTCTTGTCCGGCTCAGCGCAGTGCTTTGCTCATTGCCATCGGGGCTATTGATCCGAAAAATTCTCTTCTGATTACTTTTGATATGACTAATTTTAAGAAGAGACTTCCTCATCACATGGCTTTTCACATTAGATCGTCGTATCGAAAGACCAATATCTTTCGAACGGTTGTTGATGAGGGTGCTTCTACTTGCGTGATGTCTCTCGCATGCTGGAAGACACTTGGATCTCCCAAAGTTGTTCCATCTAGCACTGTTCTTACTGCATTCGATGGCCATTCTCACAGGCCCCATGGTATTGTCCCGGCTTTGCCCATCTGTGTTGGGGGCAAAACCGTTAACATAGAGGTTGAGGTAGTAGATGCAGCCTTGGACTACAACCTTCTGTTGGGGAGGAACTGGATATATGATATGGATGCTATCGCATCCTCACTATTTCGAATAGTATGTTTCCCCCACGAAGGGAGGATAGTTACGGTGGATCAACTGGACTGTCCTCCTGTAGACCTGGATGCGCCTCCTGACTCATCTGTTCCTAAGTTGGATAATACCAAGGCGCCTGTCGAGAATTTAGGAGTGGGAATGTATTCTTCCCTGATGGGTTCTTTCGATCTTCCTCCTCCTAAGGTGTCTATTAATGCTATTTCATCCTCCAAGGCTCCTCTTCGAAGAGAGTTCTTTCGAACTCATTATTTTTCGGACCCTTGGACCTTACCTTCCCCAACAGCCACATTGGAGGAAGGGCAAGTGGGTGGAATGGCATTCCCAATTTCTGCAGCTGAGATTGCATATCAGTCTATTGTTGACACTGCAGAATCTGATCCAGCTCCTCTTTCACCGGAAGAGTTGGATGGTGATGTGGCTCCGGCTTGGACGCTTACTTCTTCTGTGAAGCATGATACTTCTGTATTATAAATAGTACGTACAAAAGTAATCAAGTGGAGAGATCACCTGATCCTTCCAAGGCCTTCGCAGACCGTCGTCCGGATCCGTCCAACCCTTGCCTCGCTAAGACTCCTTCCAAACTGGTGCATACGAGATAACATATAAAGGGATGTATATCTCAAGGAAACAAGGGTTTCCTATAATGAACTGGGAAAGTGCAGGAGGCACGGGGAATCAGACTTGGATAGGGAATACCAATAGAGTATAATATCAATAATTCTCTCTCTCCCTTAGGCCATACACATGAGGGCTTTTTATAGTCCCTCCAAGTAGTTTCAGCAGTTGGAAACAGTTGGCCACGGGCTGGGGTGGTTGAACTACCTGAGTAACCATAAACCCAGCGTGAAATTAGGGATTTTTTATATATTTTTTAATCATTTTAATGGCATACGCGGAAAAGTCTAGCTGTACTCGCGTATACACGCGGAAAAACACGGGCATAATCGTGTATGGAGGATTTTACACTGTTTTTAAGTGAATTTGTCCAAGTCTGTAGGAATGGGTTCCCATAAAGCCATAAAGCAATCATGAATCATGTCAAGGTGAGAAATGATGCTATAACAGTAGGATCTACAGCGCCCACGGCAGATAGTAGAGCCTTCTTTTGGGAAGGGCACGACTGGAGGAGTTCTAGTGTGGAAATGGCGGCAGGAGATTGCGCCAAATCATATACTATGCTATACGAATGGGCAGCTCGACTGGGAGCAGCATTTTGACGTAGTGGGCCCTTAGGTATCTTGGTATGAACCTCAACTTTTTTTTGAGGGATATGTAAGGGGCCACTGGGTGACGAAAGAGGCTCTGGAGAACCTGAAGAAGGAGGCTTGGGAGCAGACTGAGCAGGAAGCTTGGAGTACTGGCGAGACCGAGTTTGAAGGTGAAGACAGACGGACGGGTTAGGATCGGAGTGCATCATAAGGATCTGGTAATCAGAGGAACCAGAAAGGGAAGGGGGGGTGGCTACCTGGCTGTCAGGCAGTTGGGTAGCCACGAATCCTTGCTGAGGGAAAGGATCAGTAAACACAACTGGCTGGGTAGTGGCCACATTAGGAGGAGCATGAGGGGAGGCGTGCTGTCCGCGCAATGTGGCTTGAGACTCCCACATCTGCCGCATCTGGGATAATAGGGGACAATCGTGGGTGTAATGACCATAAACACCGCAACACGAACAAGGCTTGCTTGTGTGAAGCGGCCTGTCCGGCTTGGGCTGAGTGCCCTGTTGCTGGTTGGCAGTGTTAGGGTCCACACCAGGATTGGGTCCACGGGTACCAGGGGTAGATTGGTTTGGATTGCCTCTCCGCCTTCTTTGAGAAGAAGGGGGATTAGTCGCGTCCTGCTGTGCAAATACTTGCCCTGGAGGGGGCTGTAGGTGCTGGTGCTAGGGTTGAGGAGGCAAGGGAGGAGGAAGCGCATATGCTGGAGGAGCTGGCGCACCAGGCTGTGAATACGGGTAATGGATAGGTTGGGCAACATTGAGGTAAGCAGGAGGTTGGGAAAAAGGAGGAGGCATGCTGTATCCTGGATACATGCTACCGGGAGGGGGGAGAGTGCTGGAGGAGCTGGCCCCTCCCTGAGGGAGACCATAGCCCATAGGAGGTTGAGCGTATGGATGGGAAAGGGCTCCAACGATACCGTCGGTGGAATGAGATGCCCCCGGGGCGTTAGCGCCACCGGGCCTGGGGATGTCAGGAAGAACGGTATAAACATAACCAGATTGAGCGTAGATCAGGTCATATTTCAAGGCTATTTGGAGGGCGGCTTCTTCAGTTTGAGGAAAATGAGAGGCGACATCTTTGCCGATGGGAGCAGGAAGGGTGTGAAGGAACCAGTCCATGTAAACCCGATCTTCGAAGGGAGGGGCTCGACATAAGCTCCGTCTTCTTCGCCATTCCTGAACATGGGCGGAAAGGCGTGTTGAAGAGGATTGCTTGAAGGAAGTCAAGAGCTCTGTGCCAGTATCGTATCGGAGAGGGAGCTGGAAGTACGACAAAAAGGCTTGGGCAAGAGTCTCAAAGGTGGTATGGGTAGAGGTGGCTTGTTCGACATACCATTTAGAAGCTTCGCCGGTGAGCGTGCGTTGGAACAAACGAAGATGGATGGAGTCATCGGTAATGGAATTGGAGGAACACCACATGTGGAAATATCAAACATGATTGGTTGGATCTTCGCCATTAAGGCCCTCAAACTTAGGGATGTCGGAGGGGAGCTTGGTTGGCATAGCAGGCCAATTAGCATTGTGGTGAATGGGGTCATTGATCAACTGATGGAAATCGGGGAGGCTGAGGACTGCAATGTACGGCAACACAGGGGTGGCTGGGGTAGTTCCTTTGGTGGTTCCGCTAGTAGTAGGGCCGACATTAGGGCCGGGAGAACCGCTAGCGTTAGGCCCTGGACCAGACATAGTGAAGGTGACAGGGGGAGAACCAGGAGGAGAAGGAGGACCCGATGAATCAGGAGAGGAGTCGGAGTGCGGACTTGAAGGTGGACTGGCTCGATGACGGCGGGGCGGAGCAGGTCGATCGACCGGAAAATGAGGATGAAGTCCAAGAAGTCTCCGAGAAAGGCGCCTTGGGGGCGCAATGATGATAGGAAGAAGGAAACCAACAAGGGCAGAAAGGGACAGAATCAAGCGATGTCAAGGGCAGATAAGGTGCAGTGACCATTGATTTTAGAGTCTTTGCCAGGCAGTGTTAACCAGGTGCTTCTTCGCTTAGGGTCAGTGTGTGGTGTGCGTTAATTTTAATTTTTAAACCCTTTTCGTTTTGAGAGCAAGAAAAAATGTGCTGCGTAACTGAAAAGAAATCTGCGTAGAACAATATAGATTGCTGAAAGGACAGAACATTTAACAGCTAACTATGCATCAATCTAACCCAAAAAGGCGGGTCTCTCAAAACTACTCTAAAAGAGGGAAAAAATCTACTCAAAACACACATAAAAAGAGGTCAATAGATCTAGGGTCGAAAGGGACAGGGATCTAGAGGATAAAGCTGCTGAAAAGAGGTGCAGATCACAGCCAAGAGACAGAGGCAAGGTGGCTGGAAAAAGGAAGGAAATCAGCAAAAACGGAGGGGGCAAGGGGGAGGCCCAGAAAGTAGGTCCAAACAAAATGACAGGAGGTGATTTGAAAGGAAGAAAGGCTAATTTCAAATGATCTGAAAGGGAGGTAACAAATCTGGAAAGAAGGAGGCTGAAGCTCTGAAAAACAGACGGCTGAAACAGCTTAAAACTCTTCCACAAAAAGTGGAGGGTACTAAAGCCCTGGGGGGCTAGGGTCCCACTTAGATGAGTAAAAACAGATTAGAACTTGGTCAAAACGGGCTGAGACAGAGGCTGGAGGACCCTGGCAGAAGCTGCAGCAAAACCCAGAAAAATTGCAGAAAATTTGCTGAAAAAATGGCAGGTTGCAGTTTCTGACCTGATTTCGGTGCAGGTCGCAGGAAACAGGCTGAAAAGTGCGACCTGGAGGTCCAGGTCGTAGGTTTAGGGCTAAAAAGTGCGACCCCCTGTTCCGGTTGTCTCGGCGGAAGATTTTCAGAAAAGTTGTCGTCTCAGTTGCGACTGGTGTCGCTTACCTGCGCAATAGGGCCAGAAACACACGGAAGTTAGAAATTTTAATTTTTTAGGGTTTTATGTGAGAAAAACAACATAAAAATAGGAAAAATAAACAGCTGAAAAGAAACCCTAGGGTCTGAAGTAGCTCGATATGCAGGAATATGAAAAACGACAGCGGTCGTAATTTAAAACTCGTGTGGAGTCGCCATTTGTTAGTATGAATCCTTTTTCGAAGTGTACGAAAAAGGACCACTTTAGCTACGCATAACTAATAGCCCTAACAACAAAAGTGGCTGCCAATATCTTCAGATCTGCGATTAGTTAGACAAGAAAAGAGCTGCAAAATACCAGATCTATGCATGGAAAGACATTAAGCAGTAAAAACAAGGGTTTTCTCCATATACCAATAGACAAGACAAGAACAATTTTTGAAAGAATTTTTGTATTAATGGGGCACCTGTGAGGAAAACTAGAAGGAGTATCCAATTCCCCTCAATGGGATGGGTTCTTGGAAGTCCTCAACACTTCAGATCTAAGATTTATCTCTCTAGTTGATGCAGAAAACCCAATGCAAAGAGTAGAGCTCAATGGGAGCAAATGATGGAGATATGTGACCAAGTGTATAGATCCAAAGTGATCTAATAGGCAACAAAAGGTGAAGAATGGTAGGAAAAACCCTCCTATTTATAACAAAATATTGGGTCATTCTAGATCTTGGTGCATGGGTTAACCAGATCTAGATGTTAGTATGAATCCTTTGTTGAAGTGTACGAAAAAGGACCACTTTAGCTACGCATAACTAATAGCCCTAATGACAAAAGTGGCTGCCAATATCTTCAGATCTGCGGTTAGTTAGACAGAAAAGAGCTGCAAAAAACCAAATCTATGCATGGAAAGACATTAAGTAGAAAAAGTAAGGGTTTGCTCCATATACCAATAGACAAGACAAGAACAATTTTTGAAAGAATTTTTATATTAATGGGGCACCTGAGAGGAAAACAAGAAGGTGTATTCAATTCTCCTCAGTGGGATGGGTTCTTGGAAGTCCTCAGCACTTCAGATCTAAGATTTCTCTCTCTTGTTGGTGTAGAAGACCCACACAAAGAATGGAACTCAAAGGGAGCTCTGACAGCAAATGGCAGAAAATGGTGACCAAGTGTATAGATCCAGAGTGATCTAATAGGCAACAAAAGGTGAAGAATGGTAGGAAAAACCCTCCTATTTATAACAAAATATTGGGTCATTCTAGATCTTGGCGCATGGGTTAACCAGATCTAGATCCACTTTTTATGGAATATTTTATTATATTTGTTGGAGGGAAAAGGTATTTGACTTGGGTCAAATCCCTTAATTTGTCAAAAATAAATAAATAAATGATTTATTTATCTATTTAAGGAAGCGGTTAGAAGATAATCAAATAAATAATGATTTATTTAAATATTTAAGGAAGTGGTTGAAAGATAATTAAATAAATAGTGATTTATTTAATTATTTGTGGGTGATTTGGTCATATTTAACAAGGAATATCATTTAAATAAAGTTTAAATGATTATTCCTAGAAAATAATAAGATAAATAAAGGTTTATCTAATTAATTCCTTTGATTTTGGGTTAAACATGACGGGGAATAATAATTAAATTATGGTTTAATTAATTATTCCACGAGGAAAATCAAACAAATATGGGTTTGTTTAATATTTCCTTTTGGGGTTTCTTGTTTTAACATAGTGAAAGCAGTTTTACTTAGGGTAAAACTGGTCTTACATGGTGTACTTGGGTCCATCTAATGATAATAGGTTAGATGACCAAAAAATGGTGTAACACTAGATCCACTTTTTATGGAATATTTTATTATATTTGTTGGAGGGAAAAGGTATTTGACTTGGGTCAAATCCCTTAATTTGTTAAAAATAAATAAATAAATGATTTATTTATCTTTTTAAGGAAGTGGTTAGAAGATAATCAAATAAATAATGATTTATTTAATTATTTAAGGAGGTGGTTGAAAGATAATTCAATAAATAGTGTTTTATTTAATTATTTGTGGGTGATTTGGTCATATTTAACAAGGAATATCATCTAAATAAGGTTTAAATGATTATTCCTAGAAAATAATAAGATAAATAAAGGTTTATCTAATTAATTTCTTTGATTTTGTGTTAAACATGACTGGGAATAATAATTAAATTATGGTTTAATTAATTATTCCATGAGGAAAATCAAACAAATATGGGTTTGTTTAATATTTCCTTTTGGGGTTTCCTGTTTTAACATAGTGAAAGCAGTTTTACTTAGGGTAAAACTGGTCTTACATGGTGTACTTGGGTCCATCTAATGATAATAAGTTAGATGACCAAAAAATGGTGTAACATACCTCTTGGAAACCAAAAGCAATCATTTGTAGAACACATGCTTTATTTCTCAAGATGCTTTTTTTCTTTCTCTTTAACCTTTGCACTCTCTTGCACTGACATATTGTTTCCAACACTACTCAACATTGATGTTGACTGCCGCATATGTTTAACACCTTGTTCACCTCTTTTGAAAGGCGACCTGTTATAACCATGAAACATTGCATTACTAGCATAATCATCTTTTTGAAAAGTTTGATTCAAAAAATCTCTTTGTTTGATGATTAACAATGTCAAATTCTGACATGTATACACTATCGATGAGAGCTTTCCAACGGTGTTGACAACTTGTCAAACTGATCTATGGTTTGATTGCAGTTGGTGAAAGAAAAATCTGGGGTTTCTCTTTTAATAAGGAATTTTCCCTCCAATTTCATTCATTTACAACTGTATCTTTGGTGAATGTGGACTTGTTAGGCTCGGCCTCGAATTGGCAGACCACTTTCAAGGAGGTGAAGAAGTCTTCGAGGCAGGGACAGAGGTGATTACAGTGGCCATGGAAATCACACAAAGCACAAGGATGTTTTGGCGCAAAGGCTTGAATTTCAGGACTGAATCAGGTATAGTAACATAAACCTCTGGGATATCAGACTCCCGAAACACTTTGTTGACCATGGGTTTGAGTCAAGGAAATTGAGGAAAGGTATGGGTGGCATGACTGAAACATCACACAAAGCACAATGAGTGGTACACTTTGGAGGCTGAGGAGGAGCAGGGGTTGTCTTGGAAGTCTTTTCTTTTAGTGCCTTCTTTTGGGATTTTCCCCCATCACCCGAGGCTTTTGCAATTGGAATAGGTTCCTCTTGAGGTGGCTGAAGCACAGAAGCAAGGGCCCTTCATAGCAAATGGTTGGATTGGGGTCAAAGCAATATAAGGTTTGGGTTGACTAGGAGGTATAGAGGCCCATGGATCAATGTACCATACTGGGATCCCCAGGGTCATGTTAGGAATATACAAGGTATCCATAACAGGTACCGAAAATACTCCAAGAAGGGGAGCTAGAAAAGGTATCTAACTGGAGGGGTAATGGCCAGGTGAGACATCTCCGAGATGGTTAAGTCTAGGAGGAACCATTCCAGGAGGGTAGATAGGCTCATAAATACCAGCTGTGGAAGAGGAGCCTTGAGGACCTGGGGTTCCTGAAGGCTGATTCGAGGTGCTAGGAGTAGGTTGCGGAGGGGGGGGTTGTCGACTAGTCGAACCGGTCTGTTTGAGGTCGGTCTGAGACGATTGCATCATACAAACATTCGACAAGATGGGATCAGAGATAGGAGGGAGACCAGGGAAACAACAAAAAAGGAGGAGTCTTTATAGACCTCGGGTGAGACACTAGTTGGAGGTTCAACTATTTGTTTACTGGCCACCGAAGAGATGATGGACTCAAGGGAGGTCTGAGACTTCGGTTCGTAATATGTCAACTGGTCGATGGTGACAATATTTCTATTATGGAGAAAGCAGATCTTACGGTGAACCGCAGATGGGATAGGAGACATCACATAAGCGTAGCTACGACCCAATAGAATGTTTTAGTCTAAGTGGGCATCAATGACTTCTATGTCAACATAAATAGTCTTGCCCGCACGAGTAATTGGACAATTGCAGAGAATGCCAATGGGCTCGGAAGACTGGACATCCCACGCTTGGAGGGTGATAGTGAAAGGGGCCAACTCGAGAGGTATGATTTGCTTCCAAAACCAAGCGGACATCACACAAGTGGATTCCCCCTCATCAATTATACAACAAGAGACGTTGGAATTACAGACCTTGATAGGGATTTGGAAGGTGATGGAGGCAACAAGGGAGGTATGTATTAACTGGTCAACACCGAAGATGACCAAATGATCATTTAAAGGATCCACAACGCACATGGAAGTTAGCAGATCTTTTTGTTGTGAGGAGCACGACTGGAGGACTTCCAACATTAACATGGGAGCAGGGGATTGTGCCTATCATCTATTATACAATACGAATGGGAAGCTTTACCAGAAGCAGCATTTCAATGTAATGGTCCCTTGGGGATATTGGTATGAACCTCTGGCTTAGGCTAAGGGATCAGTCAAGGACCATTGGGTGTCAAAAGAGGCTCTCTAGAAACTAAAGAAGGTGACTCAAGGGCAGACGTAGCGGGGGGCTTGATGTACTGACGGGACCGAGTCTGAAGTTTGAGGCCAACGGTAATGGGTTGGTCAAAGTTCATCATGAGAATATGGTAATCGGAGGTACCAAATGGAGGAGGTTGAGTGGCCACCTAACTTTCAGGGGGTTGGGTAGCCATGAATCCTTGTTGGGGGAAAGGATTGGTAAACACAGTTGATTAGATAGGGGTAGCATTAGGAGGAACCAAAGGGGAGGCTTTCTTTCCTTGAGATGCTACTTGAGCTTCCCACATCCAATTCATCTCAGGTAAAGAGGACAATCATGGGTGTAGTGAACATAGACACCACAACAAGAACAAGGTTTGTTCGTGCGAATGGGCCTGTCCTGCGTGGGCTGAGTGCCCTTTTTCTAGGTTTTTGTGTTACGTGCATTCCCTTGGGGATTGTTTCTTGGATTACCCAGGGCAGATTGGTTTTGGTTTCATTTCCTCTTATTTTTGGAAGTAGGAGGATTAGTTGCACCCTCCTATGCATACACCTGATCCTGGGGGGTGGATATTGTCGCGGAGGATGAGAAGGCAAGGGAGGCTCAGGTGCTAATGTTAGACGAGTTGGAGCACCAGGCTGTGGATATGGATAATAAGGAGGTTGAGAAAAATTGTGGTAAACAGGTTGAGAAAAAGGAGGAGGCATGTTTTTTCCTAGATACATTCTACTAGGAGGGGGGAAAGTGCTGGATGAGCTATCCCCTTCCTGAGGGAAACCATAACCCATGAAAGGATGAGTGTATAGATGAGAAATGAATCCAACAATACAATCGGTGGCATGGAATTCCCTTGGTGCGTTTGCACCACCGGGTCTAGGGAGATCAGGTAAGGCGGTTTAAACATAACCAGACTGTGCATAGATCAGGTTATATTTCAACACAATCTAGAGGGAAGCTTCTTTGGTTTGGGGTAAGTGAGATGCAACATATTTTCCAATAGCAGAAAAAATGGATCTAAGAAACCAGTACATGTAGACACAATTTTTTAATGTAGGGGCTCGACATAGGCTCTTTCTTCTCCTGCATTCTTGGACATGATCAGATAGGCGGGTCAAAGACGATTGAAGGAAAGAGGTCAAGAGTTCAGTATCGGTGTAATAATGAAGGGGAAGCTGGAACTAAGACAAAAAATCCCTGGAAAGAGTCGCAAAGGTAGTATGAGACACAAAGGCCTATTCGACATACCACTTGGAATCTTCTCCAATAAGCGTATGATCGAACAACCAAAGACAGACAGAGTCATCGGTGATGGAGTTAGATGAAAACCACATGTGGAAAGAACTAACATGGTTGGTAGGATCCTCTCCAGCAAGACCTTCAAACTTGGGGATGTCTGAAGGGAGCTTGGTTGGCATAGCAGGCCAAACAGGATCATGGTGTATGGTGTTATCACCAAATTGAGTTCTGTTGGGCTGCTTCAATGGTCAACTTGGAGTAACTATTTCAAACTAGCTTTTGATTGGAGATTATCCTCTTAAGTCTGATAGGGCTTGTTAAGTCCCTATACTACTAGTATAGTCCCTTATTGTTTTTAGTGTAACTCCCTTACTGTTATTTTTGTACCCCTGTAACCCCCATATTTTTATTATTGTTCCCTTCAACTATTATTGTTAGGTCGGCTAGGATTACATTGTGGCCTCATGGAATCCTATATATAGAAAGGAGCTTTTGTCATTTGTATCATCCAAGAATTTTTCATTTATCTAATGTATTGGAGGTTGCCCCCCCGAAGTGGTTGATTTATAAGGCGTTGATCTCTCTTTTATTCTATTTTTGGAGTTGGTTTCATAACATTTGGTATCAAAGATTTGGATTCTAGGGTTTCGCTGCTCCAAAAAAGTCATCGTGGAATTTTCTCTATAACTTTTTTCTACGAAGTTTCAGAAATGGAAAGGTTTATAGTGCGAAGTTGAATTCCTAAGGAATATCATTGCAAAATTTCAGATCTTGGTTTGTAATATTTTTTAGAGATATGGTCTGTGGAAGTTAGGGCTTTTGCAGGCTCCCGAATTTCATCTTAAAGAGGTGATCATGGGAAAATATTCATAACTCTTTCTCTAAGAATCGGATTGGAATTATGTAAAAATTGGGCACAAGTACACAACTGTAGTTTCCTTTCCAACAATTTCATATCCAAAGGAGGAAATAGTGAGACGTGGTAAGTCGTACAAGTCCGCTCTACTGAACCAATCCATAATTAGGTCATAGTAGGAGATTGGCCACAACTTTTCCTTCAAGAATCCAAATCAGGTCAAACTTGTGGAATTAAAAAGAGGATTCATAGGGCTACCTCAAGGCCAAATTTAAGATATTGAAGGTCCTAAATCACAAAGATAATTTAGTTTCAATATCGAGCTCCTCAAAAGAAAGAAAAAGGTGTCAAGTTTTTTCCGAATTGCATAAGTCTTGTGTAAAAAAATCACTTTGAAGTGATTCCAAGGGCCTATTGAGCATATATTTTAGTATTGTGTTCCAAAGTGCCTCCTAAAAATAGTTCAACACCCATTAAGCCCTTAGAGTACTCTACTATGACTCATGAAGATGAAGAATTGCAGCATGATCTATCAAAATTACAAGAGCAAGTGCACCAAATTTCGCTCTCGCAAAGAGTAACAAAAAATGAAATGGAAGTTTTGAAGAAAGGCATGGAAGCGAAGATGGATGGTTTGAATAAAGGCATGGAAGCTAAGATTGATGGCATGGAAGCTAAAATGGATGACATAAAAGAAAAAATTAAAGACAACATGGAAAACATGAAGAATGATCTAAAAGCAGACATGGAAGGTTTGAAAAAGTTGATACAAGAAATGTTTCCTAATGGTGAAAAGATAGTAGAGGAAACTCATGATCAGAACAAAATAAATGTTAATCGTGATTTCATAAACTATAATGTTGGATGGAAGAACCACCATATTCCAAAGATGGATATGAGGAATTTTGATGGCAAGGATCCTGTAACATGGATACTACAGATGGAGCAATATTTTGATGTCAATAATGTGCAAAATACACAAAAGGTACACATTACAACTTTACATTTAGAGAAAAATACATTTGTATGGTATCGATGGCTTCACTCTCGTAAAAAAATGTCACTTGGTCAAATTTTATGGAGGAAATGATAGCACATTATGAAGATACAAAGAGCAATAGCTTCTTTAGCCAATTGATAAATCTCAAACAAAAGGGTTCAGTGCCAAAGCACATTGAGGACTTCCAAAAATTAAATATAAGGGTAACTGATATTCCAGAGGAACACAAGATTGATATCTTCATAGGGACTTTAAAGGATAACATCCAACAGGAAGTTTGCATTTGGGAACCTGATTCATTGGAGAAGGCATTCAGACTGGCAAGAAAAAATGAATTTAAAATTATAGTGACAAGGAAGCCTACCACTCACATCTATAAAGATGGAAGTGTTGCTACTTCTAGACTTCCACAACCTAGAAGGTTGACACCACAAAAATTGGAATGAAAAAGAGAAAAATGGATTTGGTATAGTTGTGATAAAAAATACACTAAAGGTCATAAGTGTGCTGAGAATAAATTATTTTACATAGATTGTGAAGAGGAGGAAGAAAATGAAGAAGCAACTTCAAAAGTAGAGGATATACACCAGGAAGAAAACCTAGAAGAAGAAGAAATGAGTCTGACCATATCATGTATCGGCAAGAATTACCACTCCTAAAACTCTCAAGATAGAAGGACATATCAAGAAGAAAAAGGTAAAAGTGTTGATTGATTCAGGTAGTACCCATAATTTTACTCATTGTAAGGTAGCTAAGGAATTGAATTGTTTCCTATACCTACCACCAGAATGTCAAGTGATGGTTGCAAATGGAGGAACTATAAATTTCTCTGGAAAATGCCATAATATCAAGCTAGCCATGGGGTAATATGTATTTAATAGTCTAATTCTTTCCATCCCAATGGGAGGTGCTGATGTTGTACTAGGAGTACAATGGTTACAATCTTTGGGGACGGTAGCTTTTAATTTTCAAGAAATTTTCTTGAAATTTTTTTCGAAAGGAAAGGAAATAGAATTACAGGGTATCGCAAGGAAGCCAGTAAATATAATACGATCTAATGTCATGACAAAGCTTCTGAAGAAATAAAAATGGGGCGTAATTGCACAATTATTCTCACTAGAAGTTCCAACATAAAAATAATCAATTTCTCCAGATCTCCAAAAAGCCTTGGACAATCATTCCAAGATGTTTGATACTCCCAAAGGAATCCCACCTATTCGTGACCATGATCATGTTATTCATTTGATTCCAGGAAGTTTCCCCCCAAACATCAGGCCTTACAGATATCCTTATGTCCAAAAGAGATAAATTGAACGTATGATTGCAAAAATGTTAGAGGCTGGTATAATTCAACCTAGTCAGAGTTCTTTCTCTGCTCCAGTAGTATTGGTGCACAAGAAAGATGGATCATGGCTTCTGGATTATAGGGAGCTCAATAATCTCACTATTAAAGATAAATTCCCCATTCCTCTGATTGATGAATTATTGGATGAATTACATGGAGAAATTTATTTTACCAAGTTGGATCTTCGTTCAAGATATCATCAAATTAGAATGAAGACGTAAGATATTCTGAAAAAAACATTTTGAACTCATGAGGGTCATTATGAATTTTTTTTAATTCCTTTTGGCCTTACCGATGCACCTTTTACATTTGAAGAGTTGATGAATTCCATTTTCAAACCCTTCCTTAGAAAATTTGTTCTAGTATTTTTTGATGACATACTAATCTACAACAGGTCTTGGAAGGATGATGTTCAACATGTTGACAGGATGTTGAAACTATTGGAGGAGAAACAATTATATGAAAAAACATACAAATGTTTCTTTGGAGTACGAGAGGTGGAATATTTGGATCATATTGTATCTCATGAGGGTGTTAAGGTGGACCCTAACAAAATTAAAGCCATTAAGGAATGGAAAGTCCCCACAAGCATAAAGAAGTTGCGCGGATTTCTTGGGTTAACAGGTTATTATCACAATTTTGTTACGAATTATGGGAGAATAGCAGCACCTATAAAAACATTATTGAAGAAAGATTCATTTTCAAGGAATCTTGAAGCAACTAAGGCCTTCGAACATCTTAAAGAGGCAATGTGCCTAGCACCAGTCTTAGCTACGCTAGACTTCACAAAAACCTTTATTGTGGAATGTGATGCCTTAGGAAATGGAATTGGTGTTGTTTTAATGCAAGAAGGAAGACCCATTTCTTTTTAAAGTCGTTCAATTAAAGGAAAGTATTTACAAAAGGCCATTTATGAGAAGGAAATGCTGGAAATACTACATGCACTAAAGTGATGGAGACCTTACCTAATGGGAAGAAACTTCAAGGTAAAAAATTATCATGATAGTCTTAAACACTTTTTGGAACAAAGACTATCTTTAGAAGAGCAGAAAAAATGGGTCACAAAGATGTTGGGTTATGACTTTGAAATTATCTACAAAAAAGAGAAGCTAAATGTTGTTGCAGATGCACTCTCAAGAAAGGATGAAGAGGTGGAAGCGTTGCTTTGTGCCATTTAAATTATCCAACTAGATTGGATAACCGAAGCAAGGGATGAATGAAAGAAGGACGAAGAAGTGTGGACTCTCATTCAAAATTTGTAGGAAGATCCTAGTACATCTAATACATTTAGTTGGAAAAATGATTCCTTATGGTACAAAGATCGCTTATATATTTGCAAGAATTCCCAACTAAAACAAAATATTCTTTTGGAATTTCACACTTCTTCTTTAGGAGGACACTCGGGGATTTTAAAAACTTACCATAGGGTGAAGAAAGATTTTTTTTGGGATGGCCTTAAATCTGATATTCAAAATTTTGTGGCGGAATGTTTGGTTTACCAGCAAAATAAAGTCGAGACAATTAAGACCCTAGGTCTTCTACAACCTTTTTCTATTCCAAGTCAACGTTGGGAGGAAATTTAATGGATTTTATCAGAGGTTTACCTAAGTCCGAAGGAAGGAGTGTTATCATGGTGGTAGTTGATAGACTTACCAAGTATGAACATTTTTTTGCATTATCTCATCCATTTAAAGCGAGTACAGTTGCTACTGCATTTATGGAAACAATTCAAAAGCTACATGGAAACTCGAAGATTATTGTAAGTGACAGAGATCCCATTTTTACAAGAATTGTTTGGAGGAAATTATTTTATTGTTTGGGTACTCAGCTAGCTCATAACTCATCTTATCATCCTCAATCCAATGGTCAGATAGAGATAGTGAATAAATGTTTGGAAGGATATCTTCATTGTTTTGTATCTGATAAGAAAGCACAATGGGTCAAGTGGTTACCTCTCGCTCAATGGTGGTATAACACCTCCTTCCATACTGTAGCAAAATGACCCAATTTATGGCACTTTATGGACATCATCC
This sequence comes from Pinus albicaulis, assembly GCA_034641835.2. Taxonomy (NCBI): domain Eukaryota; kingdom Viridiplantae; phylum Streptophyta; class Pinopsida; order Pinales; family Pinaceae; genus Pinus; species Pinus albicaulis. The sequence continues at coordinate 151,236,863 of CM076576.1, forward strand.
ACCATCCATAACATCTTCTTTAAGGGAAAATACTAGGGTTCGAGTAGTGGAGGATCAGATCGAGCATAAATAAGAAGTTCTCCATCTCTTAAAGGATAACCTAAATTTGGCACAAAATTGAATAAAACAACAGGCAGATCAACATCACAGTGATAGAAGTTTTGATGTGGCAGACTGGGTATTTTTATGGCTAAAACCATACAAACAAATGTCCCTCAAGTAAGCTAAGAAGGATAATAAATTATCACCAAATTACTATGGTCGTTACAAGGTTTTGCAAAATATTGGTACTATGGAATACAAAATGGAGCTTCCTGCTTCTTCGCAAGTGCATCCAGTTTTCCATGTTTCATGCTTAAAAAAGGTTATAGGGGGCAAACTTCCAGTTCAAACAATATTTCCAGAACTTGATGAGGAAGGAAAAACCATATTGGAACCTGAAGCAGTCATGGAAACAAGAACTCGACAACTACCAAAATCGATCAATTTCAGAGTATCTCATCAAATGGAAGAACTTACCCACTGAAGATTCTACATGGGAGGATGATAATTTCATACAAAAGCACCTGGAGCTACTCAAGTTTTGAGGACAACACTTTTTTGAATGAGAGGAGCATGTTAGGTCCCTATATTACTACTATAGTCCCTTATTGTTGTTAGTATAACCCCCTTATTGTTATCGTTGTACCCTGTAACCCCCATATTGTTATTATTATGCCCTTCAATTATTATTGTTATGTCGGCTAGGATTACATTGTGGCCCCACTAGGGTTACATAGAGGCCCCATGGACTCCTATATATAGAAAGGAGGTTTTTTCATTTGTATCATCCAGGAATTGTTTGTTGTGAACCATCTCCAAAAAGAGAAGAAAAGAGATATAAACGCCTTAGAAATAAGCCACTTTGAGGGGGAAACCTCCAATACATTACATAAATGAACAATTCTTGGATGATACAATTCACAAAACCTCCTTTCTATATATAGGATTCCATGGGGCCATAATGTAATCCTAGTGGGCCACAATGTAATCCTAGCTGACCTAACAATAATAATTTAAGGGCACAATAATAAAAATATGGGGGTTACAGGGGTACAACAATAACAATAAAGGGGGCTAAACAAACATAATAAGGGATTGCACTATTAATATAGGGACTTAACATGCTCCTCTCCTTCAAACAAGTGTTGTCCTCAACGCTTGATTATTTCTTGATGCTTCTGTATAAAATTCTCATCCTCCCATGTGGAATCTTCTACAGGAAAGTTCTTCCACTTGTTGAGATACTCTGAAATTGATCGTACTTGTTGAGTTCTTGTTTCTGTGACTACTTCAGAACTTCTTTCAATGTGATGTTGATCTTCCTGTTGTTTCATTTGATTCTGCACCAAAGTTAGGTTATCCTTTGAGAGTTGGAGAACTTGTTGTTGATGCTCGATGTGATCTTCCACTAATTTATCATCCATATTAGCTATTATTTTATCCTTCAAACCATCCAACTTAGCCTCCATTTCTTCTTTTAAACCATCTATGTCAGCTTCGGTTGCTCTTCGTAAGATCAAAATTTGTTGCACTTGGTACCGTAATTTTGATATCTCATACTGCAATTCTTCCACTTCATGCATCATAGTATAGATTTCTGAGGGCTTAATGGATGTTGAATTATTTTTATGAGGCATTTAAGAATGCAATACTGAAATATATGCTCAATAGGCCCTTGGAATCACTTCAAACTGATTTTTCAAACAAGATTTATGCAATTCGGGAAAAAAAATACACACCTTTTACTTGATTTTGAGGAGCTCGATATTGAAATTGTATTATCTTTGTGATTGCAGCTCTAATATATCTTAAATTCAGCACTGAGGTAGCCCTCTAAATTATCTTTTGAATGCCACAGGTCTGACCTAATTTGGATTCTCCAAGACAACGTTGTGTCCAATCTCCCACAATGACCTCATTATGGACTGGTTCAGTAGAGCTAACTTGTACGACTTGCCACGTGTCACTGTTTTGTCCTTTGTCTCTAAAATTGATATCCAAGAAACTAAAGTCTGTGAAATTGTGACCACTTTTTACGGCACTCCAATCCAATTCCCAGAGAGAGAGTTATTGAACTTTTCCCACGATCACCTCTTTGAGATGAAATTCAGGAGCCTGAAAAAGCACTACCTTCCACAGATCCTATCTCCAAAAATGTTGCGAACCAAGCTCTGAAATTTTTTGACGAATTTCCTCAGGATTTCAGCTTCGTACCATACGAATTTTAGATTCTGAACCTTCGTAGAAACAAATTTATAGCGAAAATGCCACGATGACTTGTTTAGGATCTTGAAAAAATACCTAACTTCCACAGATGATATCTATGAAAATATTCCGAACCAAGCTCTGAAATTTTTCTACAATCGTCCTCAGGATTTCAGCTTCACACCCTAAAAATTTCAGCTTCTGAAACTTCGTAGAAAAAAAGTTATAGCGGAAATGCCACAGTGACCTGTTTGGGGCAGCGAAACCCTAGAATCCCAAGCTCTGATACCAAATGTTGTGAACCATCTCCAAAAAGAGAAGAAAAGAGATATAAACGCCTTATAAATAAGCCACTTTGAGGGGGCAACCTCCAATACATTACATAAATGAACAATTCTTGGATGATACAATTCACAAAACCTCCTTTCTATATATAGGAGTCCATGGGGCCATAATGTAATCCTAGTGGGCCACAATGTAATCCTAGCCGACCTAACAATAATAATTTAAGGGCACAATAATAACAAAATGGGGGTTACAAGGGTACAATAATAAAAATAAGTGGGGCTATACTAACATAATAAGGGACTGCACTATTAATATAGGGACTTAACATTGTTCATCTATGTAATGTATTGGAGGTTTCTCCCTCGAAGAGGTTGATTTTTAAGGCATTGATCTCTCTTTTCTTCTATTTTTGGAGTTGGTTTCATAACAGGGCTCTCTCAACTTATCAAAGGATTTACTCAATTAGGTCTTAAAAAATATGGCTAACTATGTGAGTGTTTTAGTGTATGTGATTGAAGGTGAAAAATTAGGAATATTCAACTACCATTGGGCTTATGGAGTTAGTAAAATGAAATCAATGACAAGCATTCCTACTTATGGAAGCTGAGGCTTTTCCTGTTTGAATGATAGAAAAACGCTAATACATGGGAATAATTAGTAATTCAATGCTAAAGGGAAGTCAGATCATATATGATATGAATTATAAGTAATTTAGCATCAATACTACTTGAAGCAAGATATAAAAGAAGCACATAAATCCATTGAAAAACATCAAGAATCTCAGGTAAAGCAAGAAAATTCACTGTCTGTCTATTACTGATATAAGAAATTACAATAGTATTTGTGTCAAAAGAATTATCCAGCCTATTTCTCTTTGATGTTCAGTCTATAGATAGAAATTATTTACAATGTAAATGATCTGCCTAGCCGACACCTATCATAACTGAAACTACTTTCTTGGAATATAAAAAGGATAGTTATCCTTTAAGAGATCATACTCCTAATAGGACTTTACTTCCTATTTATTACATTCAGTTTTTCTAATAGTAAAACAATTACCTAATAGAGATCACATGTTAGAGAGACAATTCACCACCACTTAACATATTTAAAATACCCCTAGATTTAGGAAACTGTTGTGGCTAGCAACAACCCCCCTTTTTATTTAGTATTATTACTAAATAAAATGGAGACCCTTAGTTAAAAAAAAATCCAAAAAACAATTAGGATTTGTTTGCCTTAGAAAATAAAACTTTCTATCATAAACCTATAAAAATCCCTTTGAAAGAATATTGCGAAAATCTTAAGTTTATGATAGATTTTAATAAAACTGCTCTTTAAACAAAATAACGCATCCATAAATAATATATACCTTTGATAAAACGCATTGGTCGCAGATCGCATAGCGCAGAAAACAGAATTGGTTAATGAATATCTTTTGCGCTCTTTTCAAACATGTGCTTTTGCGATTTTGCGATATGCGCTCTTTTCAAATATGCGATCATGCGATTTTGCGATATGCGCTGTTGTGATTTTTGCGATATGCGCTTTGCGCTATTGCGCAATTCCCATTTTTGCGCTATTTTTTATGACTGTGATGACTTCATATTGCGATATTGCGACATTGCGATATTGTGATATTGCGTAGCAAATCGCAGATCACAATGTCGCAGATTCATGTAGGCGCGCTATCCCAAGGCAATCTTTCCATATGTCAAATCCGTTATGCGCTTTAATGATTATATTAAATGATTGGATTGATTATTAATGTGAAATGAGATTTTGTTTAGAGTGAAAGTCGTTTCACAATTAAAATATTATATTTCATCCGTGTTCATATTCAAAACAGTCTCATCACCTTTCTAATATCATTACTCTCATTTATTCGTAAAACGCAGGCACGAAGGAGCGAATTACTATACAAAGCTTCTGGTATACACTATGGGTAAGAAGGAGAAGAGCTCAAACTCTGAGAACAAAGAAATGGCTTCGCTATACGCAGACACCGCCTGTAACAAGGATGTCGGCATATCCACTTGGGAAGGAATGTACAATCTGTTAGAAGATGAAAACCCTGTGGTGATAAAAGTTGTAGCTACAGCAGGTTCCAAAGATTCGTCTGAAGCAAATCTTAGAGACTTGGCTTGCTCATTTCTGCATAGAATAGCAGCAAGGCCAAGGATTCTCCCATACACAGACATGGTGAGATGGGTCCTGGACAGCGCTGATATTTCAGACAGGCAATTCAAGACTCCATCTGAAGAGATAATTGGGTCATTTACCATAGAAGATGTGAGATTAATGTATAAGCTGCCAGAACCACAGGCGACTTACAACAGAAAATTCATGGAATATTTTGCCAGAGAACACGCGAATTTGGCAGAATGCACAAAGGAGTGGACTAAAAGAAGTGAACCATTGAAGAAAAACAAAGTGAGGGCTTTTGGAAAGCCTGACATAAATATGATTTTACCCAAATGGCTTCCTTTGTTGAATGCGGACGTTAATTCTACAATTGTAGACTGGGCCAAAATCCTATCTGATACCATGACCACTGCTATTTTTCAATACCGGACCAAACGAAATGTTTCCCAGTGGATTTATCCGCCTTTTTATTTATCTGCTTATGTCATGGACGCCATCTACTATGTTTCTAAATTCCCTGTAATGGGCTGGAAATGGACTATCCAAGACCCTTTGCCCATTCATGTGTACCATAAAGAACTGTGGGAATCTAAATTTGTTCCCCATTTTTACCAAATTTGTCATGGAATCATGCTACCATTGTACAGAACATTGTATAACAAGGATCCCCCGAGGTTATCCTCAGAAACAGAGGTTGATATTCTTCCCGTCGCAAGATGGTTTGGGGAGGAATTGTTCACCTATATTAGGGTTTTTGGAAGTTATGCTTCTCCACATATGTTACCCTTATATGTTCGAGATAGACTTGTAGCTGTGGCAGAAATTGCTTATCATGTACATGCGTCCGGAGGTGACAAAGACTTAAAAGAGAACGAAGAAAGGCGGAAAAGTTGGTGCACCCCATCATTAATGAAAACCATAATCTGTTCATAGTGGGATGCACACAAATGGAAAATGAGAAAGAGCGACAGGAGAGCATCTCTGGCAAACACTCTCAACGATTGTGTAAATGACAATTTACCTCATGTGATTTGAAAGCGTTAGGGTTATCTCAAGGTCGTCGCAATTGCAAGCAGAATGGAGGAAAAAGGCAGAAGAAAGAGAAAAATCCATCCAAGGGCTGACAAGATTAAATTGGGACTCATACTGGATGTACTTGGTAAAGCCACACAGTCAGCACAGTGCACTCAATTGTATTATCAATGCTACAGAGAAGATTTCTCCTACACTTGCCGACTCTATCTTCTCAGGACAGTTGAATTCACAAGTCGGTCAACCGCATCTTCTTAAAAGTATGCTAGATGCCTGCAAGATCAAAGATCAAGTTCATAGTTAGATAGATTTAGTTTTAATTTCACTGTATTTTAGCCTAGGAAAAGGACGGTCATTGAACAGAATCCTTATTTTTTGTAATAAACTATTTTTAGAGTTAGTTAAGTAGTATTTAAACCCCTCTCATGCATTTAGAGAGGGGTCATGAATCTTAATATTTTTGGACTTGGAGATTGCATTTCTGTACTCCATTTTCTTATATATTTTTTGAAAAGGATCACATCTGGTGATTTTCATGCGGAATTATCTTTGAAGTGTTGCATTTCTGTACCTTGGAATTTGGTTTTGCATTATAGTTACTGGATAGAGTATCAGATTGCATTTGAAGTCATCAAGATGAGCAAGGTATTTCTATCTGTTTACTGTTGATCTCTTTTGTTTTATGATATTCGTTTTAAAATTGTTATCATTTATATGTATATTTGCTTTAACAACGCTTCCTTTTATATATCATTTCTGAGTATAATTGAAACGTTATTTTTCATAGTTACATGTAAATGGTATACAATGATGAATGCAATATGTTTACATAACTCTGTTTAATTTCTTAAACAAAGTTATCTTTATTTGTTTCTGCAGATTTCAATTTGATTAATAATACATTTTCATGGTTATTGTTTAATTGGAACAATCTTAAGTTGTATTCACATATTATTACCCGGGTTAGTATTAGGATTTCTTTATCAGTATTTAGTTTAGATTAGATAGTTTTATTTCAGTCAATTTAGTCCCATTTCCACCCATCCAATCCAATCCACTTAGTTACAAGGAAACTGGTCCTTTAAATCCAATCGAAGCCACCATTCCAAACGGAAAAGGAGTTGTCTTAAGGTCCCGACCGGGTGGTTTTCCCTGATGTTTGAAGCAGAGATTTTCTAGGCTTCAACATTTTTGGTACTAGAAGGAGGGCCTGAGCTATGAATGGGAAGTATATATTTATCCACAAACCATTCTGAGAGCAAAACACCCTCATTAACTTCTTCAATTTCTTCTGAAATTCAAAATCCTAGAGAAGAAATTGTAGAAAATATTCAGACACCCACTACCAAAATCTCAAAACATTCAGACGATCAACATCCTGAGTCTCCTGAAGTTCAAGATCTAATTCATAAATTGAAAGGATTTTCATTATCTCTTGAAGAGTCTGAAATATCTGAAGGTAGTGTAACTTCAAAATCTATTTCTTCCAAACCCCTTACTAGGCTTCAAAGTGAAAAACTTGGTATTTCTCCCAAAGAATTCCCTTTACCTAGTAGAGTCAAGACAAGAAAAACCCAATCGGAATCAGCAAGTTCAGTCTCTAATATCCAAATACCTGTTTCCGAAATTCCTTCTCAACAAAGTACAGTCGTTTCCATATCATCTCCACAAACATCCTCTCCTCAATCCTCACCAGTCTCAACATCATCCATTCCAACAACTTATATTCAAACACCACCAGTTTCTACTATCCCTCCAATAGTCATCCCAATAATGGCACAGAGACCATGGTCTACTCCAGGAGCAGTCAACATGGCTGCACCTTTACACGATTTACCAGACAATCCTGGAAAATGGCTTCCAAAGTTTAGCCCAGATCTTAACATTCAAGCTGAAGAACATATCAATAACTTTATGCTGGCTATTAATTTGAATGGAGTCACACATGAAGATGTTGTAGTTAGACTATTCCCTTATACTCTTCAAGGAATAGCAGGATCATGGTATTTTTCATTACCATCGGGATCTATAACAAGTTGGGACATTTTTGCAGATCATTTTTTAACCAAATTTGGAGATGACCGATCAATTGCAACTTTACTCAATGATCTCTCAAATTTGAAAATAGAACCCAAGGAACCGATTAAAGAATTCAACGCTAGATTCAACAAACTCTTGAACAAAATTCACGTAGATTCACAACCCAGTGAACAGGTCAGAATTGAATGGTACATAACAGCCTTACCCTCAAACATAGCAATTTTCGTGGACAAAGCTGCAAAACCTACATTAGCTGAGAATATGAAAGAAGCTATTGCAGTGGAAAAACGTATCACTTCTCTGGAAAAGAAAAATTCTCTTGAAGAAAGGAAATCAAAGAAGGTCAGCTTCAGAGATGATTCAAAGAAAAAGGCCAAAGATCCATATGACATGGAAGGTTTACAGAAAGTTCTTAAAACCATGTCAAATGAAATGGTTGAAATAAAAAAACAAGTAGCTGAAACTTCTACCAAAAAACCATTCCGAAATTTCAGAAGGAACCAAGTTGAATCTAAACCTCCTAATACAATTTCAAATGCAGAATCAGAAGAAGAGGAAGAAGAAGAAGATACATCTGTAGTATTAGACCAAGAAGACGAAAATGAAGAGATAGCTGAATTAAATGGAATGTGGGATTTTATTCTCCCAATTCTGATAGTGAAGAAGCTATGCCTGTAAGTACTAGGAGTAAATCTACAGCAGAACTAGTGCAAGCAGTTCCTAAAAAGAAAATTGCAACTCCAAGTACCAAAGACAAACCCATTGTGAAGAAAACTTCTTCATTGCCTACTCAAAATCAGCCATCCTTTTCTAATCCTCTCACATCAACAGCAAAAACGTTGGTAGTGTCAGAACCCATGGAATACAAAATTGTTGAGGACATGAAAAAGATCAAAGCTAACATTTCCTTACATGAACTCAGCAAACTAAAACACCAGCAAAAGTTGTTATTAAAAGAACTTAACACTACACCAATTGCTCCTGTACCAAGCGGCGTAGTTGCAAAAGCAGCGAGAGGAACTGGTAAGCCACCAAATAAGGTAGATGCTACTGATACTGTGCTCATTGGGGAAAAGTCAAATTCTCAAACTCCTCCTTTTCTTTTGACTTATGAGATGTACAATAAAAATCTGCACAATTTTTTGATTGATTCTGGAGCTTCCTCCAATATTATGCCTACTTCTGTCTGTGCTAAATTGAATATTGAACCACAGAAATCAGCAGTTCATATCGTTCAGTTGGATTGCTCTAAAGTTCAAGTGGTAGGAGAAATCAATTCAGTTACTATCAGATTAGCCTCAGATCCTAGAATTGTCCAAAGAATTGATATTTTGATTGCTGATATCCCTGAATTTTATGGATTAATCTTGAGTAGGGGCTGGTCTGCGAAACTTAATGGTTAATCTCGACTGATTATTCACACATGTGGCTTCCCTACAAAGGGAAACCAAATCAAATCAAAATTGAACGAGAAAAACATATGACGCACACTGTCACTGAATTTGAACAGCCTAATGAACCTGTGGCATTCAACAACAATATTCTTGGAGGTTATTCTGCTGAATCATTTCTTGGAAATTTCAAAGCTCCTCAATCCCCTTTTTCTGTAAATACTTTTGTTTCTCAGATAGAAAAATTTTCACAGTCTGATTCTTCCAGAATTGTAAATATTTCTGATGTAATTGTAGATAAGCCAATAGATAAATCTTTATTTTGGTCATTATATTTCGATGGATCAAAGTCTAGTGATGGAGCTGGAGCTGGATGTATCTTAATTGATCCAAATGGGGAGAAAACCATGCTGTCATGCAAGTTAGAATTTGAGTGTACTAACAATACTGCAGAATATGAAGCCTTGGTTCAAGGACTTTATAAAGCTATAGGGTTAGATGTTAAATACTTGAAAGTCTTTGGTGATTCCGAAATTTTAATTAAACAAGTTAGGAATACTATTCATTGCCTTTCAGGACATCTTAAACACTATCAAACCCTAGTGCAAGATCTCATCACTCATTTTTTAGCATTCAATATTTCTCCTATTCCTAGAAATCAGAATACATCAGCTGACTTGTTAGCTAATGTTGCATCTAAACTCCTACCTGTTGAATATTGCAGTCCTGATAGGTTTTCTGTAGAATTGATTTTTCGTCCATCTGTCCCAGATAATGTTACAAATTGGAGAGTTTTCTATCATGATCAAGATATTCTAAATTTCATGACTTTAGAGAAATCATATGATGATCAAATTATTGACGAAGATGATCATGATTTACAAATTGCTTCAAAAGGTAATGAAAACCCCATTCCAAAATCTGTTGTTAAATTAGAGGATTTATATGACATTAGAGACAGATTCAAGAAAATTGTTAATTCGAAACTTCAAAGTTCCACTTTGAAGTTTGAATTAGTAAATCTTGGTTCTGATTCTAAACCTCAAAACATTAATTTGGGACTCAATTTAACACCAGAGGAAAGGAGTGCATTCATTAAACTTCTGAACAAGTATAAAAATGTGTTTGCTTGGAATTATGATGATCTAAAAACGTATGATACTTCAATTATACAACACACAATTCCAATGTTTCCTGATGTTAAACCTGTTCAACAGAAGTTGAGAAAGATCCATCCAAATCTTGAGAGTCAAATCAAATCAGAACTCAATAAACTTTTGAAAGCCAAAATCATTTTTCCAGTCAGGCACTCTAATTGGGTTTCCAATATGGTACCTGTAAGGAAGAAGAATGGTGATATAAGAATCTGTATTGATTTTAGAAATCTAAACAAGGCATGTTTAAAAGACAATTTCCCATTGCCAACCATGGAATAGATACTTCAAAAGGTAGCTGGTTCTGAACTTATGTCTTTTCTCGATGGGTTTTCAGGCTATAATCAAGTTTTAGTTCACCCAGATGACAGATTGAAGACAACTTTCAGAACAAAATGGGGAACTTACGCTTATCAGAAAATGCCTTTTGGTCTAATAAATGCAGGAGCAACTTTTCAAAGAGCCATGGACATAGCATTCAAAGGTCTGATCAATAAATTAGTTGTTGTTTATCTAGATGACATAACAGTATTTTCAAAGAAGAGAGCCAATCATATACATGACTTAAAACAAATATTTGAAAGATGTAGAAGGTTTGGTATTTCCTTAAATCCGAAGAAATCTTTCTTTGCTTTAGATGAAGGAAAGCTCTTAGGATTTGTTGTATCAAAAGATGGTATATATATTGATCCAGATAGAGTAAAAGAAATTTCTGATATTTCTTTACCACATAACAAAAAATCCATGCAATCATTTCTTGGACAGATCAATTTTGTTAAAAGATTCATTCCTGATTTTTCTTTAATTGTTTTACCTATGCAAAATATGATCAATAAGAATTCAGTATTCAAATGGGGGCACGAAGAGAAAGAAGCCTTTAAGGAAATTAAACAAGCAATCATTAATGCACCAGCACTGAATACCCCAGATTTTTCTAAAGATTTTACTTTGTATACTCTGGCCACTGAAACATCCTATGCAGCTGTTTTAACACAATTCAACGATCAAGAAATCGAAGCACCGATTTCTTTCTTTAGCTCAAATCTGCAAGGAGCTGAGCTTAATTATTCCGATGTTGAAAAACAAGCCTTTGCTGTGTTTAAATCAATTAAACATTTCAGACCTTTTCTCTTGAAAACACATACAAAAATTATTGTCCCATTCTCTGCAGTGAGGCAATTATTAATTCAGAGAGAAGTAGGAGAGAAGAGAGCTAACTGGGTAACAGCCTTGCAAGAATATGATATTGATATTAAACCAGCTAAGATTGTTAGAGTACAAGGTTTTTGCAGATTATTAGCAGGAGCTCATAACATACCAGAAAGTCAAGATTCAAATCAAGATATTCAAGTAAATCAGATAAGTGTTACAGATGTTGAATCTCAATACGCTGATCTCATTTATTACTTGAAGAACGGGTATGCTCCTTCTAACCTCAGTTATAAGAGAAAACGTGCTTTAAGGTTAAAAGCTGATAAATATGAGATCATTGATAATGTGTTATTTAGAAAAAATTATGATTCAATTTTACTAAGATGTCTTGAAAAAGATGAAGCTGAAAAGGTTTTGCAGGAATTACATGATGGACCAGCAGGAGGTCATTTTGGAGGTGATACCACGGCTCACAAAATAATTCGTGCTGGTTATTACTGGCCTACCCTTTTTAAAGATACGCATGATTATGTAAGGAAGTGCCAAATTTGTCAAACTGCAAGTGGAAGACAAAGGAAACCAGCTTTTCCTTTGTAACCAGTTACTATTGAGCAACCATTTGAACAATGGGGGCTTGACATTATTGGTGAGATAGTACCTCATTCTTCCAAACAGCACAAGTACATCCTTACTGCAACTGATTACTTTACAAAATGGGTAGAGGCAATTCCGTTGAAGGTAGCCAATTATGATGCAATTATTGATTTCATAGATCAATTCATCATAACTAGGTTTGGTGTACCTCAAGCTCTTGTTTTTGATAATGCATCTTACTTCTCTGGAAACAGTTTAATTGAATTTGCAGTCAAAAGAGGTTTTAAATTAAAATATTCAGCAAATTATTATCCACAAGGTAATGGTTTAGCTGAATCCACAAATAAAAACCTTATCAAAATCATTAAAAGGACCATTGATCAAAATCAAAAGAATTGGCATAAATCTTTAATCTTTGCGTTATGGGCTGATCGTATCACTGAAAAAGCTTCAATAGGGACTTCACCTTTCAATCTGGTTTATGGAAAAGAAGCTGTGATACCATCAAATTTAACTCTTCCATCATTAGCCCTAGTGCAGTTTATTGAAGAAAATCCTTCATCATCCATTCAATTGAGGTATGATCAAATCCTTAAACTAGAGGAAGATAGGGATAAAGCAAAAATTACTCATGAAAAACATCAACAGCTTGTAAAATCTTCTTTTGATGCAAGTTCTACTGGCTCAAAATTTTTATCAATTGGTGATCTCGTTTTGAAATGGGATAAAGCACACGAAGAAAAGGGTAAACATACCAAATTTCAGAAAATGTGGCTTGGACCATTTCAGATCGTTGAGAAGATAGGCTCAAATACATTCATACTCCAAGATCTAGCAGGTACGAGAGAGTCTCTTCCTGTAAATGGGCTTATCTTGAAGAAATTATTTTCCTAAGGAGGTAACCCCTTCTTAAACTGTATATATTTCTTTCTGCAGATTTTGATTGTTTTTATTTTCGCAAATAAAGGTTGTTTATGAGTCTCTGATTGACTGTTTACTATTTAAGAAAATTTCTTCGGAAAAATATTATAATTATTTATTTCATGTAAATAAGAATTTTTAAAAGTAATGATTACAGTTTTTGAATAGTTTAAAATAAGATGTTAAGACTTTGAAAAGATTATTTCAATCATTTACATGATATTTTGAAAACTTGAGGGAAATATAAATCATCATAAGTTTATCAAGCAGAGAAAGGTTATCTGTAAAAGTAAAGATTTTTTCAAAAAGTTTTGGAACTCAAAAAACTCTAAAAATTGTCATCCATTCATTCTTAAGGATAAAACTATTTCACCCCATCCATTTAAGTTGTGATTTTTTAGAATGTAATTCTAAGAAATTATACGAAAATTTTAAGAGATAAGAGGTCCCATTATGAGCTGACTTACTATGTTCATAAGGAATAATAAAACTGACATTACCAATACTGCATACCAAAACAGGGTAATGGCTTATAAATATAAGACAAGGGGTCTCATCACGAGCCAGCTTGTTCAGTTTAATTATAACTGGTGAATGGCATTGTTATCAACTGGCCACCAAACCAGAACAATGGCTCTTAAAATAAAAATAAATAAAAGACAAAAAACATGAGATAATAGATCTTATGAATTTATCTTTTAAAAGGTCATAATTTTAGTTGGATGGGACAACGAATGGTTAATGGTTTAAAGGTAATCCTGTCGAGACTATAAACATTTGCTGGCAGCAGAGGCAATACCTAAGGCAATAGAGTATATTATAAAACCAAAACTTGGAGAGATCCACTTACTTCATTATTAACACCAATCAAAGCTTGAAATAACCCAAAATGCTTTTATTTTTCTTGAAGAATTAGAAAGAAATTATGAAATGATTTTTATTTCTCTTTCATAAGTTACATTTTATTTGAATTATCCTAAGATAGTTTTCATCATCTTTAAAAATCTTTACTTACTAAAGATAGAATGTTCATTTTATTTTTTCAGAGATAACTGTTTCTTCCAGTAAATCGCCAATTGTTGTGGCTAGCAACAACCCCCCTTTTTATTTAGTATTATTACTAAATAAAATGGGGACCCTTAGTTAAAAAAAAATCCAAAAAACAATTAGGATTTGTTTGCCTTAGAAAATAAAACTTTCTATCATAAACCTATAAAAATCCCTTTGAAAGAATATTGCGAGAATCTTAAGTTTATGATAGATTTTAATAAAACTGCTCTTTGAACAAAATAACGCATCCATAAATAATATATACCTTTGATAAAACGCATTGGTCGCAGATCGCATAGCGCAGAAAACAGAATTGGTTAATGAATATCTTTTGCGCTGTTTTCAAACATGCGCTTTTGCGATTTTGCGATATGCGCTCTTTTCAAATATGCGATCATGCGATTTTGTGATATGCGCTTTGCGCTATTGCGCAATTCCCGTTTTTGCACTATTTTTTCTGACTGTAATAACTTCATATTGCAATATTGCGACATTGCGATATTGCAATATTGCGCAGCAAATCGCAGATCGCAATGTCGCAGATTCATGTAGGCGCGCTATCCCAAGGCAATCTTTCCATATGTCAAATCCGTTATGCGCTTTAATGATTATATTAAATGATTGGTTTGATTATTAATGTGAAATGAAATTGTGTTTAGAGTGAAAGTCGTTTCATAATTAAAATATTATATTTCATCCGCGTTCATATTTAAAACAGTCTCATCACCTTTCTAATATCATTACTCTCATTTATTCGTAAAATGCAGGCACGAAGGAGCGAATTACTATACAAAGCTTCCGGTATACACTATGGGTAAGAAGAAGAAGAGCTCAAACTCTGAGAACAAAGAAATGGCTTCGCTATACGCAGACACCGCCTGTAACAAGGATGCTAGCATATCCACTTGGGAAGGAATGTACAATCTGTTAGAAGATGAAAACCCTGTGGTGATAAAAGTTGTAGCTACAGCAGGTTCCAAAGATTCGTCTGAAGCAAATCTTAGAGACTTAGCTTGCTCATTTCTGCATAGAATAGCAGCAAGGCCAAGGATTCTACCATACATAGACATGGTGAGATGGGTCTTGGACAGCGCTGATATTTCAAACAGGAAATTCAAGACTCCATCTGAAGAGCTAATTGGGTCATTTACCATAGAAGATGTGAGATTAATGTATAAGCTGCCAGAACCACAGGCGACTTACAACAGAAAATTCATGGAAGATTTTTCCAGACAACACGCGAATTTGGCAGAATGCACAAAGGAGTGGACTAAAAGAAGTGAACAATTGAAGAAAAACAAACAAGGTATGTACAGCACGGGTTCGCTTACCTATCCTTATTGTTTTACTGCTGCCATGTTATGCAGGCTTTTTGGAAAGCGTGACATAAATATGATTTTACCCGAATGGCTTCCTTTGTTGAATGCGGTCGTTAATTCTACAATTGTAGACTGGGCCAAAATCCTATCTGATACCATGACCACTGCTATTTTTCAATACGGGACCAAACGAAATGTTTCCCAGCGGGTTTATCCGCCTTTTTATTTATCTGCTTATGTCATGGACGCCATCTGCTATGTTTCTAAATTCCCTGTAATGGGATGGAAATGGACTATCCAGGACTCTTTTCCCATTCATGTGTACCATAAAGAACTGTGGGAATCTAAATTTGTTCCCCATTTTTACCAAATTTTTCATGGAATCATGCTACCATTGTACAGAACATTGTATAACAAGGATCCCCCGAGGTTATCCTCAGAAACAGAGGTTGATATTCTTCCCGTCGCAAGATGGTTTGGGGAGGAATTGTTCACCTATATTAGGGTTTTTGGAAGTTATGCTTCTCCACATGTGTTACCCTTATATGTTCCAGATAGACTTGTAGCCTGAGAAATTGCTTATCAGACCTGTAGTCAGGGAGGTATGACAAAAGACTTAAAGGACAGAAGAAGGCAGAAAAGCTGGTGCACCCATCATTAATGAAAACCATAAAGAAATACTGTTCACTAATTGGGATGCACAAATCAGAAGAGAAGAAAGGGCAGCAGAGGAGGCATCTACAGTGGCAAACACTCTCACTAATTGTGTAAATGACAATTTACACAAAGCTAACTTGATTTCTGAAACTGTTCCAGGTTATCTCCCACAGTCAAATCAATTGCAAGCAGAATGGAGGCAAAAGGCAGAAGAAAGAGAAAAATCCATCCAAGGGCTGACAAGATTAAATTGGGACTCATACTGGATGTACTTGGTAAAGCCACATAGTCAGCACAATGCACTCAATTGTATTATCAATGCTACAGAGAAGATTGCTCCTACGCTTGCTGACTCTGTCTTCTCAGGACAGTTGAATTCACAAGTCGGTCAACTGCATCTTCTTAAAAGTATGCTAGATGCCTGCAAGATCAAAGATCAAGTTCATAGTTAGATAGATTTAGTTTTAATTTCACTGTATTTTAGCCTAGGAAAAGGACGGTCATTGAACCGAATCCTTATTTTTGTAATAAACTATTTTTAGAGTTAGTTAAGTAGTATTTAAACCCCTCTCATGCATTTAGAGAGGGGTCCTGGATCTTAATATTTTTGGACTTGGAGATTGCATTTCTGTACTCCATTGTCTTATATATTTTTTGAAAAGGATCACATCTGGTGATTTTCATGTGGAATTATCTTTGAAGTGTTGCATTTTTGTACCTTGAAATTTGGTTTTGCATTATAATTAATGGATAGAGTATCAGAATGCATCTGAAATTCTTCATGATGAACAAGGTATTTCTATCTGTTCACTGTTGATCTCTTTTGTTTTATGATATTCGTTTTAAAATTGCTATCATTTATATGTATATTTTCTTTAACAACGCTTCCTTTTATATATCATTTCTGAGTATAATTGAAACGTTATTTTTCATAGTTACATGTAAATGGTATACAATGATGAATGCAATATGTTTACATAACTCTGTTTAATTTCTTAAACAGAGTTATCTTTATTTGTTTCTGCACATTTCAATTTGATTAATAATACATTTTCATGGTTATTGTTGAATTGGAACAATCTTAAGTTGTATTCACATATTATTACCCGGGTTAGTATTAGGATTTCTTTATCAGTATTTAGTTTAGATTAGATAGTTTTATTTCAGTCAATTTAGTCCCATTTCCACCCATCCAATCCAATCCACTTAGTTACAAGGAAACTGGTCCTTTAAATCCAGTCAGAGCCACCATTCCAAACGGAAAAGGAGTTGTCTTAAGGTCCCGACCGGGTGGTTTTCCCCGATGTTTGAAGCAGAGATTTTCTAGGCTTCAACAAAAACATAATCCTACTTTTCAGGAATGGATAATCTTCACTTTAATCATTAGTATGCCCGTTGAGCTGGATTTGTGACACTCATTTTGAGTAATGAGTCTCTGCTGGGATGGCCCACTGACAGGCTGGAGGTATCCAGATGGCTGGTGTGCTGTTGGAACGCTCAAAAACCTTCAAAAGACCTCTTGCTATGGAACAAGGCAGTTTAGGCAATTTCGTAGCATATGAAAATTTCCCTTTTTGTCCATCTCCTTGCCACCTTTGCTGGTCAAAAACCTTTACTATGCCAAACCATATTGAAAATAAAAAACTCCACTACTTAATCTTTGAAAAGACTGAATTCCAAAGCAAGATAGCATCTTAAGAATTTTTGTAACGTTTTTCTGGCTTCAATCTTGAAGCATGCTACGAAACTGCCTAAAAAACAAAAAATTGTTGTTTTTGTGACTTTCTTGAAAAAATGTTCTCCTAAGGAAAAATTTGGGTTCTTTGAGAGCCATGAACCTCATCAAACATTTTTCTTCTCAAATTTTCACTCTTTAGGAGTTTCTTCTTCATTTACAATTAATTGGATTATGAGTTCCTCAACCACTCTCATCCTCATCCCTTTCTTCTCTAGCTCAACTTGAATTAAGTCCAGCTGCTCCGAAAGGTCTTCCACTTGGCCCTTCAATTATTATTTTTTTTTATCTTGAATGTATAAGTTAATCTTCCTGGTGTGTTTGACCACCGCTCTTAATGGTTGAGTCCTCTTCAGCGATCTTTTGGATTTTTCCATAGATTTCGTGACAATTGAGATTTGACCTTCCCATATTTTCATCATTTGTTCAAATTGAACCTTCCTAGACCTTTTTTATTGTGCCTCAGACTTAAAATATAATATACCCTTAGCTTCCTCTATTGATGGAGACAAATCTATGATGTTTACTATTTGTACAATTTTATTGATTTTATCTGTCTTTTTTCTCTCCATGGACTTCTTTGCATGTCTGGTCATTGGCTTCCTTGGCTGAAATATAAAGCCAACATCTTCACCTAAAAAATCTAATTTCATAGAAATCTTACCTTTCTTTAGTTTTCTTCCACCATCTTCAATATCTTCAGCTTGCACTATCGGTGACTCTTCAATGTCAACATGAAGGATATCCTCCAGATCGCCTTTGGCTAATTTCTGGCTTCTAGTGATCCTCTTCATGCCTTGTTTGCTTACATTATGTTTCTATTTTGTAGGTGCTACTTGAGGAGTTTCAGTCTGTTGTGGAGGTTCTGCTCCTATGTCCATTGTTTCTACAGGGGATGATATTTTTTTTCTTAAACTTCTTCTGCCACAGTTGGTGATGTAGTAGTTCTAGGTTTTGAGGTTTTCTTTGGAGTGACCACATGATTTTCATAACCACTCATAAACAAGAAATAAATCCAATCTCTGTATAACTTTCTCAATTCTTCCAACACTAACATATTTATTAGACCATGATGAAAAAGTAATGTCTCATTGCCTTCTTTCTTGATTTGAACCTTATCTGACATTTCCCCATAAACTTTTGTATAAATATAAAGGTAAGTCAATTGATCTCTTCCGTAAAAAGTAGAAGAAATATTAGATGATATGAGTAAACCATGTGAAATTTTCCTTCACAAGTGAAATATTTTTGAATGACCATTAGCAGTTTTGCATAATTTTCCTTCATAAAACTCCTAGGGATATCATTGGTCAAATCAACTTCACTATGTTCTTGCTTGAGGAACTCCTTACAATCCTTCATCGTAAATTTGGTAACTTTAAACCACTCTTCACCACCTCTAGGGATTCCCATAGCTAATGATATGCTCTCTGTTGTCACTGTGAAATTCAGAATCCTAATCTTTGATGTTGTTCTTGTGAAGCTGGTGGAAAAATCCTTTGAAAATTGTACATGAAAACCTTGGAACCTTTGGCAAAATTAAAAGCCGCCATTGCCTCTAAAAACCTCCATAGCAGTGGGGTCTTCATTGAGTATCTTCAAATCCATGGGTTCATACATGTGGCAATGGCCACCCTTGTTCATTTTATTTCTTACATCCTTGGATGCTTTATAGTCTTCAATGTCTCGCTTGCTAATGACACCTACAAAATTTGAATTTGACAGCAACCTACTTGGATCAATGAAGCAGCTCTCCAGGGATTGACTCACATGCAAAGGTAAACAATAATATGAAAAAAGGCTATTTGGGGTGAGGTTTAAAAATATTAACTGACAACTTGGTTTTTAATCATTGCACATGCGAGAAAAAAGGATCATGATTAGATGAAACATGATTGTGTACATTTGAAACTTACCATAACAAGCTTGAATAACCTCCAAATTTACTCCTCTAATCATAAATTGACACCTCATATAACTATGACAACCTTGGCTAAAAAAACGCAGTTTTGTAGCGAAGACAATTAGGCTTCTGACGGATTTGCTAAGAAACTATTAGGCAGTTTTGTAGCAAAATCTGTGGATTTCCTTTGTAAATCGCTACGAAAATTTGAAAAACTAACAGGTTTGCGCTTTTGAGTTTTAATGTGTGGAGATTTACAAATAACATGATATGAGACTGATTTGATTGAAGTGGCATGAATGGAGGTGAACATAAAACTTAGGATAGGATTAAAAATGCAAAAAAAATCATATATCACATTGAAATGGCTTAGGAGACCTCATCCATTTGGTGAATGACCCACATGAACCTATGAAGAAAATTTTTACAACTAATGAGTGATAACATATGGGGTCATTAATCAACTGGTTAAAATCAGGAAGACTGAGGCCTGCCATATAAGGGACCAAGGGAGCAGTCAGGATAGTTCCTGTTGCGGTCCCACTAGTAGTGTTCCCAGCATTAGGGTCGGGGCTACCACCAGTGTTAGGTCCTAAACTAGACATGGTGAAGGTGACTAGAGGAGAGCCAGGGATAGAACCAGAAGGGGAACCCGATGAACCAAAATAAGAGTCAGAATGGGGACTCGGTGGAGGATGAACTCGGACCCTACGCAGAGGATTAAGTCTTCCTACCGAACACTGAGGATGAAGGCCAATGAGTCTCCATAATAAGTGCCTTGGGGGCTTACTGATGGAAAACAGACATATATAAAAGAAGGAAGAGAGACCAAAAAGGGCAAGGAGGTGCAAGATCAAATGATTACAATGTCAAAACAAGGGCAGGGAGGTGCAGGATCAATTGATTACAATGTTATATTCTTGGCTTGGCTATGTAAACTAGATTCTCTTCACTTAGGGTGTGCATGTATGTGATAAGTGTGTTAATTTTAATTAATCTCGGATGTGTGTAGAGAAAAAAGAAAAAAGATGATGTAAAACTGTAAATAAATCTAAAAATGATAGTAAGTAAATTGAATATGACAGAAAATAACAGTTAAATATGCATCAATTTAAACCCAAGGAGGAGGGCTTCCCAACAATTCGTCTATGGGTGGAAAAAATCTAGTCAAAACACACAAAGTGGCCAATGAATCTAAATTCAGGAGGGATAGGGGCCTAAAGGTCATATCTATAGGAAATAGGTGCAGAAAATAGCAAAAACCCAGAGGGAAAAGTGTTGCAAAAAAGGTGGCGAAAGGCTACAACATGAAGGGAAACAAAGGGGAACCTAAAGGAGGACCAAAGAAAACTGAAAATTTTTCTTTTTGGATTGATGAATAACCGATATGAAATGGATCTAATAGTACACGACCATATCTGAAAAATGGTTGAACACACTGAAAACTCAGACAACCTTCTTCAGCTAAACTCCTCCTAAAAATGTGGAAGCGTACTCAAGCCCTAACAGGTTAGTTCCTACTTTGACGAGTAAAACAGAGCAAGTATAGGTCCAAGAAGGGTGGAGAGGGAGGTTAGAAAACCTTGAATAGTAGCCCAGAAAAACCTAGAAAAATCACAAAAAAATTCTCACAAAAAGTTCACGTCATAGTTTCTGACCTGTTTTCTGTAGAGGTTGAAGCTTTCTGGTTGTTTTCTATGCCCTGAAGATTGAGGTCGTAGGTTTTGGCCCAAAAAGTGTGACCTTTACTTTTAGCTGTCTCGGGAGCAAGTTTCAGAAAAAAGGGTCGTCTCCACTGTCGCTGATACCTGTCACCTGTGCAATAGGCCCAAAAACACACAGAAGTAAGAATTTTTACTGTTTTAGGGTTTTAAAGGTTAAAAAAAACATCACGAAAATTAAAACAAGAAGCTGAATAAAAACTCTAGGGGTTAAAGCAAATGATCATGCAGGGATTTGAAAAATGATAGCAGTCATAATTATAAACCCTTGTGGAGTTTCTAGTTGCTAGTGTGAATTCTAATTGCAAGAATACGAAAAAATCTCACTTTAGTTGTGCATAACAAACAAACATAACATCAAATATGGTTATCTATTTCCTTAGATCTGTAGTTATTTGATCCAAATAAATGCTACAAAATCCATATCTATGCAGTTAAATGCATTAAACAACAAATAAAAGAAAGATTTTCTCCATGAATCTAATAGATAAGACAATAAATTTTTTAAATAATTTTCTATTTATGATAGCTTGGAAGGGAACCTAGAAATATGTTACCACTCCCCCTGTTGAAGAGGTAAATCCCCTCTACGAATAGAGGCGATCCCTACTAGCCCAGATTGGGTCTAGAAACAATCAAACACGCTACAGTTCAGGTTCCTAATTGCAAATAAACCGACTTGCGAGGAAGGCTTACTTGGAATCCAACGCTATCGTTTGTAGAAGAGGTGGTGCTCCCGTTCCTTCGCCCTGGCAGATCACAATCCTCACGATCTCCATGATTAGACACTTGCACATGCAAGAAACAACACAAAAGCAAGCATAAAATCTAGTACATACAACTATATGTCAGTCGAAGAGGACATAACTCATGAACATGATCAAGAACAAGAGTGGAACCATAACCGATAGTCGCTTATCATTAAAGAGTCAAAAGAAGAATACAACCATAGCTTCGACGCAACACTCTCCTTTAGCGGGTCGTCAGTGTAACATGCCTCGATAAAGCCTGTCAGGGATGGGACAAGCCTCTCTCTCCGGATACTTGGCAATAGTCTCCTTGCTTGGATTTGGCCTTAAGGGAATCAAGAAGGCTCTTGCAGCATAAGGATGTGAAAGCTCTTGGGAAATTGGAGATTAGCTTGCCATGGAGAAGAGCAAGCTTTTATAGAAGGAGGAAGGGTATTTGGGATCCCTATAATTATGGGATTGGCCCTATCATCAAGGAAGCTTCCATGAGAGGTGGCAAACCACTTCCTCTCTATGGAAATCCGTAGCCAAACCTCCCAACTCAAGATAGAAATCAGTCCAGGAATTTTTTAGGATGAAACTTCCACCTTTTATTTTTAAAAAAAACCTCTTAATATGGTTGGCGCGGTTGTGGCTCTATGACAGAGCGCCAATTGGAACACCCTCTTTGAAGGATTTTCCCCCTTGGCGCGAGGGCTAAACTGTGGAACCGCGCCAATGGAAAAAGAGCTATTTTTAGGGTTTTTTGCAGGGAGATGTTTTTAGGGAAATCAAAGCTCATCTTCAGAGGGATGCAATGAAAGTATTTTCAAGTCTTGTCTCTGCTCACAGGTCATGGAATGAGCCCTCCAATGTGCGGGATGGGGATTGCAGGGATGGTGAAAAATTGTTGTGTAACACCCCCGCAATGGGATGGGCTCTTGTATGTCCTTAGCGCTTCAGATATAAGATCTCTCTCTCTTGATGGTGTAGAAAACCCAGAAAAAAATGGAACTCAAAGGGAACTCACAAGCGAAAAAGTAGAAAAATATGACAATGATGGAGGATCAAAGTCAAACCAAAAGTATAGATCTAGAGTGAACTTTAGGCAACAAAAGGTAGCGAATGAATGGAAAATCCCTCCTATTTATAAAAAAATATTGAATTAGTCTAGATATTGGTATATAATTAAAATATCATTAACCAAATCTAGGTCCAATGTTTGTAGAATATTTTACTATTTTTGTTGGAGGAAAAAGAATTTGAATCTAGTCAAATTACTTTATTTGAAAATAATAATAAAAATAGAATGTGGTTGAGTAATAATTAAATAAATAATGATTTATTCAATTATTTATAAATGATTTAGGCAAATTTAACAAGGCATATTATTTAAATAATGTTTTAAATAATTATTCCTAGAAAACAATAAGTTAAATAGTGATTTATCTAAATAATTTTCACGTTTTGGGTTAAATCTGACTAGGAATATTAATTAAATTTGGCTTAATTAATTATCCCCTCAGGAAAATCAAACAAAACGGATTTATTCAATTATTCCTCATGGGGTTTCCTGTTTAGACCATAAAAAACTTAATAAATTATGGATTACGAAGTTATTTTTCATAGTGAAAGAAGTTTTACTATGGTAAAATTGGTCTTACATGGCTTACTTTGGCCCATCTAATCGTAACAGGTTATATGACCAAAAATTGGTGTAACAACTGGTATAGTTTTATGAGTTCCCCAAACACAAGACTTGTAGCATATGAAAAGTCAAGCTGCAAAGTACCGCTAAGCTTTGCTGCCCATGACCGGGAGAGAAAAATTCCATATCTGGGAGGGATATCTGGCACAACAACATCCTTAAGGACATTCTTGGCTTGGATTTTCTCTAAAGACAACACTAGGTTCTTAATGAGGCCACGACAATTCACCATCCCTGAATCAAATGAATAAAGTTCATGGTAAGGCCTTGTGATATCCAATCCTAATCTATCCATAATGACCTTGGTCATAAGGTTATGAGAAGCTCCAGAATCAAGCATGGCATTATGGAGGAAAAAATCATAGATTTTGAGGCTAAGATAAAATGGGGGGACCTCACTATCTTCTCAATCACCATCAACGACAGGACGAAATAGAAGTTTCGGGTGATCATCAATCACATTAACCATGTCAAACATCTGATCCACCCTAAGAAACTTAGCTACTTCAAACATTTACTAATCATTTTTTACTATTTCAGTTAGAGGAATGGAAACTTTCAACTTTGAGATTTCATTTCCAACACTAAGAAGAGCATAATGTTTTTCTACCTCTATCAATGATGCATATTTATTCTCTAGTTGATATTTGTGTGAAATTTCCTTCTTTTTTCCTCGATCTTGTATTTCTTTATCCTTCTTCTGACCGCTGGTGGAAGCTTCATTTTCATTAGAGTGATTAGGGACAACAAGTCGTTTGAATTTTCTTTGATTTGGAGTGGCGGTTTCTTTATGATCATCATCTATTTGAGCATTTTATTTTTTCTGATTGGAGGTTATAGGAAAATTCCTACTACTCAAACCATAGTGCCTCTTTACTTGAGTAAGATCATTCTAATATTCCCTCTCATAATCTTCCATGTATACTGATAGCATGTCGTCATTCGAAAAAACATATTTTTGATCGTAAAGTGCATAAATTTATGTAGAAAACTGATTTTCTTCAATGAGGAAAATAGGTTGTTGATTTTACTCAAATAAATTATTTTTTCAAGAAATTTATTCTTCATCTTCTTCCTTGAGGCATTCAGTGTAATTCTGCTGAAATGGAGTGTTAATTTGTTGCTTAATTTGTGGATCGTGACCCCTTTGTTCCATTTTATTGATCTTGTACTGAGGCTGCTGATTTTGACCCCTGAAATTGGGATTTATAATAGAGGGTTCAGCTTGTCTATCAACCATCGAAATTTTATCCGTCATCTTTTCCATGGTTTTGATCAAGGTTTCTAATTTTCCCTCCGATGAAGTAGATGTTTCTTATTTTATAGTAACCCTTTTATTTTTTTGGATTTCTGACTTATTGATGATCAAATTAGCTTCCACACTCACTACATTTCTCTACATTTCTTCAAGATTTGATGGGTTTCTTTCCCTCAGATGATAATCCATGTCAAGGTCGAAAGCATCAGGCTAGTGAAGTAAAGCGAGGCATGGAGGAGCCTTGATATTTTCGGGAGTTGAATCATATATTTTATTGAATCTAGATGTAAACTCTTGTACATACTCATTGGGATTCCTTTTCAAGGCATTATATGCAGCGAAGATTTGCAATGGATTTTCCTTCTCCTTCCATTTTTTCATAAACAATTCAATTATCTGTTGAGAAGTAGCTACTGATCTAGCTATGAGAGAGCGGAACCATTTATTAACCTCTCTTGAGAAACTTTGTGTTATGATGCGCATCTTGGAATCGTCATTGTAAATCTCTTCAAGATCTATGAAATCAACTAGTTTGACAATGTGTTGGTAAGAAGTGATGTCTGATGTTCCATCAAAAAGTGGCAATGTTTGACCATACTTCAGAGGTAGTGCAGTGAGTTGTTGGGGTAAGATTAGTGCAACAAATATGGCCATGATTAATGGAGGGGGTTGTAAAGGTGATCATAAATTGAAAACTTGCAGAGTTAATGATGGAATGAAAGGAAAACAAGATGATGTAGTTGTATGTGAAGGTGTAATGATAGGTGATGAAGCAAAAGCCTGCTGTTGATATTGAAAATAAGTGTTTTCTAAAGTTTCTTGATATTTATCCACCAAAACTTTAAGTTTGTAGAAACTATAACATACTTCAGTATCAACCTCAAAATAAGAAGAACCAGAAAATGGTACAAAAGTCTCAAAATCACTAAGATCAAAGATAGTTTCTGAAAGAAAGATTTCAAATCTAGACCTGAAAATAGATGTTTCAAATTCTAAATTATAGGAAAAATATTCTGAAGAAAATTTTGTAGGCAAGGAACTTGATTTGATAAGTGCAGTAATAGCCCTTCCAACTTTCTGGGACTTGGTTTTCTATTTTGTTAAAATACTTTCAGGGTCATTTACAATTGGTGAGGGATTTTGGTATGGATTTGACCTAGTATGTCTCTTATGAGCCAACTTAGATAAGAATTTGGACTTTGTCTCAAATTTAAGGAGTCACCCTATTCCGAATGCTACAACTTATCTCTCACAAGTCTAACCTTCAGAGGACTAAATAAATTTTCCGAGGGAAGGTTTTGCAATCGCTCCTCGGCAACAACTCCACGAATGTTATTGCTCCCCCCAACTTCCCAAGGCTAAGAGTGGGATTGAAGGAAGGTAATCAGATACCAACCTTTAGATCAGGTAGCTACCCATACCAAGACTAGAGAGGGCTCTCTCAATGTTACTTTAAAGTCAATTAAATTACTGAATATTTATTTTTCTTATGCTAGGTATATTAGCTTAGTAAATAGATTTTTTTGTTTGTTATTTCTGTGCCGGATAGAAATGACAGTTATGAGACTAGGTCTAGAATTTGAGGTATGAATTCAAGACAAATTTATAGAGAATATGCATAAGCCCATGTAGGTAGCTTGAAACCATGTTTGATTTATCATTGTGTATAGGATGAAATGATGGAAAATTTGAATGAGTACTTAAGTAAATTAATTCATTTAGAATAACATCACATATACTGTAATATCTTGTTAAAATAGAGCATGAAAAGGCATGTTTTCTGATTATAAACTGATAAGATAAAGACATACAAGCATGTATATGAAAGAGGAAATCATATAATTGAACATGATAAGATGAAAATAGAAGAAAAGAACAAATAATCGAATGCATACAACAGGATTCTCAGCACAACTTTTGCAACATTGTCTTTGATTTCATTCCAAAAGTAATTTACAATAGCTCCACTGCAAGAAACTATTATCCAACCTAGGAAAATACTAAAATGGGTATACCTATAGAAAATATGCACAATGAAACCTCATAGCATTGAGATACCATCAAAAATGCATCATAAATGAATGAGATGAGTCACTTTCTAAAATTTAGGGAGCTTAGAAACCATTCCCTCAAATTCAGCTATGGACTAAGAGTGTTTTTGTTGTGTAACCATCTCCAAAAATAGAATAAAAGAGATATCAACGCCTTAGAAATAAGCCACTTCGAGGGGGAAACCTCCAATACATTACATGAATGAACAATTCTTTGATGATACAATTTACAAAACCTCCTTTCTATATATAGGAGTCCATGGGGCCATAATGTAATCCTAGTGGGCCACAATGTAATCCTAGCCGACCTAACAATAATAATTTAAGGGCACAATAATAATAAAATGGGGGTTAGAAGGGTACAATAATAACAATAAGGGGGTTACACTAACAACAATAAGGGACTATACTAGTAATATAGGGACCTAACATGCCCCTCTCCTTCAAAAAAATGTTGTCCTCAATGCTTGAGTAGCTCTGGGTGCTTCTGTATAAAATTCTCATCCTCCCATGTAGAATCTTCAGTGGGTAAGTTCTTCCACTTGATGAGATACTCTGAAATTGATCGATTCCGTAGCTGTCGAGTTCTTGTTTCCATGATCGCTTTAGGTTCCAATATGATTTTTCCTTCCTCATCAAGTTCTGGAAATATTGTTTGAACTGGAAGATTTTCACCTATAACCTTTTTTAAGCATGAAACATGGAAAACTGGATGTACTCGCGAAGAAGCAGGAAGCTCCAATTTGTATGCCATAGAACCGATCTTTTGCAACACCTTGTAAGGACCATAGTACTTTGGTGATAATTTATTATCCTTCTTAGCTTGCTTGAGGGACATTTTTTTGTATGGTTGTAGCCGTAAAAATACCCAATCTCCTACATTAAAACTTCTCTCGCTGCGATGTTGATCTGCCTGTTGTTTCATTCGATTTTGTGCCAAATTCAGGTTATCCTTTAAGAGTTGGAGAACTTCTTGCTGATGCTTGATGTGATCTTCCATTGCTTGAACCTTCAAATTTTCTCTTAAAGATGATGTGATGGATGGTGGATGATATCCATAAAGTGCCATAAATGGGGTCATTTTTGCTGCAGTATGGAAGGAAGTGTTATACCACCATTCAGCGAGAGGTAACCACTTGACCCATTGTGTTTGTTTATCATATACAAAAAAATGAAGATATCCTTCCAAACATTTATTTACTATCTCAGTTTGACCATCAGATTGAGGATAATAAGATGAGATATGAGCTAATTGAGTACCCAAACAAGAAAATAAATCCATTCAAAAATTTCCAGTAAAAATGGGATTTCTGTCACTCACAATAACCCTTGGGCTTCCATGTAGCTTTTGAATTCTGTCCATAAATGTAGTAGTGGTTGTACTTGCTTTAAATGGATGAGATAATTCACAAAAGTGTGCAAACTTGGTAAGTCTATCAACTACCACCCTAATGACACTCTTTCTTTCAGACTTAGGTAAACCTGTGATAAAATCCATTAAAATCTCCTCCCAACGTTGACTTGGAATGGATAAAGGTTGTAGAAGTCCTGGGGTCTTAATTGTCTCAACTTTATTCTACTGGCAAACCAAACATTCCGCCACATACTTTTGAATATCAAATTTAAGGCCATCCCAAAAAAATTCTTTCTTCACCCTATGGTAAGTTTTTAAAATTCCTGAGTGTCCTCCTAAAGGGGAAGTGTGCAATTCCAGAAGAATATTTTGTTTTAGTTGGGAATTCTTACAAAGATATAAGCAATCTTTGTACCATAAGGAATCATTTTTCCAACTAAATGTATCAGATGTACTAGGATCTTGCTGCAACTTTTGAATGAGTGTCCATACATCTTTGTCCTTCTTCCATTCATCTCTTGCTTCGGTTATCCAATCTAGTTGGATAATGGAAATGGTACAAAGGAATGCTTCCACCTCTTCATTCTTTCTTGAGAGTGCATCTACAACAACATTAAGATTTCCTTTTTTGTAGTTTATTTCAAAGTCATATCCCAACATCTTTGTGACCCATTTTTGCTACTCTTCTAAAGATAGTCTTTGTTCCAAAAAGTGTTTAAGACTATCATGATCAATTTTTACCTTGAAATGTCTTCCCATTAGGTAAGTTCTCCATTTCTTTAGTGCATGCAGTATTGCTAACATTTCCTTCTCATAAATAGGTTTCTGTAAAAACTTTCCTTTGATTGGACGAATTTCAAAAGAAATCGGTCTTCCTTCCTACATTAAAACAGAACCAATTCCATTTCCTGAGGCATCACATTCCACAATAAAGGTTTTGTGAAATCTGGCGTAGCTAAGACCGGTGCTAGGCACATTGCCTCTTTAAGATGTTCAAAGGCCTTAGTTGCTTCAGGAGTCCATGAAAATGCATCTTTCTTCAATAATGTTGTTAGAGGTGCTTCTATTATCCCATAATTCTTAAAAAACTTGCGATAATACCCTGTTAACCCGAGAAATCCTCACAACTGCTTTATGATTGTGGGGACTTTCCATTCCTTAATGGCTTTAATTTTGTTAGTGTCTACTTTAACACGCTCGTGAGATACAATATGACTCAGATATTCCACCTCTTGTACTCCAAAGAAACATTTGGATGCTTTTTCACATAATTGTTTCTCCTACAATATTTTGAGCACCCTGTCAACATGTTCAACATGATCCTTCCAAGACATACTATAGATTAGTATATCATCAAAAAATACTATCACGAATTTTATAAGGAAGGGTTTGAAAATGGAATTCATCAACCCTTGAAATGTAGAAGGTGCATTGGTAAGGCCAAAAGGCATGACCAAAAACTCATAATGACCCTCATGAGTTCGAAATGCTGTTTTTGGAATATCTTCAGTCTTCATTCTAATTTGATGATATCCTGAACGAAGATCCAACTTGGCAAAATAAATTGCTCCATGTAATTCATCCAATAATTCATCAATCACAGGAATGGGAAATTTGTCTTTAATGGTGAGCTTATTGAGCTCCCTATAATCCGGACACATTCGCCATGATCCATCCTTTTTGTGTACCAAAACTACAGGAGCAGAGAAAGAACTTTGACTAGGTTGAATTATACCCGCCTCTAACATTTCTGCAATCATACGTTCAATTTCGCTCTTTTGGAAGTAAGGATATCTATAAGGCCTGATGTTTGGAGGAACACTTCCTGGAATCGAATGAATAGCATGATCATGATCATGAATAGGTGGGAGTCCTTTGGGAGTTTCAAACACCTTGGAATGATTGTCCAAGACTTGTTGGAGATCTGCAAAAATAGATGATTTTGATGTTGGAAATTCTAGTGAGCATAATTGTGCAATTACGCCTTGTTGTTCTTTATTTAGAAGTTTTTTCATGACATTACAACTTATTATCTTTCCCGGATTCCCTGAAATACCCCGTAATCTGACTTCCTTTCCTTCTGAAAAAAATTTCAAGAAAAGTTCTTGAAAATTAAAAGCTACCGTCCCCAAAGATTGTAACCATTGTACTCCTAGTAAAAAATCATCACATCCCATAGGAATGGAAAGCATTAGACTATTTAATACATATTACCCCATGGTTAGCTTTATATTATGGCATTTTCCAGAGAAATTTATAGTTCCTCCATTTGCAACCATCACTTGAAATTATGGTGCTAGGTATAGGAAACAATTTAATTCCTTGGCTACCTTACAATGAATAAAAGTATGGGTGCTACTTGAATCAATCAAGAATATTACCCTTTTCTTCTTGATATGTCCTTCTATCTTGAGAGTTTGAGGAGTGGTGATTCCTGCCAGTGCATTACACGATATGGTCGGATTCATTTCTTCCTCTTCTAGGGTTGGTTCCTGGTGCATATCCTCTTCTTGTTCATTTTCTTCTTCCTCTTCACAATCTATGTAAAATAATTTCTTCTCAGCACACTTATGACCTTTAGTGTATTTGCTATCACAACTGTAGCAAAGCCCTTTTGCTCTTTTTTCTTCCAATTGTTGTGGTGTCAACCTTGTAGGCTGTGGAAATCTAGGTGTAGCAACACTTCCTTCTTTATAGAATTGAGTGGTAGGCTTCCTTGTCGCCATAATTTTACATTCAACTTTTCTTGCCAACCTGAATGCCTTCTCCAATGAATCAGGTTCCAAAATGCAAACTTCATGTTGGATGTTATCCTTTAAAGTGCCTATGAAGAGATCAATCCTGTGTTCCTCTGGAATATCAGTTACCCTTATATTCAATTTTTGGAAGTCCTCAATGTGCTGCCCCACTAAACCCTTTTGTTTGAGATTTATCAATTGGCTAAAGAAGGTGTTGCTCTTTGTATCCTCATAATGTGCTATCATTTCTCCGTAAAAATTGACCAAGTGACAATTTTTTTACGGGAGCAAAGCCATCAATACCATACAAATGTATTTTGTTCTAAATGTAAAGTTGCAATGCGTACCTTTTGTGTGTTTTGCACATTATGGAGATCAAAATATTGCTCCATCTGTAGTATCCATGTTACAGGATCCTTTCCATCAAACTTCCTCATATCCATTTTTGGAATATGATGGTTCTTCCCGCCAACATTAGAGTTTATGAAATCATGATTAACATTTATTTTGTTCTCATCATGAGGTTCTTCTACTATCTTTTCACCATTAGGAAACATTTCTTGTATCAACTTTGTCAAACCTTCGATGTCTATTTTTAGATCATTCTTCATGTTTTCCATGTTGTATTTCATGTCATCCATCTTAGCTTCCATGTCAGCTTCCATGCCATCCATCTTAGCTTCCACGCCATCCATCTTAGCTTCCACGCCTTTCTTCAAAACTTCCATTTCATTTTTTGTTGCTCTTTGCGAGAGTGAAATTTGTTGCAATTGCTCTTGTAATTTTGATAGATCATGTTGCAATTCTTCATCTTCATGAGTCATAGTAGAGCCTTCTGAAGGCTTAATGGGTGTTGAATTATTTTTACGGGGCATATTTTAGAACCCAATACTGATATCTATTCTACAATATGCGCTTGGAATCAATTCAAATTGATTCTTCAAACAAGACTTATGCAATTCGGAAAAAAATAGACACCTTTTTCTTGCTTTTGAGGAGCTCGATATTGAAATTGGATTATCTCTGCGATTGTAGTAGCACTTAAATATTTGAATTTCAGTACCAACATAGCCCTATGAATTATCTTTCGAATTCCATAGGTCTGACCTGATTTGGATTCTCCAAGACAAAGTTGTGTCCAATCTCCCACAATGACCTAATTATGGATTGGTTCAGAAGATCAAACTTGTACGACTTGCCACGTGCCACTGTTTCATCCTTCACCTTTGCAATTGATAGCCAAGAAACTACAGTCTGTGTACTTGTGACCAATTTTTATGGCACTCTAATCCGATGCTCAAAGAGAGAGTTATGAATCTTTTCCCACGATCACCTCTTTGAGATGAAATTTGGGAGCCTGAAAAAGCACTACCTTCCACAGATCATATCTACGAAAATAGTACAAAAAAAGCTCTGAAATTTTTTGACGAGTTTCCTCAGGATTTTGGCTTCGCACCCTAAAAATTTCAGTTTCTGAACCTTCTTAGAAAAATATTTATAGCGCAAATTCCACGATGACCTGTTTAGGAGCTTGAAAAAAGACCTAACTTCCACAGATCATTACTCCGAAAATATTGCGAACCAAGATCTGAAATTTTTAGAAAATCTTCCTTAGGATTTCGGCTTCGCACCCTAAAAAATTCAGCTTTTGAAACTTCGTAGAAAAAAAATTATAGCGAAAATTCCACAATGACATGTTTGGAGCAGCAAAACCCTAGAATCCAAAGCTCTGATACCAAATGTTGTGCAACCAGCTCCAAAAATAGAAGAAAAGAGATATCAACGCCTTATAAATAAGCCACTTTGAGGGGGAAACCTCCAATACATTACATGAATGAACAATTCTTCGATGATACAACTTACAAAACCTCCTTTCTATATATAGGAGTCCATGTGGCCATAATGTAATCCTAATGGGCCACAATGTAATCCTAGCTGACCTAACAATAATAATTTAAGGGCACAATAATAACAAAATGGGGTTTACAAGGGTACAATAATAATAATAAGGGGGTTACACTAATAACAATAAGGGACTATACTAGTAATATAGAGACCTAACAGTTTTTCCCCCACTTTAAATTACATGTTTCCTCATGATAAGATGTAAAAACCAACTCAATTACTCATTTTTCTTCTTAAAGGATAGAAAAACCTCAAAATTATGACTTTTTCTAGGCTTGACAAGTGTCCCGAGGAATCCTATGCAGATGTGTACCACATTTTACAGATGCGTAACAGACTTTTACAGATGTGTTACACTTTTTTACAACTGATTTTGATGGACTTTTAGGACACCTAATCCAAATATTAAAAATAGGTCAACTATCCATGTGTGTATATTTTCCAGAACATCTTGAATTTTGAAACATGACCAATGGGAAAACCTCCAAAAGCTGATTCTCCCAAGGTTACTCAATATTCGTAAGAGACTCTTAAAAGTAGTTGTAGAAGCATAGAAAACTGGTGGTTTTTTGGATTTTTCTTCCCAAATAGAGCTTTTCATTTAACAAGGATTCCTAATCTGTGATGTACTCATCAAAATTCATCCAATCATATAATCCATTAATAATTTAGGCTCCCTAGTAAAAAGTGTAACAACTTGGTGTTACGCATCTGTGAAGGCTAGATTTCCAGTTTAGTGCAAAAAATCACTAAAAATACCAAAATTGCTCAAAACTTCTCCATACCTGTTTTGTGGCACCTATGGATGATGTGCTAAACAACCAATGAAGCTTCAACCAACGAATCTAAACCATTTTTCTTCTTTAGCTTCATTTAAGCCTCTTTAAGATTTGTTTTCACTTATTTAATCCTGATTTGTGAATTTTTTTCTTGGTACAATAATGATTTTCCATATGCCTTTGAAGATTTTTGTCTCTTTTGTCTCTTTTCAAAAGCTTCTCTAAATGTTCATTCACCCTTTTGATGAATTTGGGATAAAATACTTGTGTTTCCCTTATCATAGGTGTGAGTAAACTCAGCAACCCTAGGAGCCTTTGAAATATGATTTTTCTATTGGAAGAGCCAACCTCCATTGGTTGTGTTGATACTGATGTTGATGGTATGCTATGCATGACATGCGAACTAGTGATGGGTGTTATTGCTACTTTCCACATGAAGGTTTCCCAAGTCATGTCAATGGTTGAGAGGTGATTTAAAATAATGAGTTTGACTAGGACATGTTGTAACATACTTGAGTGATTATCTTCTTTTCTTCTTTGAACCTTCTCAGTCATTCTAACCAAAATTTTGTACGATTAATATGGGAAGTAAAGATTTTTAGTAGAATTAAAATGCATCAATAATATGATATGGTACCTATACAACCTAGATAATCTCCCTTTACAGGTGAAATATTTCATAATGAACCTCATAAAAGGAGCATGTATGTTAAGGAGGTGCCTGAAAGGGAGGATGTACTTAGGGTTCTCTCTAGCATGAGGCTTGAGGAAAATTTTATAATATTCAAGGTCTATATCCATGTGCTTAAACCACTTTTGTGCATGCCTAGGTATACTTGTTGTTGAAGAAATCATAATTTCTAATACGTTAAACTCTACACCTCCAATAATGGCCTTTCCCATAATGAAATTTGTGGAAACTAAGCTTGTCAATTGTAGATTAGAACCATCTTCCATGATTTTCTCACAGAATATCAAGCATCAAATCCTCTCAAAGCATCCTCTGGAAAAAGATTATGAATTAAATTCTTGGAAATTAGAGGGTTCAAATCTAATGTGGTACCCTCCTTTTTGGATTTTATTTTAACTTTCCATAATGTATATCAGAAGGATGAAACCATGGGTGTTTAGATGCAATTGGTATGTAGACTATGGATTTTTTTAAAAATATGAAAAGAATAGGGTAAGTTTGGGGTATGAAATGAAGGGTAGTGAAGCTAAGGAAAATTCCCATAAAATTTTAGGAGGTATGGTTGTGTATTGGCTTCAAAACACAAGTGAAACAAGGTGACATGAATGTAAGTATGGTGATCAAATTAGGAAAACACATGGATCTCCTAAATTTATAACAGACAAATAATATGAATTAGGGTCTGATGGGAATGAAGTGTAGGGAGACTTTGAATGGTAAGGAATGAAAGGGTATGGTCTGGGGAAGGTGTATGAGGATTTTAAATGATAGGGTTAGGTTTAGTTCACTGAAATCATCCACTAATAAGCATAAATGAAAATGTAGTGGAAAAGGAAATAATCAAGAAAACCAACATTGTGTTTCATAATTTGACTTAAAGAGAATATGAGGCACTTAATTATAGATTAGAAAGCTGCAAAAAATTATTGAAATGAAAATGGAGCTCTGATGAATGATCTACAAGAAAAATATCGAAAACACAGTACACAGATAGATGCGTAACAAGCTTTTCCAGAAGCATAACAAGTCTACCAGATGAGTAACAAATCACTGCTAGATGCGTCATGGGTATAGATGAGGGTGGAGGGGAGTGCATGAGAATGGAATATTAAGTGGGAGGAGAGGTGTGGCAGTAGGGGAGTGAAGGGAAGGACAGGAAGAAGTGGTGGGAAATGAGAGTGGTTTTGACAAATTATGGAGGAGAGTCGAGATTGTTTGTGGTATTGTGAGGGGGGGTGGGAAATGATAATAGGTTGATACATTGACGTGGGGCCAACAGGAGGAAACCTTTTCCTACCCCCACCACCCCCCCCATGTCGGTAAAAGTAGGAATGCCAGGGAGGGGGCGGGGGGGGGGGAGGCGAAGAGGCCTAATGACCATTGATCTGATGGAAGAGAGATGTAGTGGCTAGGATGAGCTTCATATCCAACCATAAGAGAGAAAACCTTTTTTTTGTTTTCAACCTTTATGAAATGAGCAATGAACTTTTGTTATAATTCATATGCTTCCGAACTTTGGATAGAGACAAAATGAATTCAAACGTTAGGATATTAGCGCATATTTATGATGTTTCTCAAACTTTGGATTAAAATTAACTAATAAGCCTATACTTTAAGATAAGCCTTTTGATATCAAATCGATCATTTTTATCCTTTCAACCCTATTTGGAACAATATGACTATGAAACAGGTTTTAAAATAAGAAAAAGTGTCTTAATTTATTTTCCTAACTATGCTAACTCTCTTTAAAATACTTATTTGATGAAAATGAAGCCTTGTTTACCCTCTTTGGTGACATTTTTGGAGTTTTTAGTGGCAAAACACAGATACCTAAATACAATCTTAGATGGAAATGGAATGACTGAAATAAGAATCTAAATTACAATGAGTGACATGACCTTTGAGATTATGATGATCATGAATTGAATGAGGGAGCAACATTTCCGACATAGACAATATGCAGTGACAAAAATTTATTTGAAAATTTGTTTGAAAATACAAAATTTTTGACCTAGGACTAGTTGAAAATAAACTTAAAGAGCATGTTTGATCACTGGACATATTGACAGTAACACATTGTTTATAAGCTTTTCTTTCTTATGATAAACTAAGGATTCAATCTGAATATTTAGTAGGTCATAGTTTTTTACATTTACTGCCTTTCACATATAAAAAATAAAATCATTGTTTTGAAGTAAAAGAACAACCTTTTTCTTAATACTCATTGCTATCAAAATTTTAAAACATCTGGCTGAAATTTGTTCATAACATTGGTCATCCAAAAAATCCTTTAAAAACAAAAAATATTTTAGATGCTCTAGCATAATTAATTAACCTATAATTATGTCAGAGGACAACAATATGGACTTAAATTTGCTGTACAACCTACATGTGCAAGGCTATCTACTACTCACGGATTTGTAGCACCAACATAGTAAAAAACCCTAATATAACCAATATATAGGCTTTCAGCATCCATAGTCTAGCAAACCTACATAGCCTACAAAAGGTACAAAAAATGCACTTATCATTCCATACTATGCTACCTCATGAGTTGATTCATGATAACATGACGATCAAATATTGTCCTTCTGATTGAGGATTAAGGAAGTTCACCATGGCATTAATACATGAAGCTCCCATTTTATAAAAGAAATAATTCAAGTTTTATTTTAATTTTTGGCACTTCAGAATAGTCCCTTTTTGGAGGTATCTATATTTCGGAAGTCCATGTTAGTCCAATGGACAAGATATTCTCTGTACCACATATGCTCAATGTTTATACTGAATTTACCTTCCCTACAAGATTTTGAATATTTATAGTTACGTTATAATGCATATTTTCTTCCTTTATATATCATTGAATTTCTATATTAATTTTTTGGGGACTCAAAATATTTAAATTCTAGAGGCATGTATATTCATGGAGACCATGTGAGAAATTTGCACTATATTTTGTGCTAGCTCCATCATGTTTAGTCTCTTTGTTGAATTTCCTACACTACATTATTTTGATCTCTAATCATCATAGAAATTATAATGCCTATTTTCATCAATTTTTTCTATAGTTGTATACAATTTTTAAGTTCTTCAGTGATATATTACAATTTTTAAGTTCTTTCATCTACAAAATTCAATTAAAGGAGTCAGAAAGCATGGGGAATTTGGTTTTGTACTTGGGTTAGTCTCAAGGCTTAAAAAAACAACTTTGATGCTATTTTTTAGGTGGTTGAGTGTGTTAACCAAGTTAAAGTTTCTTCCTTTTTCTAAAAAACTTATGTTTTGCATCTATTGGATGGTTTTTCATCCTAGCTAAGGAAATGAATCCCACAAGACTTTACAAAGTTTTGAAATTTAATTAAATTTTTATAAGTTATATTTCTTTGAATAGTACTAGCTCAATGACAAAGAACCTTATTTACAAGAAAGTGGCTGGTGGTTCAATTCCATCATGTCCTAATATTCATAAGGAAATGAGGTGATCACTATTCATCCTTAAATATGTATCAATAGTTAGGGTCGTTAAAGGGACTTCATTAAATTCATTTTTTTCATATGAAATGTTCATGGTTAATGAATGCCACCATATATATTCATGAATGGTGAGAACCTTGCAAGGTCCAGCACCACAAATCATTGTTGTTCATATGAAATGGTGACTATCACTATTCATCACTGTAATCATAATTTGTGAAGGACCTTGAACATCACCATAAAACCTATACTTTTGGTGGCATGTTCATTGGTGGCATTTTTCAACCTTCTTCAAAATATGAAAAGGTGATGAGAAATGAACTTCGCCATATATATGCATCAATAGTGAGGGCCATGAAACTTTCATAATCATTAACCACTTTTGTTCATATGAAAGGTTGGCGATCATTATCTCTCATTATAATCATTATTTGTGACAAATTGTGAATGTCACCATGAACAATATAATTTTGTGATGCCACCTTTGGTGGTGTTGATATTTTAGTGACAAAATCTTTTTTTTTTTCACTAATGATCTTATGGTTACATTTTTTGATGCTCACATATGGCCCCTTTTTTTTAGTATAAAGAAAATATTGAATCGACCAAGTAGATATTTTCTCAACCATCCCTAGAATTTCCACCCTTTTACCAAGTCAAGTCTCGGGCTCCTAATTATAAATGTTTTAATGAATTGTCCAACTAATATTCACCCATTGATAAGTGTATCGTACCACTATTATGTTTTGATAGTTATTTTAAAGGAATTTTCTTACCTAATGATACCGCTCCCTTTTTTTTCCTGAGGTTATTCTTGATAATGTTATGGTTTTATGTTTTCCCAAGTATCATAAAACTTTAGGAATCATGTAGTTAAATTTTATATGGCATGGCCCTAGCATGGTGCACCATATGATACCTCCACTCATCCATAAGTTCATGTATGACAATCCCTGGCATGTGCTCGATAATTGTTGGTTTGAGGGCTCATGACCCAAGTTTAGATTTAAGGTTTACCAAAAAAACCCTATACTACTTCCCTTTTGGAAATGGCCTGCTTGCGCAGCTCAAGTTCTCACCTGAAGTAGTATGGGAGGGTGCTAGGACCAAGTTTTGTCACCCTAAGAGAGAGAAATTTAATTAAAGTGGGTCCCTTCAGATCTAATAGGCCTGCACTGGAGAGCCCTAACTCAAAAACCCTTAACGATATTCTTGTCGAAATAAATCATGCGAAGCTCATAAACCATCAGATAATAGGTTAACATAAGTAAGGTGACAAAACATAACCAGATATATGCCTCCATTCCTTTCTAAAGAATCGCATCCACATGCACATCAATTAATTATCAGTATTTAGTATACATGCATAATCTCAGAAATCATGTATAAAATAGCTAATAACATAATACATAGATACTCAGATATAAAAAAAGGGTCTTTTCACTCATTAACTCTTCGGATTCCACTTACATACTTTTACCGGCCCACACATAGAGCCAGCAGGGTTAGCACACAACAGGACTTGGGGTATCTTCGCACACAGCTAGCAAGAGCCCTTACCCAAAAAAATCCACACAACAGATCCAATATTCATATCCAGACTTAATTCGAACTTAAACCTACTTCTAGACTCTATTTATCCATCTATTTATAATATATTAGCATGCGCTACTCTATGGTCCGCAAACCGTGGTTTGCGGACCCTTGGTATGCCCTTTGACCCATTACAGCTCATTAGGGGCTTCGACCCACCCCAAAGCCCTTGCGCTAGACTAAACTATTACAAAATATTAAAAAAATGCAGTAAGGGAACACTGCTCCAACATGACCCCAGCAAAATCTTGTGACTTGTTCTGAGTCACAGTGGTAGTGGGGTCTTCAGCTTGGCTTGGAGCTTCTCAACGACGATGGCAAATGGGGGCATGAAACCTTCACTCTACGTGGCTACGTTATGCGCAATTTTGACCAAATTTTGGGAATTTGGTCCTTCAGTAGCCGCAATGACACTATCCAAGTTTTGGATTAGCCGCTTTATTGTCGCGTCTAAGTCATACGAGAGCTTTAGTGCTTCATCCACCCATGTATATAGATGATCGTTGAGGAAATTCTTCTTGTGGCAGAGTTCCTTGATTTCATCTCTTAGAGCGTGGCTTGTATGAATGCGTGCTAGGAGCTGGGCTTACACAACGGTGGGCATGGTAGCTTCCATCTGCTCATGAAAACCTTTCTCTTTCTAGCGGAGCTCCTAGTTGAACTGTTGGAGGAGGGGATTGCGCTGCACCATGGGCCATAGTCACATGGAAGTATGTAATTGTTCTAAACCCTTAGTGATGTGTGTTGAAATACTGATTGTTTCTTCTTTTACTATCGTGGCTCACTGGGCAAGCACCTCGGGAGTGGTTTTTGACTGTAACTTGGCTTGCAACACCGCAATATATTGTTCCAGGTATGCTTTGATAGTTTGCACTTCTGTCCTGGATGCCTTCAACGCAACCACCAAGCCCTCAAACTTGGCCTCTGGTGTAGCAGAGGCATGAATCACTTTTAGCATGTCTTCAAATAACTATTTGATCAGGTGTTGTAACTCTACTTGTCGTTCAACTGCCGCGATCTATGCTGTCTCAGCTTGGGTAGATTCGGGAGCTTTGGCCACAATTTTCTGCTCAACCTCACTTAATTGGTGTTGTGCCCATAATTCTCTATTATGGAGCTTGGTAGAGAAGAACAAGTGGACAGCGTGTAGCTTCCCACTCATTACATTTTCGATGTCGAGGCTGACATCTGCGCATGCTTCAACTTGCGTGCACAGGGCTGGAAGTTCTACTGCCAGTGTCGTGCGCAGGAAGGGGAAAATCCTGCTCTCAATGGTTATGATGATGTTTGTAGTGGGTAGGCTGGCTTGAATCGGCCTTGCCTAGTTCACGCTTGCTTGAAGGGTATTTGCTTTTAGCTAGAGCACCTGCAACTTCTACTGCAAAGCCTCCAGTGTGACCTTATGCTGATCTTCCAGAGCAATCCATCGATCCTTGGAAGTAGTAGCAATGACATCTGCAATCTTTTCCTAATATTCCTCTATCAATGTGACATCCGCATCTCCTTCGGTATTGTCGGCCTTTCTCTTATTCTGCTTCCATTTGGGAGGCTCGCTAGTGCGCTTTGTTCTACGTGGGGACTCCGCACCCTCCCCACCAAGTCCTTCAGTCTTTGCATCCCACTGAGGCTCTTGCTCCACTCCCTTAGTGGCATCCTTGGGGGCTTCCTTGGTCATCGCTTTCTCAGTGGAGCGCACCTCAGCCTCCTTTGCTGTGATCGGTGAGACAGTATCCTTTGGCATTGCATCTTTTGGAGAGGTGCCCACTATGACTGTGGCAGAGGATTTGAGGCCAAGTTTCCATGCAGGTAGCCATGTTGCGATGAGATGGTCCATCTCCGCCTCGGTGGCCATATATGGGAGATTGTACCACACCATATCTTTTCTTGCCCTGATCTGCACATTGTGCATGGTGACATGAAATTCAGTGATGCACATGAACTTCTCGTATACTATGGGTGACAAGCGCGGCCT
This sequence comes from Pinus albicaulis, assembly GCA_034641835.2. Taxonomy (NCBI): domain Eukaryota; kingdom Viridiplantae; phylum Streptophyta; class Pinopsida; order Pinales; family Pinaceae; genus Pinus; species Pinus albicaulis. Next base: position 151,278,463 of record CM076576.1, read on the forward strand.
AAAATATATTACTGCTACCAACGAATGATCGAAGAGCACCTAGAACACCTTGTTCTCCTCAATTTTATTTGAATCCTTCGACTCCCACAAGTTAGCATAGCATGCCCCTTCACAGACATCAGGTTTTAGCTTAGGAAGTACCGCATCATCAGGTGCCTCCCACACAATCAAGGCAATCAACATCAATATCTAGGAGTAGCAGAATCACTTTCCCTAGTCATGCACCTCACGTACATTGTCTGATAGCTCTTCGCAGAGGTATTGCGACCAGTTGTAGCAGACTCCCGTGTTGCATCGTCCTGCAGACTGAATAACATCGGCAGGGACGACCGATGCCTGACACTTTACCCTCATCTTACATGCAAGTAGCAGAGTGCCCATGCACACTCCTGGATCGGCGATGGTCTCAACTATGAATCCTCTCTTATCATGGTCAACCTTTTATTTTTCCCAAACTTCATTTGCCACCTTCTATTCGTATTTCCTTCCAAATCTCTTCATGGGATGGGGCCCCTTCATGGGGAGGCCCATGGTCCAATGAATTAATGCGACGTTGATTGGCATGTGGCCCTGGATCCACAAGCATTCATCATGGATCAGCGAAATCACCTAGCGCATGACCAATATGGTGATAGCATATCACCCAAAATGGGGAATGTGCAACAAAGTCAGGATACCAGAGGCCTGTAGCCCGCGTGCCCACGACATTGGCTCCACCTTTGGAACATTTTCATACAACACCCGTTCGATATAAAAATGGGGGATAGGTCCAAGAAGGCATCTTCATTTGCTAAGTCATGGCCATCAAATTTAATGGATGGGAGGCTACCAAACATGTCCCTAAAGAAAGAGACCTCCTGTAGGACTAGTGGCATTTGAGATATTCATGGACAATGTCCACATTCTTGGGGGTGTGCACTGTCGGCTTCCTTGGCTTAACATATGGTGGTATCCATGAGAGCGGATCACCTAACAGATATTCTTTCTAGGTTGTAATAGGGCACTTCGAGGGATTGGGAGAGCATGCCTGAGTCACTTGCCAAGGGGAATGCACAACCCCGGGGGAGGTGCATAGCTTCACCGAAGCCCACTTCGTGGCTTTCCCCTTCCCCTTCTCCTTTTCTTGTTACTTTTTTTTTTCCTTCCCCTTTCCCTTTCCCTTGGCCGACATGGACACAACCTCTTCAATGTTGGTAGTTACTTCAAACACATCCTCAGACCCAATTTTAGTGGAGGCCATAACGGGTGACGACTCGGTGGTGTTAGAGGCATTCATTCTTGCTCCAAATATGAATTTGGGGTTGTTGCTATTAGATGGGGTAGCTTGCCCAGATATATATATGGCATGTTACAAAACACACAAAATTCGTAGCACAACACATAGCGTAAGAACTTTAGAGAGAAAATCAACCAATTATGACATGCGACCCTTCTTTTATAGCCCTCCATGAGTAAAAATGGTCGGATTCTCATTAAATGCAACCTAGCATCGAGGAAATAGTAACAAATCCTCCAATATCATTGCATTAATTACTAAATACCCGCTCCATCCAAAGGTAAAAAAATTTTTTCACCCAATTTTACTGTTCGAACGACTATTTTTTCTAGCTGCACACTATCCCTGCGCCTTCGGCGCACCTTTCTACGTCTTCTTACCTGCGCTCCTGCCGCACCTGCCTATGCCTTCCCTTCCGAGTGCGTGTAGCACTCCTGATACAGATATTCCAGCCATATAGTCATTTGGTAAGCATCGGGTTTTCCCTGTAAGGTTTTAGGCAACTTCCATTAATGTACTCGGGTAGGTAGTCTTCGCACAGCATAGCCAGCCGCACCGCACCGCCATCTATAATCTCTTTTACTATATACAGACCCAACCAATTCTTACAGAACTTCTGTTAAGTCCCTATATTAATAGTGTAGTCCCTTATTATGTTAGTGTAGCCCCCCTTATTGTTATTGTTTTACCCCTGTAAACCCCATATAGTTATTATTGTGCCCTTAAATTATCATTGTTACGTCGGCTAGGATTAAATTGTGGCCCCACTAGGATTATGTTGTGGCCCTGTGGACTCCTATATATAGAAGGAGGGTTTGGTCATTTGTATCATCCAAGAATTTTTCATTCATGTAATGTATTGGAGGTCCCCCCCTCGAAGTGGCTTATTTCTAAGGCGTTGCTATCTATTTTCTTATATTTTTGGAGCTGGTTTCACAACATTTGGTATCATAGCTTTGGATTCTAGGGTTTTCACTGCTCCAAACAGGTCATTGTGGCATTTTCGATATAACGTTTTTTATACGAAGGTTCAGAAGCTGAAATTTATAGGGTGCAGAGCCAAAATTTAGAGGAACATTGTTGCAAAATTTCAGAGCTTCGTTCGCAATATTTTCGGAGATATGATATGTGGAAGGTAGGGATTTTTGCAGCCTCCTGAATTTCACTTAAACAAGTCATCGCAACATTTTCACTATAATGTTTTTTCTACGAAGGTTCAAAAGCTGAAATTTGTAGAGCACGAAGTTGCAATCCTAAAGAATATAGTCACAGAATTTCAGAGCTTGGTTATTTCAGAGATATGATCTGTGGAAGTTAGGTATGTTTCAAGCTCCCTAATTTCGTCTCAAATAGGTGATCATGGGAAAATATTCATAACTATCGCTCTGAGAATCAAATTTGAATTCTATAAAAATTGATTGGAATTACACGGACTGCAGTTTCTTGTCAATAAATTTCAGAGTCGAAGGAGGAAACAATGGCATGTGGCAAGTCGTACGATTTCGCTCATCTGAACCAGTCAATAATTAGGTCATCGTAGGAGATTGGGAACAAATTTGTCTTAAAGAATCCAAATTAGGTCAGACTGGTGGAATTCTAAAGAGAATTCAGAGGGCTACCTCAGTGCCAAATTTCAGATATTGAATATCCAAAATCACAAAGGTAACTCAGTTTCAATATCGAGCTCCTCAAAATCAAGAAAAAAGTGTGTATTTGGTTTTTAAAATTGCATAACGTTTGTTTGAAAAAGAAGTTTGAAGTGATTCCAAGGGCATATTTTAGAATTTTTATGATTATTGGGTTGTATAATTCCTCCAAAAAATAATTCCATACCAATTAATACCACAAAAATCTATACTATGACGCATGAAGAGGAAGAATTGCAGTATGAGATATCAAAATTACAGTACCAAGTGCAAAAAATTTCAATCTTACGAAGAGCAAACGAAGATGACATAGATGGTTTAAAAGAAGAAATGAAGGCTAATTTGTATGGTTTGAAGGATCAAATAATAGCTAATATGGATGATAAATTAGTGGAAGATCACATCGAGCATCAACAACAAGTTCTCCAACTCTCAAAGGATAACCTAACTTTGGTGCAGAATCTAATGAAACAATAGGAAGATCAACATCACATCGAAATAATTTCTGAAGTAGTCACAAAAATAAGAAATCGACAAGTACGATCAATTTCAGAGTATCTTAGCAAGTGGAAGAAATTTCCTGTAGAATATTCCACATGGGAGGATGAGAATTTTATACAGAAGCATCAATAAATAATCAAGGGTTGAGGACAACACTTGTTTGAAGGAGAGAGGCATGTTAAGTCCCTATATTAATAGTGTAGTACCTTATTATGTTAGTGTAGCCCCCCTTATTGTTATTGTTGTACCCCTGTAGCCCCCATATCATTATTATTGTGCACTTACATTATTATTGTTAGCTCGACTAGGATTACATTGTGGCCCCACTAGGATTATATTGTGGCCCCATGGACTCCTATATATAGAAGGAGCTTTTGGTCATTTGTATCATCCAAGAATTTTTCATTCATGTAATGTATTGGAGGTTTCCGCCTTGAAGTGTCTTATTTCTAAGGCGTTGATATCTATTTTATTTTATTTTTGGAGCTGGTTTCACAACAACTTCCCTGGATGGCACACAAATTGACTATCATAGAGAAAAACCAACTCTTCTTCCTTAAACACCTTCTGTCATATGTGTCGATCATTCCAAGATTTTTCTCATGCCTTCTGTACGTACTGATGAAAGTTAGCAATGAACTGATCCTCTTCCATGGAAACCAATTGCGCTAAGCATTCCTCCATGATGTTAGGTTCCGCCATTTTTGTAAAAGCTACAATGCATAGGTTGGGGAAAATATATTCCATGGGCATGATGGCCTCCTTTCGGTAGACCATCTTGAAAGAAGTATTCCTAGTGAGTTTCCTACATGTATTCCTATAGGGCCATATAACCGAAGGGATACACAAGTCCCAGTAACTCCAATTAGCATTAAAGACCTTAGTTAGCGTATTATCCAAAATTTTGTTGGAAGCCTCTACTTCACCATTAGCTTGTGGGTGATATGGGGTGATTTTTGCATGGTAAATGTGAAATTATTTGGTCAAAGCTTCAGTAGTTTCATTAAAAAAATACATACCTCTATCACTCATTAGGATGTTTGGGTAGCCAAACCTGGTGAGAATATGTGCAAATATGAAGTGTGCAATGTTTTTTTGCAGTACAATCATTCACAGCCTTTGCCTCTACCCATATGGTTTCATAATCAGTGGTAGTAATGATGTTATGTGCACTAGTCTTATTTCCTGGGGGATTGATTGGTCCTACAAAGTCTATAGCCCATTTTTCGAATTTCTGTAAAGCCATCTACAGTTTCATGGGAATTTCATCTCTGCATGAATGCTTCCTTATCCGTTGGCATGCATCACAGTCTCAGAAATATTCATGCTCATCGCTATGCAATGTGGGTCACCACAACCCCGCCCTCAACACATTCTACGCAGTAGCCTTTCCGACGTAGTGGCCACTTGTTACCTCTCCATGGGCCTCAGCCAACATAGATTGTCTCTCATGTTCTAATACATACCTATGCAATACCTCATCTGCTCCCAAATTGTATAATTGACCAGCAATTAAAGTGAAATCAGTTGAGCATGCCACCAACTCCTTTTTCTATTGTACTTTATAGTTTGTAGGTACCATCCTAGTGGTCAAAAAGTGAATAATTTTTTGTAAATTTCTCATCAACCATCTTGATAGAAAAAAATTGCGCATCCAGTAATCCTTCTTCCAGACTAGTTGTCTCTTCGCCACTCTCAATCTGAGACAAGTGATCAGGTCATGCATTCATTTTTCCCGGCTCCACAATAATTTCAAAATCATATTCCTTAAATAAGAGTAATGCACCACAGATCTTCCCCCCCAACACAGGCTTATTAACCAGGTACTTTAAAGTTGAGTGATCAATGAACATCTTAAAGTGTCCTCCCAATAGATAGTGTACGTATTTTTGGAGGGCATACACCATTGCCAGTCCTTCTCATTTAGTAGTAGAATAGTTGTACTCTGTGCTAGAGAGTCTCCTGCTAGCAAACACAACCAGATGGTCAATGTCTCCTTTGCCTAGATGCACTAAGACAACTCCTAGAGCTATTCCTGATGCATCCACATCTACATGAAAGAACTTCGCCCAGTTTGGAAATATGACAATAGGTGCAGTGGCCATTTTTTCTTTCAATAGCTCAAAATTATTTTGACACTCCTCATCCCAAGAAAATGAGACATTCTTCTATAACAGCTTCTCCATTGGTTCAGTGATCATAGCGTACCGTTGAATAAAATTCCTATAGTAGCTTGTGTGCCCTAAGATGGAGTGAAACTGTTTCTAAGTGGTGTGGATTACTAAATTGATGATAACACAAATATTGGTTGGGCCAACTATCAATCCTTCCTGACATACAATGTGTCCCAAAAAAATTCCAAATGGCATGCGGAATATGCACTTCTTCAGGTTCAATGAGATTTGGTGTTTCCTGCAGGTATCCAACATCATGCACAAATTCGACACGTGCTTCTTCACCAATCTGAATATGGTCCAATCATCAAAATAAACCTCCAAAAATTTATGGATGAACTCTTTGAATGCTTCAAAAACTACATGCGATAAAATTTCAAGGGCATTCTTCAGTCCAAAAGGCATGATCATGTACAGGAAGGATCCACATTCAGTTTCGAAGGTTGTCTTGTTGTGATATTCCGGTGATATTTTGATATAATGGTACCCTGAAAATCCATTAGTGAATGAGTATGCTTCCTAGCTTCCCACATTATCCAATATTTCATCATAGAATGACGTAGGGAAAGGATCATGTACGCAGGCATCATTCAACTTGCAAAGATCTACACAAATCCTTATCTCTCCTTTGGTTTTATTTTGTTGAACCACCATAGGGCTTACCCAATATGATTGTTCTACCAACTCAATGATACCTATGGCCACCATATTATCTATTTCCTCCTTGACTTTATCCTTATACATAGGGTTCAGCTGGTAGGGCTGCTAAAGGACATGCATTCGGCTTCAAGGTGATTCTCATGACACCCAGATCTCCTATGATTCCCTTGAGCTAAGAGAAATTTGTAGGGAATAGGTCCTGATATTCGGTCAAAATCTCCACAATCTTATCATCACTCTAGTAATCCCCAATTTTGGCCAACTTGGGCTTATATTTTGTCCCAATGTTGACTTCCTTTAACTTTAATGGTTTGGTCACATCTACTGTCTACAATACAGGTCCTACAACTGCCCGTTCTCCTTCCGACTCTGGGATAGCGATATTTCTAGGATCTTCATCGCAGTCTTCGACTGAAACTTTTTGACAGTTGACAATATCCTACATCTGTACATCCCAAGCTGGCACAACACATTCTGTTCGAGGGAAAGACTCATTAAAGACAATAGCATCTATATCTTGCAAGGCTTCATCCAATTTCTTTGTCCCTCCAGCTAACCCAAATGTCACCATGAAATCCTCTATCAAGGTTCCATAGTGGTGAGTGCGTTGGTGTATATTTGCATCTAAATACCAGGTGGTGGCCCGTGGGGATTGGTCCTAAGGCGTGAATAAACATATGGACCCATTAATTCCAAGTCCTTTCATTTCATACCTCCATCCACATATCCAAGTGCTTGCGTAGGTCCCCACTTCCAGAAAATAGCTCCATGGGTATGTTGACTATAGGTTCAAATTTTAGGATCGTCATTTTCGACATTCCTCCCAGTCCTAAAAAGCCCCCTTATGGGTTTCGCAGCACCGCGTAGGGGTTGCACGCATAGCCAAATAAAATGCCCAAAATCTTTGTTCTTAAGGGACATGTGCTTCTAATGATTTAAGAAATTCATTAACACTACTATAACAATCAAAGTAGGGCAGTTCTATTACCTCTAAGGAGATGCATTGGAACCTCTTTGTGATCTTGAGGCATCGCAGCTTAGAAACGTCATGCAATCGGTTCTGCCAATTTTCTATCTCCCCATTCGAGTCTTAGAGACATATGTTGTATTTCTCCCAAAAAAACATTCCATCAGTAGTAGGGTTGATCCAATCATCATCCTGTATGGTCAGCTTGTAAATAAGGTCAACATTATCCTCTTCGCACACTGGCTCTATATATCATTCTCCTTTTTCTGGATCCAGGAGGACTACTACCTGTGTACCATTGTTGTCGAAGATCATTCTTCTCCTTTTCAGATTGATGATCCCTCCCATGTCAATAGCACAATCAAGACCTAGATCATAGGGTAAGGGTTTGCATCATCCACAATTTGGATTACTTCAAAACCTACATATAATTTAACTCCCGCAATGTCTACCACAACCTTTGGCATTTTTCCTAATGGAATGATCTTCTGCTAGTTAGCCATACGTAACTGAATGGTGGACCACTCTAGCTTGGGTTCTCCCATCCTTTGCCAAGTTTTTTTTGGGAGGACATTTGCATTAGATCCCAGATCCAGGATGAATTTATAAATATCATATTCTCCAATCTGTTCAGTCATACACATCTCCTAAGTAGTCCTTTTCTTGTTCTTATAAATATTTTTCATAGTGACAACTGTGTGGAAAGGGATGCCCCCTGATCGGAGGTTGAACCTTCGTTCGGGGGGCATCCCTTTCTGCGCAGCTGTTTATTAATTATTGGATATTCTCCACCACCTTCTGATTGTGTAGTAACTTCATACATACCTGAACAAATGTCTTAACTACTTCATCTGCTTTTGAATCCAAAGAATTCTTCAAGGTGGATGCTTTGTTTCTAGAAAAATACTTACTAGCTTTGATGAAGGTCTCTTTCTCCTTTCCTAGGTCAAGGCTTTCCTTTTTATCGGAGGAATTTTTGATTAGTGGTTTAGCCACAGATTTTTCGTCAACTCCTCTAGTGGAAATGACACTACGCGTAATGACATTGACAATTGCCTAATCATCATGTTGTTCCACCTTAACCCATTGTAGATTTTGTGTTGGAATTTTTTGTTTCTCCTTCGTTTTCGCTATTAGCACAGGATAGTCTTCAATTACGTGATCAAACTATCTGTAATACTTGTAGGATTTCTGCATAGGGTTTGGGTAGTCTCTTGCACAATGTCCAACATCCCTAGAGTTGTATAAAATTAGTTTCCCTCATCCTCGACCTGGGCCTCTGCCTATCCCTCCTCCCCGTCCTCTTGCAGGGAATCCTCCTCACCTAGAGGGAGATACTGGCAACAAAGGGCCAACTCGAACCTTTTCTAGGTTTCCCCTATCTATCATCAGGTTGAATGTTCAAAAATTTTTCCCGTTGTCACCCACTGACGAGCAGAATCTGCACCATTGTTGCTTCAGTTTTGGGACATAGGCACCTAATCATGGGAAGAGGTTTGTATCATGTCTTCCTGCTATCCGACAATCATCACATCACAACATGGGGGTACTTGGTAGAGAAATATCTCTAGGGCATAGTGGACTTGGTCCCCCAGCCCTCATATGATCTGACAACATAGGGCAATGATCCTTAGTGTGGCCTGATGCCCTGCACCATATGCACCACACATCCGCAGTCGCTTCTTTACACTTATCCCTTCACAAATTATAAATTTCTGATTGCATTGCCTCGAGTTGACTCTTGATCTATAGTGCCCCAAATTTAGCATCATCCCTTGGCACAAATTATAGCTTCATAGAAATCTCCAGGGCATCTTACTGTGAATCAATCTTCTACAGAGCCATAGGTCCACGCATATGTGGTAACAAAATTTTGATAAATGACTCATTTTTTTTTCCTCATAGAGAAATTCTCCATCACTGATGACTTTCTTTAGTCGATGGTCAGCTTCCGAAATAGACTTCGTAGGTCCCTACTTAATATCTTTCACCTCTACTACTGTTACACAGCAATTTGTCACCGTCCCTACAATTCCCCATCCTGCACATTGGAGGGCTCATTCCGTGACCTGTGAACAGTGACATAACCTGAAAACACTTTCATGGCATTCCCCTAGACATGGACTTTCATTTCCCTAAAAACATCTCCTTGTGAAAAACCCTAAAAATAGCCTTTTCATCCTTGGCGTGACTAGCCTGTGTTATACCCGCGACAATCGGGGAAATTCTTCAAAGAGGGCGCGCCAATTGGCGCTCTGTCTCAGAGTCGCATTTGCGCCAGGCTTAATAAAGGGTGTTTAAAAAAAAAAAATATGACGGAAGATTGACTTTAACCAACTCCAGAACTAGTCTCTAAATTGAGTTGGGACGTTTGGCTCTGGATTTCCATGTAGAGGAAGTAGTTTGCCACCTCTCATGGAAGCTTCCTTGAGGATAGGGCCAATCCCATGATTATAGGGATCCCAACTACTCTTCCACCATCTATATAAGCTTGCCATTTCCCTTTGCAAGCTAATCTCCAAGAGTCTCCAAGAATCTCTGAGAGCCTTCAGAATGATACAAGAGCTTTGATAATCTTTGTAGTGCCAAATCCATAACGAGGAGATTGACGATCGAAGAGAGAGGCTTGTCCCCATTCCTGACAAGCTTTACTGAGACGTGTTCCACTGATGACCCATCGAAGAAAGGTTCAGCGTCAAAGCCTGGTTGTATTTTCCTTTGATGAATTAATGATAAGCGACTATTGGTTATGGTTCCACTCGTATTGTTCATTATGATCATGAGTTGTGTCTTCTCTGACTGATACATAATTGCATATATCGGGTTTTACGCTTGTGTTTGTTGTGTTTCTTTCACGTGCAAGTGTTCGATCATGGAAAGTGAAAGGATTGTGATCTGCTGGAGCAAGGGAACGGGAACATCATCTTCTCTACGAACAACAACGTTGGACTTGAGGTAGGCCTTCTTCGCAAGTTGGTTTATTGTAATTAGGAACCTGCGCCTTAACGTGATACGATTGTTGCTAGACCCGATTTGGGCTAGTAGGGATCGCCTCTGTCCACAGAGGGGATTTACCTCTACAAAAAATTGGCGACTTCGCTAGGGAGTTAGCTTGTTGTTTTCTTTATAAACTACAGACGGAGCCTGAAGTTAGCCAGATAGCCTTCGAAATGCTCTTGCTCTGCATTAGTGAAGTAGATGAATGTTGCTTCAGTCAATCTTCGGTTTAGTTTATGAACTAAAAACTTGGAGTATTGTGTTATCTTTCGGTCGATTCTTGAATTTGCTTGCTTGATCAACTCTTTTGGCTGGCTCTTTCCGTGAGCTTCGCTTTTGGTTTGAGCTCCAACATTGCTGGTCTGCTTCTTGGATTGATTATTTTTATTTTTTCATAGCAAACTTGACTGGCATGCTGAATAGCCTAACAGTCACGCCAATTGGCACCAGTTTCCAGTTTACTACCCGTGCCAATCCTGTCATGGCGCTAGTTTCTGCCTGACAGTCGCGCCAATTCTGTAAGGTGCCAGGGTTTTCTCTGTTTTGAGCTTTTTGAGCTTGACCTTTGTGTTTGGTTTCATTTTTACGACTGCCTGAGTGTTTTGGAGCATTGTTTGACTGACTGTGACATTCATCCTTTGTTTGTTTTCCCGTTTCTATCGATTTTGAATTCTAGCCCTAGGGCATCTAGGTGCTATTGTGTGTCGAGCCTCCCGTGGGAGTTTTTGGTTTCTATCTATTCAGTCGACTTTGTGATTTCTTCTATGCATTCGTCTGGTGGTTGTCTATCATTTTATTGCATTATTTGAGTGATTGGCTTCTTCTTCATTCGAATTCTGCTTTGTCTCGCTTTGAGCCTAGATTACATGGTTCATTTGAGTCTTAGAGATTCTGCTTGAAGTGGTGAGTCTTCTCTTGTTTGGGAGAAATTCTTTGTTTTTTCATTTTCAAGAGTTGGCGCTTGTTGTCAGTTATCAACCTGCACCAATTTTCCATTGGCGCTAGTTTTCAGTGAGCAAGTCGCGCCAGTTGGCGCTAGTTGTCAACGATAAAATCGTGCCAATTTTAGGGTGTGTGAAAATTGAGATTTTTTCCCTAGATCCTTCACCAGTGTGTCTTTCCCTTCCGGTATTTTCACTGTATGAGCATAGATTACATTTCTCATTGTTTGAAATGTCTTATTTCCATGTTTGTTTGATGTAAAAGGGAATGAATGCCTTGTTTTGATCTCTTGCTTTGGAAGTCCTCTTTGTGTTTGAGCTCATATGTCTTGTCGCCTTTTGAGGGATTTCGTGACAAAGTGTTTGAAACAACGATTGCATTCTTAGTGTTTTTTTACATCTCTTTTGCATTCATCCTTCATTAAGGAGATTTGCGTTCTTTTAGTTTTCGTCTCATAGTTTGCTTTTCGTTAAAATGCATTAGATCACATTGCATTGAAAAGTATTTTTTGAGATCCATCATTGAACTTATATTACATTGTTTAATGATTGAAAACTAGAAATCACTTTGATTGCATTCTCTTTTATTAAAAGCATGCATTAAGTAGATTCTCATTTCATCGAAAAATGCGTTGAGTGCATTCTTATCATTTCGAAAAGGAAAAAGGAAATTGTGCATAGATTAGAATTTCATAGTTTTCGAAAAAGAAGGTTTTGCATAGATTACATTGCATTATTCGCATCGTTGAATGTTTGAAATTACTTTTGGATAGTGAAAGTCATCTAGTTTGGAAAAAATTTCGTTTTCAGTTTTTCTGTTTGTTGCATCATTGTTTGAATATCTTCCCTTAACTAGATATATCAAATTGAAAGTTTTCTTTTCTCATATAGCTGCATATAGGAGATTTTCAGATGACATGCGGTAGGGCCTTGAAACTGAAACATAATTGAAGATTAACGTTAAAATTAATTCAATTTACACTAAGGCAACATTGAAACATTAACGAAATATTTAGAGGTCTAGGCTAGAGACGTGTTCCGGTGTCTTTAAACATAGTAGCTGTCGTTCGCCTTTTGGCTTTAGACAGCACTAGTACGGACTTGTGCTCCTCGTACCGTCACATATATAAAGGGAGACCCCACTAGGTTTTTATCCTTTATCCATAGGAAGCCGAGTCTGCCTCCCTATACCCGTGATACACCGGACACAACAGTCAGGGAGATTTCCTGCACGTATGTTAAGTCCTTGGTTGATTTCTCTTTCATTTTGAAACCAAGGTGTATATTGAAATTCACGGTTATTTGGTACACCCTTTTCCTAGAATTCCCGAGCAGTCAGTTTGATCTTTATTGACTCCCTAAATTTGAAAATATCATCAAGCGCTTGTCCTTCATGCTTGTTTCCAATCTGAAAGTGATAGAGTCACCTTTTTCCTGTTTCTTGACTCTTAAAATTTGAAATGACAGAGTTTTGTTAAAATGTTTTAAAAATTAACTTCCCACGAAATATTCCTGGTTAAAGTTAGTTTCCTTAGGGTGTTGTTCTCAAGATCATTTCTGATGGCAACTTTCCTAGAGTTCACCAACCAAGGAATCCCCTCCAATGGGAATCCTGGTCCTTTTCCTCCTTTTGGAAATGTTGGTGCTCCTTATATGGCAACGTTGTCCCTTCCTAGGTTAACTGTTGGGTTGCCTGTTTGGTTGTTTTCAACCTCTGTGGTCCCGAATGTCTCGGTTATTGTTCAATCAGTTCCTCCGCCTGAGCAACATCATGTTGATTACAAGGTGGACCTCTCCCATTCTTCGCCTATTTCTGTATCCTCCTCCTCTACTTCGCCTGGTGAAATTCTGGATTCGAGTGACCAGGTAGCTAAGAAGAAGAAGAAGAAGACAAAGAAGAAGAAGTCCGATAAGAGAGAGGCTAAGGCTACAGCTACTGCCTCCGAAAAATCTCCTCTTGATAAACCTTCCAACCCTCCACAGAAAGTCAAGTTCCCTTGCATGTTGTGCACGAGAGACCATCTCCTTCAAGATTTCCCTGGCATTCCCAAGGTGCTCGAAGTATGGTCCAATGGTCGTCCACCATTGCCTTTGGCTTTCGGGAGTCAGGTTGGGGGCACTTCTTCAGCTAGTGCTGGTAAGACTCCTAAGAAGCAGGTAAGCTCACCATTCCATGAAAGTTGTGTGAAGGGCACCATGCCATTCACCTTTGTCCGTATATGGACGAAGCCAAGAGAGTTTTGGACAATTTAACCGGTTCTACACCATGCCTTCTAGCTGGTTATAATCGGCTTTCTTTGAGCCCTCCACCAGCTGATCCTATGATTGGTCAAGAGTCATCCTTGGTCAATCCCGCTCCCTCAAAAATTCATATTTAGGAATCCATTCCCGACCAACCATTGGTCGTGGGATCGGTTGAGCTGGACCCGCCTGCGGTGCACCAGGTATTTTCCGTTGAGAGTGGATCTCACAGCCCTCATGTTCTTCTTGTTTCTTCAGATTCCTCGGACTTGGAGTAAAATTCTCCCATCCCTATACCTCAAGAAGCTGCTCCTCCGCTTCCCGTGATGGAGGTCCTGGAGGATTCTCCTCCCACCTTTGAGATGGAGGTCATGGAGGATGCTCCTTCTTCTTCCGTAACACCAGGGGAAGACCATCTCAGTTCGATGGTAGCCCCTCCAAGTAGTTTGGTTGCTTCCTTTGATTGGAATCGATTTGCAGGATACTGCCTTCCATCTTATGTGCCTTTCGAGATCATAGTACAGGCTTTTGGTCTGGTCGTACCTAGCACCATTATTGATGAACGCATGTCTGTTAGTGTTCTATCCTCAACTACTTGGCAAGCTTTCGGTTCGCCGCCGCTTGCACCTATACACAGAATCTGTTGGCATTTAACAGAAGAATGAGTCAACCCTTAGGGATCCTTCCAAGGTTACCTATTACTTTGGGAGGTCAAACCATCCATATGGACATGATGGTTGTTCCAGGCCCCTTGGATTTCAATCTGCTTTTGGGGCGCGATTACACCTATGCCATGGGAGCACTTGTCTCCTCCCTTTTTCGTGTGGTCCGTTTTCTGCATGAAGGATAGATCGTGACCATTGATCAAATTTCATTCTTTGGTCCTGATATGGCAGCTGGCCCAGCATCATCCCTTCCTGGCTTTTATCCACCCGTTGTATCTGCCCCACCACAAGTTAACTATGTGGCTACCTACCACGTGCCTGTACCCAGCGATAGTGACATTGTGCATCAGGTGCTGGGGGCATTAGGTCCTGACTTCCAGGATTTTTTCCTTCCATTGGGAGTGGAACTCTTGGAATTAATGAATTCTTGTTCATTATGATGAGGTTTTCGGAGCATGGTTCATTTCCTGTGTCAAGCTCCTTAAAAAATGAAACAAGGTCTGTTGGAGCATGGTTCTTGTCTTGTGTCAAACTCCTTCAAAAATGAAACAAGGTTGTCGGAGAAAAGTTCCTTGTCTTGTGCCAAGCTCCTTAAACCATGAAACAAGGTGTCCTGAGGATAGTTATTTTAATGTGTCAACCTCGTTAGAACAATGAAACATGTTCCAGTTCAATTCGAGTCTTTGATAAGATCTCGTAAAATCCCAATCGATTCTTTCTTAGATCTCGTAACTTGAACCTTCACTCCATCTGCCTTTCATATGGATTGAAGCTTGGGGGGCATGCACCTCGATTTGAGTCACCATACTGGGGGCATGCTTACTTTTTTCAAGCATAGTTTGTTTCCGTTTCAAGCTTGTGTAAAAATGAAATCGGTTTCAAGCATAGTTCATCTTTGTTTCAAGCCTGTGTAAAAATGAAACCAACTTCAAGAAGAGTTTTCTGATTTCAAGCTTGTGTAAAAATGAAACCATTCCCATTTTACCTCTCGTGATTTCCATTTTATCAGCCTATTTTTGCGAGATGAGCCTTGGTTTTCTCACTCCATCGTGAATATCTGCTTGGTCGATCATATGCCTTCACTTGGTTGTTTTACCCATTCCTGAGGAACTGTTGCGATGAGTGGTATTTGTTAGCCAGCCTCTTAACCTTTATTTGTTCAGAGTAGTTACACCATTACCAGAACCAGTTGCTACCCTTTATACCACTCGTTCCTCCAGGTGGAGTCATATTTCAGCTCTTTTCTGACTCTGTAAACATGAAAAGATTGCCGAGTCCCTTGTCGTTTTGATCTCGTTAAAGTGGCTGCAAAACGAAATCTACCCAGTATACGTTTACCCCTTTTTCGGGCTGGGATAGATTACTTACGAAAAAGGAATACCCTAGCCTATCGCGACTAGGAGGTTTCCTCAAACATAGTTTTCTACCTTTTCGGATTTGAGGAACTATCTATGAAAAGGGACTATTGGAGTTTACTTTTCCACTGTCTTTTCAAACTCTCTAAACATGAAAAGACGTTGAGTTCTTCCCTTTTCAGACTCATTAAATCCTAATGACATTGGATTCAGTCGTGATGACGGTATTCGAGTTTCTCCTTCCTAGGGCTCATTAAATGTACTAGGATGGATTCGTTCGAAGGACGAATTTATATGACAAGCATATGGTATCCTCTTCAAGCTTGTGTAAAAATAAAGAGGTACTCACCAGAAATGGTGGGGAAAAATGGAACCAACATCATTGTCGTGTCGGCAGTATGTCGCTCTTGAAAATGGCACTTGTTTGCATTCGTCTCGGGTTGGGGACATCTCATCTCGTTTTTCACTTGCCTCCGTGGGTTTGGGTGATCCCTTTTGACCTCTCATCTACTCTTTTCCTCATCATCATGGCCTTTGATCTGTTGATGTCAAATACTGCCAAACTCACTGTCATGTCGCCATATGTTCAAGAGAAGTTGACCTCTGCAGAATTTCAACCTCCCTCTGATTCTTGCCTGATCCTGATTCACAAAAGACGTTATGTTCCTCTGTCTCGTGTCCATGATGTGGGAAACACTATGGCCCACCTTCGATCAAGATCACTTCCTGTCGACTTCAGCTCATTATCCAGGAAGCTGATCTAGAGACTCCCTTCTGGTACCTTGGAGCCTACATGCCTCAATGGCAGGTTCTTTGCATTCAACGTGAGGTTTTTATCATTGGCCTCTGATCGAGTGATTCTACTGGTGTTCGACGCCAGCTCACTGATTCACATGCCGTAGATTTTACCTATAGTACCTTGAGGACCATTGTCATTATTGGTGGTACCTCTCACACCTGTTAATAGTCTTCATCATTGGCTGGTAATCAGGCGATGTTCTTGCATGTTCGACTTCAGCTCACATATTTGTGTGCTTAAACTTGTACTTTTTTCAGGTCGAGATGGAGCGCAAGACCCTGGATTTCGTCTATTCAGAATCCAGGCTACAATTTTGTGGATTATTATGATTAGTTACATGACTCATTCATTGGATAGTTGTGACCATACCTGAGTCTCTTTATCGATCCTCACTGGATGGCTGCGTCCATACCTTGGATATAGATTCTTGTATACTCTCCTATGGATGGTTGCGCCCATCCCACATATATATCATGTATTTGAGATATCAGTTGTATTTCTCTACGCAGGTTTTCCGACGACATTGTTTTTAGTTGGACACGTTCTCATAAAGCACTTCACCCCTCTCTCTCTTTCGACCCTCATGCTTTAGGGGGCATCTGTTACACATGAATTTGTCACCTTCCCTGCAATTCCCCATCCTGCACATTGAAGGGCCCATTCCGTGATCTGTGAGCAGTGACATAACCTGAAAACACTTTCATGGCATTCCCCTAGACATGGACTTTCATTTCCCTGAAAACATCTCCTTGTGAAAAACCCTAAAAATAGCCTTTTCATCCTTGGCACGACTAGCATGTGTTATACCCGTGCCAATGGGGGGAATTCTTCAAATAGGGCGCACCAATTGGCGCTCTGTCTCAGAGTCGCACTCGTGCCAGGCTTAATAAAGGGTGTTTTAAAAAAAAAAAATGGTGGAAGATTGACTTTAACCAACTCTTGAACTGGTCTCTAAATTGAGTTGGGACGTTTGGCTCTAGATTTCCATGTAGAGGAAGTAGTTTTCCACCTCTCATGGAAGCTTCATTGAGGATAGGGCCAATCCCATCATTATAGGGATCCCAACTACTCTTCCACCATCTATATAAGCTTGCCATTTCCCTTTGCAAGCTAATCTCCAAGAGTCTCCAAGAATCTCCAAGAGCCTTGAGAATGCTGCAAGAGCTTTGATAATCTTCGTAGTGCCAAATCCATAGAGAGGAGATTGACGATCGAAGAGAGAGGCTTATCCCCATTCCTGACAAGATTTACTGAGACGTGTTCCGCTAACGACCCACCGAAGGAAGGTTCAACATCAGAGCCTGGTTGTATTTTCCTTTGATGAATTAATGATAAGCGACTATTGGTTATGGTTCCACTCGTATTGTTCATTATGATCATGAGTTGTGTCTTCTATAACTGATACATAATAGCATATATTGGTTTTTACTCTTGTGTTTTTTGTGTTTCTTGCACGTGAACGGGAACATCATCTTCTCTATGAACAACAACGTTGGACTTGAGGTAGGCCTTCTTCGTAAGTTGGTTTATTGTAATTAGGAACCTACACCTTAGCATGATACGATTTTTGCTAGACCCGATCTGGGCTAGTAGGGATCGCCTCTGTTCACAGAGGGGATTTACCTCTACAAGAAATTGGAATCGATTGGTTGCTTCCTTTGATTGGAATCGATTTATGGGATACCGCCTTCTGTCTTATGTGCCTTTCGAGATAATGATACAGGCCTTTGGTTTGTTTGTACCCAGAACCATTATAGATGAAGGTGCATCTGTTAGTGTTCTATCCTCAACTACTTGGCAAGCTTTTGGTTCACCACCACTTGCGCCCATTACGTAGAATCTATTGGCATTTAACAGAAGAACTAGTCAACCATTAGGGATCCTTCCAAAGTTACCTATTACATTGGGAGGTAAAACCATCCATATGGATTTGATGGTTGTTCCAGGCCCCTTGGATTTCAATCTACTCTTGGGGCGCGATTACACCTATGCCATGGGAGCGCTTGTATCCTCCCTTTTTCGTGTGGTATGTTTTCCACATGAAGGACGGATCGTGACCATTGATCATCTTTCATTCTTTGGTCCTGATATCGCAGCTGGCTCACCATCATCCCTTCCTAGCTTTTATCCACCCATTGTATTTGCCCTACCACAGGTCAACTATGTGGCTACCTACCCCGTGCCTGTACCCAGTGATAGTGCCATTGTGCATCAGGTGCTGGGGGCATTGGGTCCTGACTTCCAGGATGTTTTCCTTCCATCGGGAGTGGAACTCTTGGAAGCAATGACTTCTTGTTCATTATGATGAGGTTGTCGGAGCATGGTTCATTTCCTGTGTCAAGCTCCTTAAAAAATGAAACAACTTCTGTTGGTGCATGGTTCTTGTCTTGTGTCAAACTCCTTAAAAAATGAAACAAGGTTGTCGGAGCAGAGTTCCTTGTCTTGTGCCAAGCTCCTTAAATGATGAAACAAGGTGTCCTGAGGATAGTTCTTTTAATGTGTCAACCTCGTTAAAATAATGAAACACGTTCCCGTTCAATTCGAGTCTTTGATAATATCTCGTAAAATCCCAGTCAAGTCTTTCTTAGATCTCGTAACTTGAATCTTCACTCCATCTGCCTTTCATATGGATTGAAGCTTGGGGGGCATGCACCTCTATTTGAGTTACCATACTGGGGGCATTCTTAATTTTTTCAAGCATATTTTTTTTCTGTTTCAAGCTTGTGTAAAAATGAAATCGGTTTCAAGCATAGTTCATCTTTGTTTCAAGCTTGTGTAAAAATGAAACCAACTTCAAGAAGATTTTTCTGATTTCAAGCTTGTGTAAAAATGAAACCATTCCCATTTTACCTCTCGTGATTGCCATTTTATCAGCCTGTTTTTGCCAGATGAGCCTTGGTTTTCTCACTCCATCGTCACTATCTGCTTGGCCGATCATATTCCTTCACTTGGTTGTTTTACCCATTCCTGAGTAACCGCTGTGATCAGTGGTATTTGTTAGCCAACCTCTTAACCTTTATTTTTTCATAGCAGTTCCACCATTACCGGAACCAGTTGCTACCCTTTATACCACTCGTTCCTCCAGGTGGAGTCATGTTTTAGCTCTTTTCTGACTCTCTAAACATGAAAATATTGTCGAGTTCCTTGTCATTTTGATCTAGTTAAAGTGGTTGCGAAACGACATCTACCTAGTATACGTTTACCCCTTTTTCGGGCTGGGATAGATTACTTACGAAAAAGGAATACCCTAGCCTATCGCGACTAGGAGGTTTCCTCAAACATAGTTTTCTACCTTTTCGGATTTGAGGAACTATCTACGAAAAGGGAATATTGGAGTTTACTTTTCCGATGTCTTTTCAAACTCTCTAAACACGAAAAATACGCCGAGTTCTTCCTCTGTTAGACTCGTTAAATCCTAATGACATTGGATTCAGTAGTGATGATGGTATTCAAGTTTCTCCTTCCTAGGGCTCGTTAAATGTACTAGGATAGATTCGTCCGAAGGACGAATTTATATGACAAGAATATGGTATCCTCTTCAAGCTTGTGTAAAATTAAAGAGGTAATCACCTGAAATGGTGGGGAAAAATGGAACCAACATCATTTTCGTGTCGGCAGTATGTCGCTCTTGAACATGGCACTTTTCTGCATTCGTGTCGGGTTGGGGACATCTCATCTCATTTTTCACTTGCCTCCGTGGGTTTGGGTGATCCCTTTTGACCTCTCGTTTTCTCTTTGCCTCGTCATCATGGCCTTTGATCTGTTGATGTCAAATACTACCAAACTCACTGTCGTGCCACCATATGTTCAAGAGAAGTTGACCTCTGCAGAATTTCAACATTCCTCTGATTCTTGCCTGATCCTGATTCACAAAAGACATTATGTTCCTCTGCCTCGTTTCCATGATGTGGGAAACACTATGGCCCACCTTCGATTAATATCACTTCTTGTCGACTTCAGCTCATTATCCAAGAAGTTGATCTAGAGACTCCCTTCTGGTACCTTGGAGCCTGCATGCCTCAATGGCAAGTTTTTCGCATTCTACGTGAGGTTTTCATCATTGGTCTCCAATCGAGTGATTCTACGGGTGTTCGATGCCAGCTCACTAATTCACGTGTTGTATATTGTACCTATAGTACCTTGAGGGCCATTGTCATTATTGGTGGTACCTCTCGCACCTATTAACAGTCTTCATCATTGGCTGGTAATCAGGCGATGTTCTCACATGTTCGACTTCAGCTCACTTATTCGCATGCTTGAACTTGTACTTTGTTTGGGTCGAGATGGAGCGCAAGACCCTGGATTTTTTCTGTTCAGAATCCAGGCTACGATTTTGTGGATTATTATGATTAGTTACATGACTCATTCATTGGATGGCTACGACCATACCTGAGTCTATTTATCGATCCTCACTGGATGGCTGCATCCATAACTTCGATCTAGATTCTGGTATACTCTGCAATGGATGGCTACGCCCATCCCACATATATATCATGTATTTGAGATATCAGTTTTATTTCTCTACGCAAGTTTTCTGACGGCAGTGTCTTCAGTTGGACACATTCTCGTAAAGCAATTCACCCCTCTCTCTCTTTCGGGCCTCATGCTTTAGGGGGCATCTGTTATACATCAATTTCTCACCGTCCCTGCAATTCCCCATCCCGCACATTGGAGGGATCATTCCGTGACCTGTGAGCAGTGACATAACCTGAAAACACTTTCATGGAATTCCCCTATACATGGACTTTCATTTCCCTAAAAACATATCCTTGTGAAAAACCCTAAAAGTAGCCTTTTCATCCTTGGCACGACTAGCCTATGTTGTACCCGCGCCAATGGGGGAAATTATTCAAAGAGGGTGTGCCAATTAGTGCTCTATCTCAGAGTCGCACTTGTGCCAGGCTTAATAAAGTTTGTTTTTAAAAAAATAAATGGCAGAAGATTGACTTTAACCAACTCCTGAACTGGTCTCTAAATTGAGTTGGGACGTTTGGCTCCGGATTTCCATGTAGAGGAAGTATTTTTCCACCTCTCATGGAAGCTTCCATGAGGATAGGGCCAATCCCATGATTGTAGGGATCCCAACTCCTCTTCCACCATCTATATAAGCTTGTCATTTCCCTTTGCAAGCTAATCTCCAAGAGTCTCCAAGAATCTCTGAGAGCCTTCAGAATGCTGCAAGAGCTTTGATAATATTTTTAGTGCCAAATCCATAGCGTGGAGATTGATGATCGAAGAGAGAAGCTTGTCCCCATTCCTGACAAGCTTTATTGAGACGTGTTCCGCTGACAATCCGTCGAAGCAAGGTTCAGCGTCAGAGCCTGGTTGTATTTTCATTTGATGAATTAATGATAAGCGACTATTCGTTATGGTTCCACTCGTATTGTTAATTATGATCATGAGTTGTGTCTTCTCTGACTGATACATAATTTCATATATCGGGTTTTATGCTTCTGTTTGTTGTGTTTCTTGCATGTGCAGGTGTTCAATCGTGGCAAACGAAAGTATTGTGATCTGCTGGAGAAAGGGAACGGGAACATCATCTTCTCTCTGAACAACAACGTTGGACTTGAGGTAGGCCTTCTTCGCAAGTTGGTTTATTTTAATTAGGAACCTACGCCTTAGCGTGATACGATTGTTGCTAGACCCGATCTAGGTTAGTAGGGATCGCCTCTGTTCGCAGAGGGGATTTACCTCTACAACAACTACGCATTGAGAATAGGACTTAGTTTTTGGAAATGCTACTTCAGGGCATCCTTAATCTCATTTATTTTAGGATTCACATGATGAGAAATGTATCCCATGAACCAATACAAGGCCCGCCCTTCAAAGGCTATTGATAGTTGCGCTCGTTTTACAACATCATTATTAACGTTCTGTGCGGTCCGTACCGAATCTACCATGAACCAAAATTGATCCATATCCTTGTCCCACGCACCCTTAAAGGTAGGTACCTTCATGTGCGCAGCCATATCGTCTGCAGTTTGTGGCGGAGGTCGGATAGAATAATTCTTACCTTTGCGCGAGTTTGATGGTGGTGTAGCCAGGGGACTAGTATTTGCGTGGCCAACCCATCCTTTTTTTAGATCTGGTGGATCCCTTAGAGGACTGTATATTGATCTATCCCCTTCTTGATTAACCCGGTATTATTTAGCACTTCATGTTTTGCTTCCACTCTGATCGGAGGTCATTCACTCGGTGTGACTGCATAGGACACTTTTTTCACACAAAAACATATTAACCAGCAGTGGAAATGTTTGCAAGAAATTACCCCTAAATCCCTTGAAAAACCTTTGCTCTGCTTCAGAATTGGAAACAAATTGATTGACTGCAGATTCAGTTACAAATCCACCCAAAACACTATCAACCCAGTGAGCTATAGTCCAGGTGATCTTGTTATAAGTCTTCTCCAAATGTTAGATCAACTTAGGGGTCCACTGTGTGATCTGATCATGTTTCCAATAGGTTTGGAACTCTAACCTTGCCACTCACTCCTGCAGTTCATGTGATAAGGTTACGAAGAATATTTCATGTACCTCTGTAAAAATGTACTCGTTCTTCCCCTCTTCGGAAGATATCTTCTTACTTCTATTTTCTTTTAGAAAAAATTCATGAATCTACTTTTCAAACTAGTCGTCAAGTTCAGGCTTCAATGGATGCCAATGATCCTGTGGCATTACCCAATCCCTCTCTTAAAATTATCCCAGTCCTAGCAACGGAACAATTTTTTGGTTTAAGGGGTCACGACCCAGGTTCATATTTAAGGTTTAACAAAAAATCATTGTATTATTTTCCCTTTCAACAATGGCCTTCTTGTGCAACTCAAGGTCTCACCCGAAGCAGTATGGGAGGGTGTTAGAACTAGGTGTCCACACCCTAAGAGAGAGAAATTTAATTAAAGGGGATCCCTTCAGATCTAACAGGCTTTCACTGGAGAGCCCTAACCCAGAAACCCTTAACAATATTCTTGTCGAAATAAATCATTCAAAGATCATAAACCATCAGATAACAAGTTAACAGAAGCAAGGTGACAAAATATAACCAAATCTATGCCTTCAGTCCTTTCTAAATCATCGCATCCATGTGTGCATCAATTAATTATTAGTATTCAGTATACGGGCATAATCTCAGAAATCACATATAGAACAACTAATAACATAACACATAGATACTTAGATATAAGAAAATGGGTGTTTTAATTCCTTAACTCTTCTGATTCCACTTACACACTCTTTACAAGCCTGTGCACACAGCCAACGAGGTTCAAAAATCGTAGGACTTAAGGTTTCTGTGTACACAGCCAACAGGAGCCCTTACCCATAAAAATTCACACAACGGTGTTGGGAAAAATACTAAGGGGGGGGGGGGGGTGAATCAATATTTAGAGCTTATAATATAAATTCAACTTTTTCTTTGAGTAGATTTCCATACGTGGTTTTTATGAATGGAACTAGAGTATGCATGCGGAAATGCAGAAGGAAACTAGCGTATACTGATTTAAATTTCCAGATTTAGAGAAAATTCTTAGAAGCAATCTTATAAACATATTTATCAGTTATGTATTAGGTTATGAGAATTAATCAACATAATAAAGCATCACACACATGAACATCAATATTTAAGGTGGAAACCCAATTCGGGAGAAAACCACCGCTGTTGTCATCTCTATTTTCAATCTTTATTATATAGAAAACCTTTTACAACATAGTAATGATGCAGACTCATTCCAGTACACAAGCTTCTACCTGTAGAAGGCTGCAACCTTCTCCCGTTTTCCAGCTACAACTGGAAGGGAGCTCCAACCCCCTGATCTCATTTACCAGCTTCTCCTAGAAGGGAGCTTCGACCCCCTGAAATCAATCACCAACATCTATTGACAGAAATCTTCTTCTTTCATATTGAAGGCTTCAACCCCCAGATCTACTACTGACCATGTTTCATCAATTTTCATACTGGATCCAGCAGCTTCAACACAACCCTTCA
This sequence comes from Pinus albicaulis, assembly GCA_034641835.2. Lineage (NCBI taxonomy): Eukaryota > Viridiplantae > Streptophyta > Pinopsida > Pinales > Pinaceae > Pinus > Pinus albicaulis. The sequence goes on from CM076576.1 coordinate 151,302,668, forward strand.
CTTTACATCAACAAACATACTTTTCCCAATACTTCAAACAGAACAGTGAGACCACTGTAACCAGAATCTCAGAAATAAACCATACTTCAGAATAGATATGCAGATACAAACTGAACCCTGAACATTCATTAATTCAAATAGCATACGCTACTTTTCTTCACTGAAGTTGCGTACATATGTGCTTTCCTGCATACCAACCCGCGTATACTTCTGTGTATTTTATTCTTCAGAAACCCTAACTGCCATACGCGCTTTTCATGAAGAGAACCCGCATATATAAGCGCTTTTTCTGAAACCAACTAGCGTATAGATCTATAAAAATAAATTTTGTAGAACAGACTAGATCTATAAAACTTACCCAGATTTATTCATTCTCTTCAGCATACTTGCGCCAGTTCTTCATGATTTTGTCAGTCGATCAAACCAGAGATTCATCATCGTCAGATCTAGAGATCTTGAACCATCATTATATCCATGGGTACATCATAGATTCAGATCTATCAATTAAGAACAGATTTCATCCATGCAGATATTCCTTAGCGAAATTTATTCATCAACAACCCTTACACATGCACACCTTGCACTATGATCTTCTTCTCCTTAAATAGATTTAGCTTTTTCCAATACCATGAGTCAAAACCACATAACTTCTAATGGTATTCTTGGATAGAATCAAATAAACCATACAGCGCTCAATACTGTGTGCCAAAACCATGGTAATGCCCCTTGGTATTATAATTTTGGAGCGCAAAAGGTCATATGCGACTTGGGACGTACTTATCCACGTGTATACGTGACTTGGCCTTTACAAAAGCGCATATACATTGTGACATATTATATTTATCATTTCTCCGACATATACTAGACTTATTTTTCTCTGTCACATCTGAACTGCACTATAGATACATCATTATTACATCTTTAACACATAGGTTGCTATCCAAAGACAACTCATCAAGTCAGTTTCCATCAAGGACAACTTCATCAAGTAGGTTGCCATCAAGGACAACACATTGCATCGTATTGCCAACAATCTCCCCCTTTGGACTTAATGGAAACCATGACCAGAAATACATTCAGCAACAACATTCTCCCCCTTTGACATCAAGGGCAAAGGGTAGATCAAGATCCTTTGTACCGACAATACCATGCTCCCCCTGAGATCATGTTGCATCTTCAAACATAATATTCAATGAAGTACATGACTCTATAACTCAACTTAGTTTGACCTTTCCTATCACCAAGGACTCATACTTACATCAATGATCCAACCAAGTGGATTTACAAGTTTGACTCAATTACCCAACCAAGTGGGTTTACCAAATGGAATAAGTCTTTGCATGACTGAATATTACAATTTTTACATCATGGGTCTCAACATGACCTTTTTCATCAAATTACAGAAATGACTTATACAATCAAGATCAAATATTATCAAGCATGAGATCAGACTACAACAAATAATTAGAATGCCAACAATGCATCCTTTCCACATGACCAGTGCTCCCCCTTAGCCTGTGCATCTTGAACACTTTCAATAGCAAATCATCAAGGCATCTTCATCAGAAGTATTAGAGAATGAAACAGAAATATGAGAGTTGGAACATAACTAGAGAGACCCAACAGCACTGCAGCTGTGCTGAAGAATGTTGACCCAGAAAAATTTTGTCAGCAAACACTCATACACAGTTTTTTGTGTATAAACTCGCATATATACGTGACTGTCCTTCAGGAAATCCGCGTATCCAAATTAATCTTATGAGTTCAAGTAGATCTGATCTTCTACATGGCAGAGACTACTCCCAGCTTCTGTCTAAGATATTCAAATTCTTCCTTGGGTAAAGGTTTGGTAAATATATCAGCAACTTGTTCTTTGGAGGGAACATACTCCAACTTCACCTTTTGTTCAAGCACTTGTTCACGTAAGAGGTGATACTTGATGGGAATGTGCGTGGTCTTGGAATGCATAACAGGATTCTTTGAGATACTGATGGCACTTGTATTATCAAACATAATGGAGATAGGACGTGAACATTTGATTTGAATGTCTTGTAAGGTTTGCATCATCCAAAGAAGTTGAGTGCAACATGATGCGACAGCCACATATTCTGCTTCTGCTGTAGATAAGGCAATAGAGCTTTGCTTCTTGCTGAACCAAGGTACTAACCGGGGCCCCATATAGAATGCACCACCACTAGAGCTTTTCCGATCATCAACATTTCGAGCCCAATCTGCATCAGTGTAAGCATGAAGAGTGAGATTAGCATTCTTTGGATACCATAGTCCAAAGTCTTGTGTTCCTTGTAGATATTTGAATATTCTTTTGATAGCCTGAAGGTGAGACTCTTTTGGATTAGCTTGGAATCATCCAACAATCCCAACTGCATGCATAATTTCTGGTCTAGTCCCAGTGAGATAAAGTATACTTCCTATCATAGATCTGTATTCCGGTTGATTCACCGTGGGAGAATCATCATGTGAACTGAGATTACATCCGGTTATCATTGGTGTACTTATAGGTTTGCATTCTTCCATGCCATACTTCTTTAGAATTTGCTTAAGATATTTTGCTTGTGATAAGAATATGCCATCTGTTGCTTGTTGTACTTGCAAGCCAAGACAAAATTTTAGTTCCCCAAGTAAAGACATTTCAAATTCTTGCTGCATAGTAGAAGCAAATTTCTGATTCATAGATTCTTCATTACTTCCAAAAATGATATCATCAACATATACAACCACAATCAATAGTTTATCATTTTCAGTTTTTGTGTATAAATTTCTATCAGCAGACCCCTTTGAAAATCCTTGTTTATGAAGATATTTGTCAAGACGATAATACCATGCCCTTGGAGCTTGTTTGAGACCATATAGAGCCTTTTTAAGTCTGCAAACAATTTTTTCATCATTTCCCAAAACGAATCCTTCTGGTTGTTCTATATAAAATTCTTCTTCTATATCACCATTGAGAAAAGTAGATTTAACATCTATTTGATGAACTTTGATTTGCTGGAAGCTTGAAAAAGCAAGAAACATTCTTATGGCTTCAATTCTAGCTACAAGAGAAAAATTTTCTTCAAAGTCTATACCTTCTTGTTGAGCATACCCCTTGCAAACAAGTCTAGCTTTATTTCTTATAACATCCCCATTCTCATTTAACTTGTTTTTGAATATCCATTTAGTTCCAATGACATTTTTGTCATGAGGTCTTGGTACTAATTCCCAAGTGTGATTCTTTCCAATTTGATCAAGCTCTTCATTCATGGCTTGAATCCAACATTCATCTTTGCTAGCTTGATTGACATTGTGTGGTTCAATAGTGGATAGAAATGCCAGATAGCTAGAAGATCCCACAAGACTCCTTCTTGTTTGTACACCTGATCCCTTTTCTCCCAAAATTTGAGATTCTCGATGATTCTTTTGAACATATCTGGATGGAGCTTTTTCAGATAAATCATCTTCGGGTTCTTCATTGGGTTCACTGTCTATATCATTTCTATTTGATGTAGAAGGATATATGTCATCATCGTCTTCATCTGTTGTTTGTTTTTCTTCTTTTGGAGTTGCAGGAGACTCATCAATAACAACATCAATACATTCAACAATCTTCCAAAGTCTTTTATTGTAACATTTATATGCTCTACTCCTAGAGGAGTAACCAAGAAGTATTCCTTCATCTGCTCTGGGTTCAAACTTGCCAAGTTTTTCATCATTATTTTTGATAAAACATTTGCTTCCAAAAACTCTAAAATGCTTCACAATGGGAGGATTACCATACCAAAGTTCATATGGAGTTTTATCACTATTTACACGAACATGTGCCTTGTTAAGAATATTTACCGCTGTATGTGCTGCTTCTCCCCAAAATGTGTCAGGTGTTCTGGAATCATCAAGCATAGCTCTAGCCATTTGTTGAACTATTCTATTCATTCTTTCTGCTACGCCATTTTGTTGTGGAGTGCCAGCTACAGAAAACTATCTTTTTATGCCATGTTGTTCACAAAATTCAAGGAATTCATCTGATGTATATTCTCCTCCTCAATCAGATCTAAGACACTTGATTTTTAGATCTAATTCATTTTCAACCAGTGCTTTGAAGATCTGAAATTTCTCAAATGCTTCATCTTTGTGTTTAATCAACCCAATCCAACACATTCTAGAGAAATCATCAATAAATAAGATATAGTATTGTTCACCACGTGGTGAATTTTTCCTCACAGGCCCACATATGTCAGTATGAGTGAGTTCAAGAGGCTTACTTGATGATCCTTCCTTGGCATTAAATTGCACTCTGGTTTGCTTACCAAATTGGAAAGATTTGCATATGATACTTTCAGGTAGAGTAATATTCGGAAGATCACGAACAACTTTAAGTCTGCTTGATTTGTTGATTTGAGAGAAGCTCAGATGCCCCAACCTTCTATGCCATAGCCAATTTTCTGAAGATTTACTCAAGTAACATTGATCTTTGCAGTTCTTCAATACATACAGGGTGCTTGGAGTTCTGTTTCCTTTAATAATTGTTTTACCTCTATCAAGATCACGTACCACACATTCTTTTGAACTAAAGACAATTTAAGTTCCTTGATCACACATTTGACTTACACTTAACAGGTTATGCTTTAATCCATCCACATACATGACATTATTAGCTTTCACCTTTTATTTTAGAAAAACAGACCCTTTTCCCTTAATGATAGTAGGAGTATCATTTCCAAATGTAACATTATTTTCTTTTTCTAGAGAACTGTATGCAAGAAGTTTGTTTTTGTCACCTGTCATGTGTTTTGAGCATCCACTATCAATATACCATTGATTTTCTTCACCTCTGCAAATAAATCTATGCCACAATTTTCAACTTGTAATTCCTTCTTTTTCCACACTTTGGTGTTTGAAGGAAAATGCTCTTTTCGCTGGACTTTTCTCCTGCATTTAGATTCTTCATGGCCAATGTTATTGCAATAAGCACATTCAACTTCATTTTGAAGAGGAGAAAAGTTGTTATAGGTATTCTTCTTTGTTCCAATATCCATCCTTTTCTTTCTTGCTTCTCTTGTCATGATGGTTTTATATGCAACACATTGAACAACTTTATGACCAAAATTGTGACATGAGAAACATTGTCCATTGAAGAAGAAATTTCTGCTATTATGAAATCTTCTACTTGAATTTTTTATTGGTTGGTGTTTCTTTGAAAGGTATTATTGTTAGTGTTCTTTCAATTGAGCTGGTAATGCTTTACCTGTGAATATTCTTTATTCCCTTGCTGAGTGGCAGAATGTTGGATACTGGATGTAGCTGCTTTTAGATAATTTGGTGCTGAAGTCTGAGAAGATTCTCCGATATATCCAAGACCTGTCTTTATAAAAGGAGAACATTTTACCTTGATAATCTCATCTAAGGTTTCAGATCCTTTAGCAAATCTAAGATTCAAAGTCTTCACTTTCTCAATTTCTTTTCTTAGACTTACTATTTCACATTCTAATTTCTCATTGTGTTTCTCCTTTTCTTCAAGCTAATTTTTTAGAGTTTCTATGGATATTTTACTTTCTTCTAAGCATATTTTGAGTTGATTGAATTCATCAAGAAAATAATTGTCCTCTAAAGCATCCATAAAAGTATATTTTTCTTCTCTAGATTCTTTTTCAAATGCCATGAGAAGTCTAAGATCTTGTTCACATTATTCCGCACTATCAGATAACCCATCACTGTCGTCATGAGTATAGTAACTTTTTCTAGTGCTAAACCTATTCTTATTCCTTCTTGCTACTTCCTTCCCTTTTCCATGTGTTTCTTTGTAAGGACACTTAGCAGCATAATGACCAACTCTTCCACAAGCAAAACATTTGAAAGGAAGCTTACCTCTGAACCGTCCCGTGCCAAGTTGGAGTTTCTTTAGAAAATTTACCTCATCTTCTTCTGAGATATACCCTAATCCTTCTGTCTCTTTTAATTCTTTCCCTTTTGTAGAAGCCCTAAAGACAGCTTCTTTGACTTCACATGGTCCTCCTCTTCTCATTTCACATGCAGTTAGTATGCCATGAAGTTGCACCACAGTAAGATTTTGAAGATCCTGCTTTTCTTCAAGAGCAGAAACTTTTGACTCAAATTTTGCCGTTAGTGATCTTAAAACTTTCTCAACCAAAGTAGATTCGGTTATTTTTTCTCCCAGATTTATCATACGATTTACAATATCATCAAGACGTAAAAAGAAATTGGCAATGCTCTCCTCATTATGCATTTTTAGATTCTCATATTGAATTCTGAGAGTTTGGAATTTAGCACTTTTTACCTTTGCATCACCTTCATAACTTAGAATGATTTTGTCCCATATGGCCTTTGCTGTATTCAGCTGCATGAATTTGACAAATTCTGATTCAGTTAGACTTCCCAATAGAGCATTGACCGCTTTTGCATTTGTTTCGTAATTCTTTCTTTCCGTTGGATCTGTTGGTACTGCGACTGGATATTGATATCCTCCTTCAACAATAGCCCATACATCTGCTCCCAGAGACTGAAGATAGGATCTCATCCTTGTTTTCCAGAAGATTAAATTGTTTTCGTTGAAGAGCGGAGGCCTGATAGATGTTGTTCCTTCTTGATTGCTCATCTTGATTGATCTTCCTTCTACCGGTTAAGCTTTTTCAGAAGGACCTCCTCTGATACCAATTGTTGGGAAAAAATACTGAGAGGGGGGGTGAATCAGTATTTAGAGCTTATAATATAAATTCAACTTTTTCTTTTGAGCAGATTTCCATACGCGGTTTTTATGAATGGAACTAGTGTATGCACACGGAAATGCAGAAGGAAACTAGTGTATACTAATTCAACTTTCCAGATTTAGAGAAAATTATCAGAAGCAATATTATAAACAAATTTATTAGTTATGTATCATATTATGAGAAGTAATCAATAGAATAAAGCATCACACACATGAACACAAATATTTAAGGTGGAAACCCAATTCGGGAGAAAACCACAGCTGTTGTCGTCTCTGTTTTCAATCTTTATTATATAGAAAACCTTTTACAACATAGTATTGATGCAGACTCATACTAGTACACAGGCTTCTACCTGCAGAAGGCTGCAACCTTCTCTCATTTTCCAGCTACAACTGGAAGGGAGCTCCAACCCCCTGATCTCATTTACTAGCCTCTCCTGGAAGGGAGCTTCGACCCCCTGAAATCAATCACCAGCATCTACTGACAGAAAGCTTCTTCTTTCATACTGAAGGCTTTAACCCCTAGATCTACTGTTGACCACGTTTCATCAATTTTCATACTGGATCCAACAGCTTCAACACAACCCTTCACTTAACATCAACAAACATACTTTTCCCAATACTTCAAACAGAACAGTGAGACCACTGTAACCAGAATGTCAGAAATAAAGCAGACTTCAGAATAGATATGCAGATACAAACTCAACCCTGAACATTCATTAATTCAAATAGCATACGCTACTTTTCTTAACTGAAGCTGCGTACATACGCGCTTTCCTGCATACCAACCCACGTATACTTCTGTGTATTTTATTCTTCAGAAACCCTAACTTCCATACGCTCTTTTCATGAAGAGAACCCGTGTATATACATGCTTTTTCTGAAACCAACTAGCGTATAGATCTGTAAAAATAAATTGTGTAGAACAGACCAGATCTATAAAAATTACCCAGATTTATTCATTTTCTTCAGCAGACTTGCGCCAATTCTTCATGATTTCGTCAGTCGATCAAACCAGAGATTCATCATCGTCAGATCTAGAGATCTTGAACCATCATTATATCCATGGGTGCATCATAGATTCAGATCTATCAATTAAGAACAGAGTTCATCCATGCATATATTCCTTAGAGAAATTTATTCATCAACAACCCATACACATGCACACCTTGCACTATGATCTTCTTCTCCTTAAATATATTTAGCTTTTACCAATACCATGAGTCAAAACCACAAAACTTCCGATGGTATTCTTGGACGGAATCAAATAAACCATACAATGCTCAATACTGTGTGCCAAAACCATGGTAATGCCCCTTGGTATTATAATTTGGAGCACAAAATGGCATACGCGACTTGGGATGTACGTATCCGTGTGTATACGCGACTTAGCCTTTACAAAAGCACGTACACATTGTGACATATTATATTTATCATTTCTCCGGCACATACTGGACTTCTTTTTCTCTATCACATCTGAACTGCACTGTAGATACATCATTCTTAAATCTTTAACACATAGCTTGCTATCCAAAGACAACTCATCAAGTCAGTTTCCATAAAGGAAAAATTCATCAAGTAGGTTTCCATCAAGGACAACACATTGCATCATATTGCCAACAAACAGATCCAATATTCATATCTAAACTTAATCCAAACTTAAACTTACTTCTAGACTCGATTTATCCATCTATTTATACTATATTATCCTGCGGTACTCTATGATCCACAAATCGTGGTTTATGGACCCTTGGTCTACCCTTTGATGCATTACACTTCATTAGGGGCTTTGAACCACCCCAAAGCCCCTGCGCTAGACTAAAATATTACAAAATTGCATCAAAATTATGGTTAGGGGACCCCACTCCAAAAATCATGGACACACCTTGAGTAATTATTCATCATTGTTTTGTCGACCTTGTGGAGGATTCCACACTTTATATCGATTTTTATTCCTACATAAATTTATTCTATTTTATTCATACTCATAAGCCTTGGTTTCATTTGGTCACCATTGTCATCCTTCATTGGTCCTTTTCTTACATTCACTTCATGTTCTTATCATTTACTTTAGGGGCCATTATGATGAGTGGTCATATTTTCCAACCTATTTTCCTCAAGAATTATGTGGTTCTCGCAACTTAGAACTTGTTTTTACCTTTATACCACTTGTTCGCTCACAAAAATATACCTTTGTTTACTTATGTTCCTTAAAACTTGAAATGCACCGTGTATCCCTTTATCTATTTTTCATGTCTATTAAAACTAGAATAAGAAGAAATTGTTAAACATATATTTCTTCTCCTTCATCCTCATTGAACCATGAAGGAGAATAAAAAGAAAAAAATGAATAGGAATAATTTATTTGTGTTCTTATTCATAATGGAAATTTTAGTCATGTCACCCTTGAACATGGCACTTGTATGAGTCATTTTCTCACAAATTGGTTTTATCTTTCCTACAAGCCATACTATTTTATGAATCTATCTACTCCTTTAGATAGTTACTCTTGCCATCACTATGGATCGTGCTTAAATTCCCCCCATGATTGTTGCATGATATCACACGGTTCACATTATTCATTGCTTCTAAGTCACTTTTGTTCTATGTGGCTACCTATTCAAGGGAAGCCTTATCTTGTGTCGACCATCTATAGTCATTGTTTACCATTTTATATCATCCATCCTTGTGTCAGTTATAATTCACCATTTTATCACTTGATTCATTCATATCATCTCTTGGTCTATTTCACGTTGATTGATGGGGGATACATCAAGGCCCTCCTTAAATACACCATCTCCTATTGAATTCAACCATGGAGCTTGTGGTCCTTAGTAGCAGGCTTCCTCACGATGGAATGTGGGTTTACATAATTGATTCCTGATATGTCGAGTACATGAGTATTAAACATTAGCTCATCTATTTAGACATCATGGACTATCCTAGTTAAGTTGAGCTCCATTTTCATCAATGGTGTGTCCCCTTGTGTCTCTTAATGGTACACCTCACTAACCGTTAATCATTTTCTCCACCATTCTAAACATTTTCACCTTTATTCACATAATGTAGATTTTTAACATTAGGGTTTGGTAAAAGACCCCACATTAGAAAAATTTCACTCTAATATGCAGCCTTCCCAAGGTATGTTGAAGTTATGAGACATTTATTTACCTTTAGGACTAACCTAGGACACCTTTTCCTCATGTGTCTATAGTCCCACTAATGTATACTAACATAGATTCAGATTGTACTTGCTAAAGGCTACGATATTTTTGATTTGACGCATGGCTCAACTATGCATTGTTTGTGGTCATGTTCTATAATTTCATGTTGTGGATCCAAAATGTATAGTTGGAGGCCATCTTTAGTGTCTCTTTATGATTGAGGATTGATATGCCCAACTCAAGGATGTTATTAGCATGGTTGAAATTTCAACACTTGAGTTCCTCTTATTCAAATTTTGAGTCCTTGCTCCTTCCTTATAATTTGAGCTCTTAGTATCTATTATATTAATTTTGGTCATCATTTTTTGTTCTGACCTCATGGATTAGGGGGCATCAATTATAACCCAATTTTCCAATCGACCATAGTGAGAGAAAACCTAGTTCAACCTATCTCAATTGTTGGCTAGAATACATTCCTTTTTCACCATTAATTTTTAATATATGGGGGTTATTTTATGTTAAATGGACTGAAATTATATAATTGAGAAATTTGTCATAATTATTTTCTCATAAATTAATAATTATGAAATAATAATTATTTCATGATTGAGAAAAATGGTTCTAGAGTTTGTCATTCCCAAGGAGATATACTTAAGTAACTTGTGTATGAGTTTTTTAGGGTTACATTTTTGTAGATGTTTTCTAACTTCTCAAGCCTCTAGGTGGCTAGGTAAATTCTCCCAAAGGATATAATTCACTTATATAATCTCATCCTATCAAGATGAAAGAGGATAGATATAGTATTCATATTATTACACAATAGATCTATTGCATTGGGAGAAGGGTGTGAAGTTGCAAGTGTTGGCAATATGATGTAATGTGTTGTCCTTGATGGAAACCTACTTGATGAGTTTCCTTTTGATAGAAACCTATTTGTTAAAGATGTAAGAATGATGTATCTATATAACATTTCAGATGTGATAGAGAAAATAATTCCAGTAAGTGACAAATAAATGATAAATATAACATGTCACAATGTATATGCTACTTTTGTGAAGGCAACCTGCGTATACATTCAGGGTTATCACATACTTAGTTTTTATGAAGAGAATTTGTGTATACATGCGGAAATGAATGCTCCATGTCGCGTATGCCTTTTGCGCTCTAAAATTATAATACCAAAAGGCACTACCATGGTGTTATCCCATATTATTGAGCATTTTATTGTCTATTTTGATTCCGTCCAAGAATACCATCGGAATTTGCATGGTTTTGGCTCATGGTATTGGTAAAGGCTAAAAATATATAAGGAGAAGAATATCATAGTGCAAAGGTGTGCATGTGTCTAGGTATTGAATGAATAATTCACTCTGAAGTATATCTACATGGAATGGGTTTCAATTTATTGATAGACCTGAATTAATAATGCACCTATGAATAAAATGATGGATCAGGATCTCTAGACCTGAAATGACGATGTATTTTCTAGATCTGTTTATGGAAAGTTTAGATCTATGATATAGCGAATGTTTGCTGAAGTGAAGGGTAATATCTGAGCTATTTATCTCTCTGAGGAGTTGCGCAGCCCTGCAACGTTTGCAGATGTATATGTAGGTTAGTTTCAGAAAAATTGCGTATGGAATCTAAGGTCAGTCCTGAAATATTTGCAGATATATAAGTAGGTTTGTCTCTATGAAAGCGTGTATATACGCGAGTTCAATGAAGTAAAAGCGCATTTGGAATCTAGGGTTTTGCTGAAGTGTGCAAAAGGAAATCTCTGATCTTTTTTGTTGTATTACTGTTGTTTGTCAGTGATGTCTTCATACAGATATGGATTGTTTGAATACTGATTATGTTGCTAGTTGATTATGATTAAAGACCAATTGTTGGTTGATTGGTTGATGATTAAATGAATAAATTTAATGGGTTATAAGTTTTAGTTTGATGTATTTTCTTTGAGCTTAAATGTGTGGAGTGGGTCCAGTCAGAAAATCTAATGAAAATAGGCCTACAAGTTGTGTTGTGTGGAAGCTTTGGATCTAGTATGATAATTGATGAAACGAGGTCCATGGTGGCGCTGAGGGTTGAAGCCTTCAATGAGGGAGTTGTAGCTCCCTTCTATTGGTAGCTGGTAAATGAGGTCAGGGGGTAGTAGCTCCCTTCCAAGAGTGGATGGTAAACGAGATTAGGGGGATGAAGCTCCCTTACAGTAGTAGCTGGAGAACGAGAGAAGGTTGCAGCCTTCTGCAGGTGGGTGCCTGCTTGCTGGTATGAGTCTGCACCACTACAAGATTGTAAGTAGTTTTATTTATAATAAATATTGAAGAAAAAGATGACAACAACAGTGGTTTTCTCCCGAATTGGGTTTCCACCATAAATCTTGGTTCATGTGTGTTGCTTATGTGTGATGATTTATTCTATCCTTAATGCACATGTTTATTACTTACTAAACATCTGATGAATGAATGATGCACTAATATAAGTAAAGAATTATATGCATAATTATATCTCTGGTAATACGCAAGTTTTCTTAAGGATATCTGTGTGTATATGCGAGTTGGGTTCATTAAATTCGTGTATGGAATTTAGTAAGGAAAAAGTAAAAGTTTTTCAGTAAGCTCTAAATACTAATTCAACCCCCCCCCCCCCCCCCCCTCTCAATATTTTTCCCAACAATTGGTATCAGAGAAGGTCCTTCTGAAGAACTTGATTGCTCGAAGGAGATCATTCACAATGGGAAGGAAGCAAAAGAAGAAGGCTACTCAAAGAAAGAAAATATCTTAGAAAACATGTACATCAGAAAAGATAGAAGATGAAATAGGTATTGATTATTGTTCCTGTGATTCACTTTCTTGTGCATGCAATGGTGAAGATAGTGAAAACCAAAGTGAAAGTAATGTTATGGATCTAGAAGCAGTAATTGCAAATCTTAAGATTAAAGTTGAATATCAACAAAGATTATTTAATGAGAGGGAATATATCTACAAAGATATGATCTTTATAATGAATGGATATATAAACAAGTATCAAAGGCTGCAGGATGAAGTAACCAATCACAGTGAAGGATTTGAAGGAGAAATCATCTCTCTCAAAGCATATTTGGAAACATCAAATAAGAAGAATGAAGAACTTCTACAATCATTTGAAGAACAAGGAAATGGGTTGAAAGAAGAGATTCTAAAATTGAATGAACAAGTAGAAGAAGGAAGAAGGGTCAAAAGTATGAAGAAGCAATGCCAAAAATTGGAGGTTGAGGTAAAAATTTTAAAAGGTAAATTAGAAGAAAAGGATAAATTCTTGAGGTTTCAAGATAGTACTAAGATTCTGGATAATATTCTTAGTAGTCAAAGGTATTCCTCTATTAAATTTGGTCTTGTTTTTCATGAAACTGTCAAAGGAGAATCTAGTTCATAAGACAAAGCTAAAGACTCAAAGGATATCAATGCAAAACCTAAAGTGTTTAAAGAGACAAAAAGGCAACCAACAATCATGAATTCTCAAAGGAAATCATTCCCTCCTAAACATAGAAGTATCAATCTATTCTCGACTTTGATCAATAATGTTGAATTCTTTATATGTCATAATTATGGACATATTGCAGCCAAGTGCAAAAGCAAATTGTTTCAGTCAAAGACAGATAGACACTACACAGAAAGATAGTCAGCTCCTAGGTACTCAGGTTCCTTTAAGGGATATTGTTTTTCATGCAACAATTTTGGTCATAAAGCAGTTGAGTGCAATAGAAGAAAGATTAGAAAAACATATTATGATCCCTATGCTCCCTTTTCTGGTCACATAATATGTTATGATTGTAACAAGTATGGGCATGTAGAAAAAGAATGCAGATTAAGTATGATGAACAGATCTGAGAAATTGGAGAATTTCCAGCAAAGCTGGAAAAAGAAGAAGCTCCAGTAAAAGACGTAGGGAATTTTGACCCTACTGTAGTCATCTGCTTCTAAAGTTTTCTTCTCATAATTACTGCAGGAGTGAGGTAAGACACATTATAGGAATCAGTAATGTATCGTCATAGGGGGAGCAATATATGGTGATTCCCATGGTTGGTTTGGTAATTCTAGTTGTGTTTATTTCTGACAGTGCATCTAATGTGAAAAGAGAAGACAGGTACATGTGGTACAAATTTAGGGGGAGATGAAGTTGTGAAATTTTTTTGTATTTCACTTTCTATACATGGGTTTCATGAACTAAAGCCAGGTATACACGTGAGTTTCGTTGGAAATAGTTTCATATGTTTTTCTCTGATAAGAAAAACAGTGAATCAGACTAAAGATCGGTTTCTGATAGGCTGTTGAAAATTGTAATTTTCTTGATCTAATGTTGATGGTTTCTGTCTGCTGATATGATATGGTCATACTTGACTATGAACATGTAACACCAGTTCAGGGGGATCATTAGCCTAACTACTAAAGTTGCATTTTTGGCATTGTGTTTTCTTATTCTCATGATGATCATGTTAGAATAATGTTGTCATGATACATATATTTCTTATGATGAGATTATGGATGAGCCCTGATCGTGTTTTGCAGAAGAGTATATTTACTTTCACACATGGATTTGATGCAAGTCTAAGGACAAAACATGTAGATTTTGTTGTTGATGAACATCATGATTATATAAGACCTTGGTAATAATAGATCACATGATTGCTTGATACATATTGACTATGATGAAGTTTTTCTGGTATGATAATTATTCTTGGCAAGAATATGATGTTGCTACAAAGATCGTAATGTTGGTTACTGATGTGCTTATGCTACAACTGTTGGATGACACTTGAATACATGGATACATTTTCTTATCTTTCTTCTCTCAAGAAATTTGATGAATTCAAGTCTATGTTTTTTTCTCATGCTATATGGTGCCACTCTACTCTATTTTGTGATGAATAACACATATGTTTCTACAAAGAGAAAATGGAAATTTCACCTTGATAAAGACAAGAGATTGAGTTGATAATTGATTTCTACAGAAAGACAATATGATGCTGGAAACATAGACCTGGTTGAAGGTTGTGTTGGGTATGTGTTATATTCTTTCCACGACTAGCCCCACGCGTTGTACGTTGCGCCGGGCGCAGTGGTCAGGGGGCTGCACTGTAGGTTCAGAAGGCCTACAAATTTGGTGAAAGTGTCCCACTCATATGCGAACCCACCCATGTTTTGTGCATGAGTTTGCACATGGTTTTGGGGTACGATGGTTTTCGACCCCTGGTATTTTTGTAGATCAGGTCAAGGGAACTACGGTTATGTTCTAATCCAGGGTTAATGGATTGGGGTTTATGTATGCTTCGGCATGTATATATATGTGTTGTAACACTAAAAGGAATATAATGAAAAATCAAGCTGGTAATCCCAATTTGGGATCCAGGGGAACATCTCTGTGTTTATCTATTTTATGTTTTATGCTCTCGCTATTATTTATTTTCTGTTATAAGATTCGTGTGTAGATAATTTATGTTCAGGGTTAAAACCTACATTTGGTATCGGAGTTGTTTCGGCTTCAAGGGGACGCCTTTGTTGTTGAGGGTTTTTTGCTCGGGCTTGTGGTAGACCCTGTTCAGTGGGAGATCTGCGGGATCGATTCTTGCAGTGAAAGAAGATGGCGAGTGGCGGAAAGATAGAGATCGATAAATTTAATGGTCAGAGTTTTGAGTTGTGGAAGCTCAAGATGGAGGATCTGCTGGTGGATAAAGATCAGTGGATCACGGTAGATCCAGGTACTAAACCAACGGCAATGTCAGATGAAGACTGGAAGAAACTGGATCGGAAGGCTCAGAGCACAATACGGTTGTGTGTCTCATATTCAGTATTATTGAATGTATCTGGGGAAGCTACGGCGAAGACCTTGTGGGAAAAACTTGAGACTTTGTACCAATATAAGTCTCTGGTGAATAAGTTGTTCCTGCGGAAAAAGCTGTATAACCTGAGGATGAAGGATGGAGACTCAGTGACAGAGCATCTGAACGCCTTCAATACTGTGGTAAGTCAGTTTTCATCTGTTGATATTAAAATCTCAGATGAAGATACGTGCATCAGTTTGTTGTGTTCTCTACCAGACTCGTGGGACAGTCTGGTTATTGCAATAGGTAGCAACACAACTACCTTGAATTTTGATGACATTGTCTCAGCCTTGCTGTCGAAGGAAATGAGACGGAGAAATATGGAGGGTCAAAATGGAGATGCCTTATCTGTACGAGGAAGGTCCCAAAATAGAAATAAGAATAAGGATTCGAGTGGGAGATCTAAATCTAGAGGGAGATCTAAATCTCCTGGAAAGTTTGTAAAGGTGTGCTGGAAATGCGGAAAGGAAGGACACTACAAAAAGGAATGCAGATCTAAAGCTCCTGAGAAAGGAAAGGGATCTCATGAAGCTCCTTCTGCAGAGGCAAAAACCACCTCGGATGAAGGTGGGGATGTGTATTTGGCTTCTTCTTCAAATACACATGTAGATCATGAGTCATGGTTGATTGACTCAGGTGCATCCTTTCACTTCACCCCCCATAGGGAGTGGTTCTGCGAGTATGAGAAATATGATGGTGGTGATGTCTTCCTAGGGGATGATAGGAAGGCCAGAATCATCGGACGTGGAAAGGTCAAGCTGAAGCTGCAAGGTGGAAGGATTAGAACACTTCCCGGTGTTCTGCATATTCCTGCATTGGCCAGAAATTTGATTTCTGTAAGCAAGATGGATGATGCAGGTGTAAAAACAGTGTTCGAGAAAGATGCCTGGAAGATGGTTCGGGGAGCACTGGTATTAATGCGGGGAGTTCGGACTGGAACTCTGTACAAGCTACAAGGTAGCACTGTTATTGATGGGTGTAACAGTTCTATGGTTCCTGAAAGTGGGATGGAAAGTCTAGCTGTCTCTGGAGAAAATACCATGCTATGGCATCAAAGGCTTGGACATATTGGAGAGAAGGGCCTTCGGATACTGCATAGAGATGGTATGGTAGAAGGTATGTCTAATTGTTCTCTGGATTTCGATTTCTGTGAACATTGTGTATATGGGAAGAATAATCATGTGAGTTTTCCTTCTGGTGCTAAGAGGGCAAACAAGATATTGGAACTTGTGCACAGTGATGTGTTTGGGCCTGTGTCAGTTCCATCACTGGGAAAGTCTGTGTACTATGTTTCATTCATAGATGACTTCTCAAGGAATACATGGATATATTTCTCGAGGAAGAAATCTGAAGTCTTTGACAAATTTAAAGAATTTAAGGCTCTGGTGGAAAACCAGACAGAGAAGAAGATAAAAGCGTTGAGGACAGATAATGGTGGGGAGTTCTGCAAGAAGGAATTTGAAGAGTTCTGTAAGAAGTGTGGTATAGCACGGCAGAAGACTACTCCATACACACCTCAGCAAAATGGAGTTGCAGAAAGAATTAATAGAACACTGATGAAAAAGGCAAGAAGCATGCTCAGTGGTACCGGGTTAGGACAATAATTCTGGGCAGAGGCAGTGGAGACTGCATGTTACTTAGTTAACAGATCACCTTCATCAGCGTTGGAGGATAAGACCCCACATGAGGTATGGACTGGTAAGAAACCCTCTATTTCACACCTAAGGGTATTTGGATGTGGTGCATATGTACATGTTCCAAAGGAGAAAAGGACCAAGTTGGATAATAAATCTGAAAGGTGCATCTTTATTGGGTATAAGGATGGTTTAAAGGGTTACAAGCTTTGGAACCCAGAAACAAGGAAGGTTGTGTACAGCCGAGATGTGGTGTTTAGAGAAGTGAAAGATGTTGTTAAACATGAAATCCTACCAAAGGAACCTGAGAAGATAGAGTTTGAGCTAAAGGAGGATGAATCAGACTCTACAACAGAAGAAGACTCAGAAGATGAAGAGCCACAAACTCCAGCTTTGAGAAGATCAGTTCGGGAAAGAAGGCAACCAGAAAGGTATAGTCCATCTACTTTCTATTCAGGTTTTGCCTTAACTATAACTGATGATGAACCCAGAACTGTCAGGGAGGCAGTAGATTCAGAGGATGGAAAACTCTGGAAGGAGGCCATTGTTGATGAAATGGCATCCTTGCACAAAAACGATGCATGGGATCTGGTGGAGTCACGGCCGTAGGAATCCCTACCTGAGCAAATGGGTGTTTAAAAAGAAGATGAATGTAGAAGGAAAGGTGGAGAAATACAGTTCTGCTTATATAGTAAGTTATCTTCTGTGTGTCGGTGGAATTGATTTTGGTGATATTTTTTCTCCTGTTGCCAAAGTTACTTCTATTAGATTACTTTTATCTGTTGCTGCTGCATTTGATTTTGAGATAGAACAGATGGATGTGAAGACAACATTTCTTCATGGGGATCTAGAAGAGAAGATCTACATGAAGCAACCTGAAGGCTTTATGGTGAAGGGTAAGAAAGAACTGGTATGCAGGTTGAAGAAGTCTCTGTATGGGTTAAAACAGTCACTAAGGATGTGGTATCAGAAATTTGATACCTATATACGGGGACTTGGCTTCACCAGAAGCAAGGAGGATCACTGTGTTTATTTTAAATTAATTGGTGACCATGTTATTTATTTGGTCTTGTATGTGGATGATATGTTGTTGATCGGAAATGACAAAGAAATTATCCAAGATTTGAAGACCCAACTATTCTCCAAATTCGACATGAAGGATCTTGGTGCTGCAAACTATATTTTGGGCATGGAAATTAAGAGAGATCAGGCAAAGAGGAAGCTCTAGTTAAACCAGAGGAACTATGTGGAGACTATATTGCAGAGGTTCAATATGCAGGATAGTAAACCGGTGAGTGTTCCTATTCCTGTAGGTGCAAAGCTGTCTGCTGAATAGTCTCCCAAGACACAAGAAGAAGAGGAGGATATGTCCCGTGTTCCATATGCAAGTGCAGTGGGTAGCCTGATGTATGCAATGGTCTATACTAGACCAGACATTGAACATGTAGTGGGAGTATTGAGCAGGTTTATGTCAAACCCAGGGAAGGAGCATTGGACAACAGTGAAGCGGGTTTTCAGATATTTACGTGGCACTAGTGATTATGGATTATGCTACTAGGGAAGAACAGGATTGGAAATAATGTTGGACATTCGTGGTTTTGTTGATGCAGACTGGGCTGGAGATCTGGACCAAAGAAGATCTACAAGTGGGTATGTGTTTAGCCTATTTGGCGGTGTAGTCAGTTGGATGAGTAAAAGACAGTCTGTAGTGGCGCTTTCAACTACAGAGGCAGAATACATAGCAACCACTCATGCAAGCAAGGAAGCAGTTTGGTTGCAAATATTGTGTTCAAGTATGGGGTTGGTACAACAAGCTATAAGGATAGACTGTGATAGCCAAAGTGCAATTTTCTTGGCTAAGAACCATGCTTATCATTCAAAGACAAAGCACATTGATGTTCAATATCACTTTGTTAGAGATATGGTTGAGGCTAAAAGGGTGTTACTGGTAAAGGTGGACACTTTTAAGAATGTTGCAGATGCATTGACGAAGTCTGTGAGCACTCATAAGTTCTCTTGGTGTAGAGAAACAATGGGTGTTGAAGAATTGGCCAAATGACTAAGCTCTCATGTGGCCCCCCGTGGAAAGAAAACAACAAGTGGGAGAATGTTGGGTATGTGTTATATTATTTCCACGACTAGCCCCACGCGATGTACGTTGCGCCGGGCGCAGCAGGGGGTGTCACAGGGGGGGCAGCAGCGCCCCGGCAAAATTTTTTTTGGTATGCGGTCCCACTCATATGCGGACCCACCCATGTTTTGTGCATGAGTTTGCACGTGGTTTTGGGGTATGATGGTTTTCAACCCCTAGTATTTTTTTAGATCCGGTCAAGGGAACTACGGTTATGTTCTAATCCAGGGTTAATGGATTGGGGTTTATGTATGCTTCAGCATGTATATATATGTGTTGTAACACTAAAAGGAATATAATGAAAAATAAAGCTGGTAGTCCCAATTTGGAATCCAGGGGAACATCTCTGTGTTTATCTATTTTATGTTTTATGCTCTCACTATTATTTATTTTCTGTTATAAGATTCGTGTGTAGATAATTTATGTTCAGGGTTAAAACCTACAGGTTGATGACCGAAAAAACACTAGTGGTGGTGCATTATTTATGGGGCCCTGATTAGTATCTTGGTTTAGCAAGAAGCAAAGCTCTATTGCCTTATCTACAACAGAAGCATAATATGTGGCTGTCGCATCATGTTGCACACAACTTCTTTGGATGATGCAAACTTTACAAGACATTCAAATCAAATGTTCACCTCCCATATCCATTATGTGTGATAATACAAGTGCCATCAGTATCTCAAAGAATCCTGTTGTGCATTCCAAAACCAAGCACATTCCTATCAAGTATCACTTCTAACGTGAACAAATGCTTGAACAAAAGGTGAAATTGGAATATGTTCCCTCTAAAGACCAAGTTGCTGACATATTTACTAAACCTCTTCGCAGGGAAGCATTCTAATATCTCAGACAATCAGAATATTAGAGCTGCTTAAATTCAGAAGATTAAATTGGATACGCAGATTTCATAAAGGACAGACGTGTATATACGCGAGTTTATATACAGAAAGCCGCATATGGGTTTTTGCTAGCATAATTTTTTGGGTCAGCATTTTCAGAATAGTTGCAATGTTGTTGGGTATTTCTGGTGATGTTCCAGTTCTTAAATTTTAGTTTCATTCTCTAATATATTGTTGATAAATATTCCTTGATGATTTGTTGTTGAAAGTGTTCAGGATGCACAAGCTAAGGGGGAGCACTTGTCTTGTGGGAAAGGATGCATTTTTGGCATTATAAGTGTTAACTGTGGTCTGATCTCATGATCGAGATTCATTGGTCTTGTTTATAAAAATTCATTTGATGAAAAGGTCATATTGAGACCTAATCTGTAAAATTATTATATTCAGTCATGTAAAGACTTGGTCAAATTTGTAAACCCACTTGGTTGGGTAGTTTATTCAAATATGTAATTTCACTTGGTTGGATCATTAATGTAAGTATGAGTCCTTGGTGATCGGAATGGTCATACTTGGTTGAGTTATAGAGACATGTACTTCATTGAAAATTTTTTCTTAAGATTCAGCATGAACTCAGGGGGAGCATGGTAAATTCAGTGCACTTCAGTTCTACAAGGGAAGAGAAACCTTGTTTTGATTTTGATCCGTTCCTTTTCCCTTGATGTCAAAGGGGGAGAGTGTCGTTGTGTTTGATTAATGGTTATGATTAATGTATCTAATTCTTGTGGTGATCAAACACCATCTTGGTTGCCATCAATTCCAAAGGGGAGATTGTTGGAAATATGATGTAATGTGTTGTCCTTAATGGCAACCTACTTGATGAAGTTGTTCTTGATGGAAACCTACTTGATGAGTTTCCTTTTGATAGAAACCTATTTTTTAAAGATGTAAGAATGATGTATCTACAAAAAAGTTCAGATGTGACAAAGAAAAGAATTCCAGTATGTGCCAAAGAAATGATAAATATAATATGTCACAATGTGTATGCTACTTTTGTTAAGGAAACCCACATATGGATGCAATGTATACACTACGTAAGGATATCTGCATGTATATGTGAGTCAGGTTCATTAAAGTTGTGTATTGAATTTAGTAAAGAAAAAGTAAAAGTTTTTCAGTAAGCTCTAAATACTGATTCACCCCCCCTCTCAGTATTTTCCCAACAAGAAGCTAGTGGAGATGGGATATTTACCTTAGGTATATCACTTGGAATTATTTTTTCATTTGGTATCATTCTACATAACTCTTTTTTCTATTCTAGGTATCCTTTAACTTCTTCCTTATATAGAGCACTTCTTTTTCGATTTATTTTCTCATTTTTGGTCGAAGAAGCAATATGTTCAGTAAGTGATTCTAGTTAATGGGAGTGTTTTATTTTCTACCATGAAATCCTTTCAAATGGGTAATGTTCAATGAATTCTCATACCCATTTTTATATCAAAATTCAAATAATGTTAATAATTCCTCCTACGTCTTTGGCTAATGAATGCCATACATGCTTAGTATATCATTTAGAATTCCATTTACTCACATTCCACCATCCACTTGAGGATGATATGTGGTAATAAAAGCTAGCTAGGTTCTAAAAATAATAAATAATGTTTTCCAAAAACTTGATGTAAAATTTAAATCCAAATCTAAAATGATCCTCTTAGGTATGCCATGTAATCTCAGTATTTCTCTCATGAAAATATGAGTTATGCCAATGGATTTATTGGTGTATTTGACAACTTGAAAGTGAGTTTCCTTTCTTATGATTTCCACTACCACTATTATTGTAACAAAATTGATTTAATATATACAATAATTAACTCAATTTATATGATGGATAATCAACACTCAACTAATCAGATAATTAACATAGAATTTTTGAAAAAGATGATTAAAGACAACTTATCTGTAGTGATGATATTCATTACTTGTGATTTGAGAGTTTACTGATATTTTAATTATGATAACCATAAAAATTATTTTGGGGGAGACTCTACACCCAACTATAGGCTCAGCTGCACATAATCTTTCTCCAGTTGGCCACCCTCGAGTCCTCAATCAATGTACTACTGCCACTAAATCCTTTGTCTCACAATAATTTTCTCCCAAGAGAATGCATGAAGGAATTATGAATCTCATCTTCCTCAATGTCTATTAAATATACCAAACAGTGGAAGGGAACTGCATGCAAACATTCCATGTGTCAACATGCAACTTTTATTTATTTATTTCAATTTTTACTTAATCTAATGGTTCTCTTAATTTAACTCTTTCTTATTTTATTCATTTTTACTTTTTGTTAACTTTACTTATTTTTTACTATTTCTATAGTTTTCTTAGTTTAACTCTTTCTTATTTTATTCCTATTTACTTTTGTTAACTTCACTTATTTTTACTATTTTTATAGTTTACTTCTATATATTTTTATTGAGAACTCTAGCTTATTATTTACTATTTCATTTATTTATTATTATTTATTATTTATTATTTATTTAATGTTATTGACTTATTATTTATTTAACATTTATTTTAATATTATATTATATTATTTATTTATTATTTAATATTCTTATTATTATTAGGGGAAATTACATAATCCATGTCTTTAAGGAACTTCATCCCGAAGTTAACTTGAATGATTTGACATTTTATGAATCTAGTTATTTATTACTTCACGTTTTCCAAACACCCTCTACTAAACTAGTATAACTAGCAGGCATCAAAAACTAGAGAAATCACAAGGAATATTTTTCCTTTTTCCCACTTTCAAAACTAGGCATAAGCCTCATCCTTTTTTACCATAGTGATCTGAGTCCGTGAGCTATCGGATTTACGTATGATATTTTACTTCTGTGATGTGGTCAGAATTGCACTAAAATGGAATTAAAAGAAAACATATGCATGCTCTGGGGAGACAAGACAACAATCAACAACGTAAGAACAAGAGACATTGATAATGGAGTTCACCCAGGGTGGGATATGTCTCCGGGCCTGATTTCATGATGGGGTATGCCACTTCATATAGTGTTGAAAATGGCGATGATGAACATGGACTATGTTTTTTGTCATACAAGTACATATTCCCTCAACATGAGTGGCTTGTCTCTCCATAAGAAATTCCGCTACAAGAACTCTCACTCAGAATAGGCCTCCAATGAGCATGACATAATCCCACACAAAGTGAGGATGAGGACCACGTCAACACCTGAAGTTGGCTGAAGAAGTGTATGGTCAGCTTTTGAATCTGGCTGCAACATTGATGGCAAAGGAGAAGACAACATGATATTTTACTTCTGTGATGTGGATAGAATTACACTGAAAGAGCATTAAAATAACACATAGGCATGCTTTGATGAAACAAGACAATAATCATAAACATAAGAACATGAGACGTTGATAACAAATTTCACCAAAGGTGGGCTACGTATCCTAACCTGGTGTCAAGATAGGGTAGGCCACCTAATATAGTGCTGGAAATGGTGATGATTTACATGGAATATGTTTTCTGTCATACAAGGAAATATGGCCTCAACATGAGTGGCTTGTCTCTCCATGAGACATTGCACTACAATAAATATCACTCACAATAGGCTTCCTATTAGCATGACATAATCTCACAGAAGGTGACGATGAGGACCCCCCTCAACCCCTGAAGTTGGCTGAAGAAGTGGATGGTAAGTTGCTGAATCTAGATACACCATCGAATTCATGGTGTTGAGAGGCATAAAATCAATTTTCCACACTTGGGAATCTGACACCGTCACTCCAATATAGAAATGGCCAAAAAATGGGAAGCTCTCCTTCTAAAATGGACATCACGAATTAGTTCCTATCTTTGAGAGGTATAAAATCAAGATAGAATTTGTCAAATTTTGTCACTAGCAAGTTCTGCACACTAGAAAATCTTTTTGATACCCCAAGATTCCCTGGGTATGGTTTCGCCCCATTTCCATATCATGATTTCACCTTTCTATGCACTGCTAGTACACCCGCTTTTGCTGCGCAAATTAAATGTTGAGTTTAAATAAGAATATTCCACTAGAGTTAATTATGAATGCCAGTTTTTCTTACTCGTTATGTGCCGAGTTTAGGTGGTGGGTGGTGTTGGGTTAAAATCCACACCTTGACATGAATGGCTGGCCCTATATTCATTTTTCGGCACACGGTTAATATTTTTTGCATTTGACATACATATCGGTGGCATGCGGTTATGTTAACCATTATAATGGTGTGGTTGTCATGTGAAGCCGGCGCATGTGCAGGGCTGGTCCACCATATGTGGGTTCAACTCCCACCAGCTTCAGCCTTTATAATTGCTTTTGTGGTGTGGACCATGGCCTTGGGGCTATTGGTTCCACTAGGGTTAAGTCAGGTCCACCAGAGGTGGCCCACCCACCCGTAGAGTATATTATTGTCCGTTGCCGAGGGTAGTGGGTGTAGAAACTATCATGGCCCACCACTTGAACTTGGTATTTAATATGATAGGTTTGTTGGGGGGTGGTGGGGTTCATGGCCCACCTCTATATATATATAAGTCTTTTGAATGTTTTCTGAATTTAAGGGTCATTGAGAATTTTAAAAAGGCAACAATTTCACCCACTCTCGGGAGCTAGGTTTCATGCCCTAGTGTCGGTCAAATTGTAGGACACTTAAACCTAGCCCATTGCCCACTTTGAACAAATATTTTGATTTCTCCAACTTCTCCATATGAGCTCGGATTGGAGATATGTTTACACCGTTGGAATCAGCACGACGAGTACTTCAATCTAGACATAGTTAGAGAGCAATCCGAAAACTTTTAATTTTGACCATTTTTGAGCCCCTTGGTCTCCCCAGGGTGTCTAGAGCCACCTGGATCACATAGCCCAAGGATGGACCCAAGGCTCGAACTCATCTAGGAATATCGCAATGGCCCACTAGATCAGGCACTTGGCCTCCTTGAGATGGTCCCATAGCTCGTGAAGAGCTACACAAGAAAAATGAACCACTCGGGTATGTAGTGTTGAGTGAGTATGTCCCCAGCCCATATGGTTTACATATTCTCCATTGTAGGTATGGGATCCCACGAGATCATAAAATAATCTAGCCCTCTCGGCCCATTTGTGGATTTCCTATCAATCACCACAATGCAACATCCAACCATGCATTAGTTATATCATCATAGTATCATAGAAAATAATACACATGTAAACTTTTTCATGTCATTATGATAACATACCACCATTGTTAATCACCACATTCTAATATTAAA
Organism: Pinus albicaulis; assembly: GCA_034641835.2. NCBI lineage: Eukaryota > Viridiplantae > Streptophyta > Pinopsida > Pinales > Pinaceae > Pinus > Pinus albicaulis. Next base: position 151,328,313 of record CM076576.1, read on the forward strand.
TAATGACATACTCTTGTATGTCATGAAATTTTCATGCAATTACCACATGCTTCACATCATGAAATTATAACATCAACATAACTGCATGAAATATATATCATGACATCACATAATAAACTAACCTCATGTCAATATAACCTCATATCATATAATTATATCAATCATGAGCATACAACATCATTATCGTAACAAATAAATAAATAAGACCTACATGTACATTGTTATCCCCTCATCACCCCCTCATGAGAACTATGTCCAATTACAACTTACCATCATATAATGAAACATCATCACAACATTATGCTTCATAACAAAGAGAAATTTAACTCATAATTTCTGATTAACCCTTTCAAGTCATATTCTATAGATATACTTTTATTAAACAATATCAAAATTACTTGAATTACTAAGAGTGAAACTTGATCTACACTTATTTTCACCATTCCTAAATTTTTTAATTAAATAATCTCAAAATATTTATAATTATTACCCATTTAAAAAAATATATTATTAAATTTTTATAAATAAATAAATAATAATAATTACTATATTAAAAATGTTTTCAATACTTTAAATATCACAACTCATACTTATGTTATATCTTAACTTTATCACAAATTTTACTTACACTCTCCTCTCTATCACATTACCATTTTCACTTACAATGTTTATATTACCACTTCCTTTAGTACTTTGTGAATCCAATTTTACCTTCACTTAATAGATATGCAGGTAATGCATTACTATAAACTCAATTAGTTATCTTTTTTTAATAAGTTTTTTTTTTTAATAATCTCTGTAACAACTATTTTAAAACAACAACTTAAGTTATCTTTGCCAAAATAAAGTTGACTAAGTAATAACAATTAATTTTATTTTTTTGTTTTATTCCTATAATATAATAAAAATAATTATTTTAAACTAATCAAATAAATAACAATATTAAATAACAAAACTATTTTATTTAAAATTATAATTTTACTCTTTATATTTATAAATGAACACTTTATTTCATTAACACTTTATTTTTCCTCAAATAAAATAAATTATTATAATGTAGCAAGATTCATACTTATCATGAGAAGTTGTAACTGTTAGTGTCCCGTGATTTGGTTGATTGGCAAGCCAAATGACAGTGTAACATCAAACCAAACTTTGGAGCCCAAGGACCTAGCCTTCCTGGACTCAGAGAGGGCTCTCTCTATTTGTGTAAGGGATATCTGTGTGTTTGCTTATTGTGTTCTAATTTTAGGCTAGTTATGAAGTAGGTTTTTGGTTTTGGTTTTTAGGTTGTGAGGGATGAAACTGATCAAAGATATAAGATAGGTAAAAAGATGTCAAATCAATCAAGCATGGAGTCATATAATAAGAGCTATCAAATCCAAGTGATACAAGGTTGTTGAAGGGCCGATTTGATTCGAGGTAGAAAGGATCTTTGGGAAAAATGGAGTAAGATGGACATCAAGTTTGTGAACAACAAAGGATTTCAAGCATAACTAGTTTTATAGCTGACATAAACATGGTAGGACAAACCATTAATCATGAGAAATGTAACTAAGCTAATCAATACATAGAAATAAACATTCAAGCCATGCATATAGATATATAACTCTCTAACTTTGGGAAATGGCTATCAAAATTTGGGGAAATACACTTAAGACAGACAAACAACTCAAATCACTATGCCGGAACGCCTAAACACAGTATTTCAAGTTATTGGGAACTTTGAAAACAAGATTGCATAGTCTTAGGAAAAGAACAAGATCAGAACAAGACCTCCTTGGTTCAACAAATGACAATCTAATTAGTCAAAGAGAAATTTCATGGATGGAGCTATGGCTAGCCATGAGTAAGCAGGGCATACCGTATATCATACTTATTACACATAATGTTAGCCACCTATAAACTTTGTTATATCAAAAGGTGGCTAAGACTTTTTTGAGCTTTCAAGGAACAAATTTTATTACTAAAAAGTGTTGGCTCTTGAAGACTCTAGATGGCCTCCTGCCTCTGTCCCAAATCTTCACTACTATGCCTATTCTACATCCAGAAATCCTGCAGATTTCCAAGATACATTACTACTGCAAACATCACTTTTCCCCCTTCTCCTTTTCCAAAACTAACCTCTTGTTCTCTCCTTTCCCCCCATGAAATGCCTCTTTTTCATGACTTTTATCTCTCCCCTTCATCAGAAACCCTTTGATAAGGTTTAAATACTCCTTCTTTGCCTTATCAGAACCCCTCTAAACCTTTGAAAATCATCAAAAATCCATAAAAATAATATTTTTATGTATTGTGAACCTTTAGCCCCTTCCTCCATAAGCCCCCAGTCATACAACCATTCATATAACCTTTAGCCCCGCAGACAGGCGCCTATCCGCTTCAAATAAAATATTTCTCGGCCAAATTTTAAAACCTTGGTTATTTATTAAAACTTGTCGGTTTTATTATATTTTATACCTCGGCCAATCCGAAGTTCAAAAATTTCTCCACCGTCGATCTAATCTTCATATCGACGGTGTGGAGTCTATCACCGTGGTGGTCCCCTCCATCCACTAACTGATTCCAAAACCGCGCGGTATTCATCGCACCGCCTTTGGGGCAAGGGTGGTTTTTTTTTTATCAGCAGCGATTCCATACGCTGGCTGACGCATGTCCCGTGTACTATTTGAAAACTTCCCCCCCATCGGGCATTAAAGTTCGGCAACAAACCCGGCGCGATATCACTGTATACCGTACGATCTAAGGCCACCCATCCGACGGCGATCGCTCTCCGAAGATGCCCGACAGTTAAACGGGCTATGACATGGCATTTAACAAATCTCCACCGTCGATCTGATCTGCAGATCGACGGCCCACATTTCATCGCCCTGTTTCGATTGCCTAGTCAATGTTTTCCACTTTGACTTCCCGTTTCCACTCTCGACCGTCGATCTCTGTGCGATCGACGGATCTAATTTAACAAATACTCCGCCTCCTCTATGACTTCTCTTAACAAATCCTGACCGTTGGATGATGCCATCCAATGACCACGCTTCCTCCACATGCCTTCTACAGCAATAAACCTATATATGCAGGATTTTTTAATATTTGTTTGTATTTTGCAGGGTTTAAATGATTTTCTCACCATTTTTGAAGAAAATTCGAAAGAAGAGGGTGACGATCCTCCTGCCTTTGATTCACCAAAGAAAATCATCACAGGGTGTTAAAACCACGTTTTCATCAATCGTTCATGAAGCATTGATGCTACATGACCCTGCGGAGCCCTGTATATCAGAAAAACCATGAATCGGGCACAGTCAGAGAATATCAGTGACAAAGGCCAAAATTTATCAGAACATAGGATTAAAGACAAATTTTGCGGGGATCATGGCTAAGAATGTTTATCAAAAGCCTAATCCCTGATTTAAAACATAGTTTAAAGAAAATTTGAAGTGTTTTATCGACAAGGAAACCTCCAACACCACAATTGAGGCAAATTGATCCCTCTAGCTACCACGATGCCACCTGTGCCTCAAAGTATTCAATCAGAGGCCGAATTTATTGATCATGATCAGATATTTGTCTCAAAACGTAGCCAAAAGGTCAATTCTGTAGGTAAATTTATGACAAATATCTGCAGAGTTACTTCGACACCACACAGAGCCTCAAAGGTCAACAAAATCTCCCACCAAGCTTAAATCTTTATGTAAATCATTTAATATAGAGGATATGTATGAAAGTTTCTTCATTGAGCCCCTCAAAGGCCCAGAAGCCATTAATTCTGTATTAATTGTAATTGGAGATCTTTTATCAGATCTCACCTCCTCATTCTTCTATATATACTACTGGAGAAGATGAGAAAGTGTTGGTTGGTTTCTTGTTGGTTGATCACTAGTTGTAATATTGGAACTCTTTGAAATAATACATAGTCTGATGAAGTTGAAGAAAAAATTGAAGTCTTGGAAGCCCTAATGATGTTGTTACATGCCTGTGACTGAGAAGGCTCTATCATTGGATCCATGAGCTTGGATGTTGGTGAAGTATTCTGAACTATTTAATGTTTTTCCCCTGTTTTCATTATGTTCCATAACTTCTTACTACAGTAGGTTGAAATTTTTAGGGTAACAAATGACTCCTGGAAGCACCTTAGACCTGTTCATCCTTCACTGTTTTGTGTTTTCTTCTGCTGAGGTATTTTAGAGTCTTCAATCTCTCCCTTTAGTCCTCATGCTTGTTTATTTCTATAATAGCTCAAATAGTTGATTTCAACATGATTTATGGTTTTCCCTGCTTGTCTGCTATCACTTGAAAGCTCTTATTGAAGTCTCCCTTTGAAGTACCATTGTTTTAAGTTAGTAAAAGAGGTCTATTTCGATCTTTCCCTTTGTCATTTCTTGAAAAATTGTTTTGAAGGTCTTTTATAGTTGTAATCATAGATGTATTAGGTGTTCCCTCTTCTATGACTGCAATTATGAGTGAATATTTTATGTTTTCTAAAGTGATTTAAAATAAAATATTTGAGGAAATAGGGTGTTTCCCGAATCTTAGATTTAATTTTGAAAGTTTTCTTGAATTCATTATTTGCTTAAAGAATGTTTGTAGAATTTATGGTTAGCCCTGTCTATCAAATATTTCTTTATTGTTCAAGTTTTGTTTTCAAGTTTTGCTTCGTTGAGAATTAAGCTTCTCTTTCAAAATCATTGATGTCCATCTCATTCCAAAAACCAAAGGATCCTGTGGCCAAGTTAGATTTTCCCTCTGATATCTCATATCCATTGATGAGTATTTTATGACCTCTTTTTGACTCCATTTCCCAATGAACCAGATGTTTCTCCATTCTATATATCTTTCCTAGACCTTTCATGTTCTGTTGTATCAATCCAACTAACAAAACAAACAAACAACTGCACTTAATAACTAGTCTAAAATCCATATTATAAGCACACAAGATAAACCTTTGCAAACAAACATTCGAGAGATCCCTCTCTGAGAACAGGAGGACTAGATCCCGGGACTCTAAATATTGGTTTTGATGTTGCCTTGTCTTTTGATTTTCCAAACTATCAAAACACGGGACACCAACATAATGGTGATCATGGTGGGACCTACTGAGAATATAATGGTTTGAAAATTTTTCTTCAAACTTTTTAGGCCCAGTATAACATAAGTAACCTTCTTCAAGCACTACCAAGCATGGTAATCATGATAGGACTTAATTTAATCAGTGACAAACTAAGTAACCCTTAGGATTCTTATTAAACCTTATCAAACCTTGAAGGAAGCAGTTACCAAGCCATAAGAGTGAACACTGTATGTTTTGACACCCTAGCTAAGTGTTAAGTCAGATTTAGGACACTCTCATAACCTATAAGATCAAGAAACTCATAAAAACCAAAAAATATTTCAATTTGGCTTCATAATAAACATGGTGGTGGAACCATAAAATATTTTACCTTCACAAAAGCTAAAAATTTTCCACCTGGTGACTCCACTGGCCCCCAGTATGCCTATTACTTCATTATTCCTTATAGACTCTCTTGGGAATGCATTGAGAAAACCCAATCATGCTGTTGGTGGACAACAAATTTCAAAATCTTCCACCTGGCGACTCCACAATCCCAAAAGACCTAATAACTCCACTGGTAAGGACTCTAAACTGATAGAAAGATACATTGACCGCAAACACAAAATAAACCATTACAAGACGTAGATAATGAGAAATAGATATGTATGATGAACAAGATTACAATGAGAGCAATGAAGAAGGTTGTCAAGAAACTCCTGATTGCCTACCTATTTCTTGTATTATGCTATTAAGAGAACTTCATAACCAAATTGAAAAAACTTATAATAAGCAGTGCCTTGAGGAAAACATAAGCCATTTTGAACCCACAAAATCTGAAATAGGAGAAGAGACAACACAAACAGAGTCTCTTCCTTTATGTTATGAATCATTTCAGATTATTAAAATACAATGGCATCTTGATAATATTCTTGAAACAACTCATGAACCTTATAGTCAAAGTGACTTCCATGAAAATCATGAGGAGTTGTTCGAAATTGAGATATATCAGGAAAAGGAAAAGAATCCTCAAATTTTCCCTACAAACACAAGTAATCATTCCCTAGAAGAGGCTCAAGAAGACATCTAGCCTCAAAACAAGTTAACATAAAAGGGAGAGGACTTTTGTTCTTTTGTCCAAAGTAAAGAGAAAATTCCTTCTCTTTTTATAGAGGAAGAAATTGATTAGATATTAAATAAACAGTCGGCCCTCAATTCTTTATTAGAACAAAACACTTCTTCTCATTTATCTACTAAACCTTGTTGTCTTGAGACGGAAAATAAACTTGTAGATCAGCTAAAAGAACAAACTGATAACCCAATATGCTTGATTGGTGAAATTTTTTAAACTAATGATTTTTCAACTTCTGATCAATCTGATGATGATGATGAGCTCCAAACAGAAACTAATCATGCATGGAAACCAAAAGTCGATTGGTGTCATGAATTTCATTATAATCATCTTGAAAGCATCGATCAACCAGTCCCATTCATTAGAAATAGCTTTCACATAATTGGGAATCAACAATCTACTAGTTGCAATGCTGAGGTTGGGAAGAAAGAGAAATTTCTTGAGCGGGATGAAGATAAGGAGCCTCCTCCTGAAAGGGTTGAGGTAATAAAAGATACCCTTGTTCAATAACATGATGATCTCTTCACAGAGCATAGTCCACTGAATCAGAGCATACCAGGACTACAATAGGACAACACTGCAATATATGATGAATCCTCTAGTTCATATAATAATGAAGATGAGGAAGTTTTTCTTCCTCATAAGAATATTTGCCTTAATCCAGTGGAGAAAGAAGAGATGATCCTGGTTGAAACATATCTTTCAAACACCCACAACCATGTATTATTTCAATATCCCTATGCTCATTTCTTGAAAATATTTGAAAAAGGGATAAAGGTCATTAGGAGCAGTATATTACCAAAATCAAGAGGATTATTTAGCATTGCTGCTAAAAAAAAAAAGGAATGGGAGTGGCCTGGTTTGTCCAGCCTGCACCAGGAGATGAAGAAGGACCAATCATGGAATCATTTTCTGGATTGGTTGTACTGGAAAAGAGAGTTCATAAGCTAAAACATGTAAATGTTCCAAGTTAGATTAGGTTAGATAGGAATGTCATTAAAGCTCATCTTTAAGCAGTTAGTTAGTTGTTGATTTTTGTCTTGAAAGAAAAAATAAAAATCTAAAAACAATAAAAAGGAGAAAAGAGGGCAGATTGTAAAACAAGAAAGGTACAACCCCATAACAAAAAGAGAAACAAAATCTGAAAGTTTTCAAGATTAAATGCCACTCCTGAAAAAACACACTTCTAGTTAGTTAAACAGTTTAATCTTGACTAGCTAGCTTTAAATTTTTTGCTGATAGGATAGTGAATTCGATTTGCCAAACTATTTAATCTTGGCTTATCAGTAGATGGTTTAGGATAGAAATTCAAGGTTGAAACATGCTCAAAATCTGAACCTAAGTTTTCAAAGACAGATGACTCAAATATGTTCTATTTTCTGAGTCAAGAGATGTAAAAATCTAGTTCTAATCAGCTCAAAATCTGAACCAGAGAAAAAGGAAGAAGCAACTCAAACAAGAGCCAAAACAGAGTTGTAAAAAGAGAAGGCCATCATGAGAAATTTTCAGATCTTAAGCCTTCCATTTTGATTTAATTTTCTGTAAAATAAATGTCTGTGTGTAGCTTGTTTTCATGCCATGGACCAGCATCAAGTTAGACTATTCAATCCTGACTTGAATGTTTTTCAATTTCTGTTGTAGAAATTAGAGAATAGAAATCTGTTAGACTGTTTAATCCTAACATATTAGTAGATAGGTAGAGAATCATCTGAACTCAAATGTTTAATATGAGTTCAGGGAGAAATAAGGAGTAGAAATAGATTATATTTCCTGCTTTCAAAAGAATAAAATGTTGTGAAAGAGTTTGCTAATCCAAGTGCACTCTAAGGAAGAAAAAATGTTAGATCAATAGGATTGGGTAGGTAGAAAGTTCGTATTGATGAAAGATCCATTGTTTTTATGACTGCTAATATGTTTTCAGAGAACATCATTCACAGAAAGAAAGACAACCCAATGGATCAAGGACAGGTCAGCCTCCCAGAGAATGCAAGTCTAAAGTTCTTGATGCCTTCGAGAAGGCACCATCCCCAAGTGGAGCCACTGTTAGCCACCTATAAAATTTGTTATAGAAAAAGGTGGCTAAGACTTTTTTGAGCCTTCAAGGAACAAATTTTATTACTAAAAAGTGCTGGCTCTTGAAGACTCTAGATGGCCTCCTGCCTCTGTCCCAAATCTTCACTACTGTGCCTATTATACATCTAGAAATCCTGCAGATTTCCAAGACAGATTACTGCTACAAACATCATTTTTACCCCTTCTCCTCTTCCAAAACTAACCTCTTGTTCTCTCCTTTTCCCCCATGAAATGCCTCTTTTTTATGATTTTTCTCTTTCCCCTTTATCAGAAACCCTTTGATAAGGTTTAAAGACTCCCTCTTTGCCTTATCAGAACCTCTCTAAACCTTTGAAAATAATCAAAAATCCATAAAAATCATATTTTTTATGTATTGTGAACCTTTAGCCCCTTCCTCCATAAGCCCCCGGTCATACTACCCTTCATATAACCTTCAGCCTCATAGACGAGCTCCTATCCGCTTCAAATAAAATATTTCTCGACCAAAGTTTAAAACCTTGGTTATATATTAAAACTCGTCGGTTTTATTATATTTTATACCTCTGCCGGTCTGAAGTTCAAAACTTTCTCCACCTTCGATCTGATCTGCAGATCGACAGTGCGGAGTCTCTCACCCCGGTGGTCCCCTCCATCCACTAACTGATAGCAAAACCGCGTGGTATTCATCGCACATTAACGTTCGGCAACAAATCCGGCGCGATATCGCTGTATATCGTCCGATCTGAGGCCACCCATCCGACGACCATGACTCTCCGAAGATGCCCGACAGTTAACTCGGATACGGCGTGGCATTTATGAATCTCCACCATCGATCTGATCTGTAGATCGACGGCCCACATTTCAGCGCCCTGTTTCGATCGCCTAGTCAACATTTTCCACTTTGACTTCCTGTTTCCACTCCCGACCGTCGATCTCTGCGCGATCGACGACTCTGATTTAACAATTCTTTCGCCTCCTCTATGACTTTTCTCGATAATCCTAATCATTGGATGATGCCATCCAACGGCCACACTTCCTCCACATGCCTTCTGCAGCAATAAACCTATATATGCAGGATTTTTTAATATTTGTTTGTATTTTGCAAGGTTTAAATGATTTTCTCGCCATTTTTGAAGAAAATTTGAAAGAAGAGGGTGACGATCCTCCTGCCTTTGATTCACCAAGGAAAATCATCACAGGGTGTTAAAACCACGTTTTCATCAATCGTTCATGAAGCATTGATGCTACATGACCCTGCGGAGCCCTGTATATCAGAAAAACCATGAATCGGGCACAGTCAGAGAATATCAGCGACAGAGGCCAAAATTTATCAGAACAGAGGATTAAAGACAAATTTTGCAGGGATCACGGCTAAGAATGTTTATCAAAAGCCTAATCCCCAATTTAAAACACATTTTAAAGAAAATCTGAAGTGTTTTATCGACAAGGAAACCTCCACCGCCACAAGTGAGGCAAATTGATCCCTGTAGCTACCGCGATGCCACATGTGCCTCAAAGTATTCAATCAGAGGCCGAATTTATTGATCAAGATCAGATATTTGTCTCAAAATGTAGCCAAAAGGTAAATTCCGCAGGCAAATTTATGACAAACATCTGCAGAGTTACTTCGACGCCACACAGAGCCTCAAAGGTCAACAAAAGCTCCCACCGAGCTTAAATCTTTATGTAAATCATTTAATATAGAGGGTATGTATGAAAGTTTCTTCATTGAGCCCCTCAAAGGCCCAGAAGCCATTAAGTCTGTATTAATTGTAATTGGAGATCTTTTATCAGATATCACCTCCTCATTCTTCTATATATACTACTAGAGAAGATGAGAAAGTGTTGGTTGGTTGGTTGTTGGTTGATCACTAGTTGTAATATTGGAACTCTTTGAAATAATACATAGTCTGTTGAAGTTGAAGAACAAATTGAAGTCTTGGAAGCCCTGATGATGTTGTTACATGCCTGTGACTGAGAAGGCTCTATCATTGGATCCATGATCTTGGCTGTTGGTGAAGTATTCTGAACTATTTAATGTTTTTCCCCTATTTTCATTATGTTCCATAACTTCTTACTACAGTAGGTTGAAAGTTTTAGGCTAAGAAATGACTCCTGGAAGCACCTTAGACCTGTTCATCCTTCATTGTTTTGTGTTTTCTTCTGCTAAGGTATTTTAGAGTCTTCAATCTCTCTCTTTAGTCCTCATGCTTGTTTATTTCTATAATAGCTCAAATAGTTGATTTCAGCATGATTTATGGTTTCCCCTGCTTGTCTTCTATCACTTGAAATCTCTTATTGAAGTCTCCCTTTGAAGTACCATTGTTTTAAGTTAGTCAAAGAGGTTTGTTTCGATCTTGCCCTTTTTCATTACTTGAAGAGTTTTTTTTAAGGTCTTTTATAGTTGTAATCATAGATGTATTAGGTGTTCCCTCTTCTATGACTGCAATTATCAGTGAATCTTTTATGTTTTCTAAAGTCATTTAAAACAAAATATTTGAGGAAATAGGGTGTTCCCCGAATCTTAGATTTAATTTTGAAAGTTGTCTTGAAGTCATTATTTGCTTAAATAATGTTTGTAGAATTTATGGTTAGCCCTGTCTATCAAATATTTCTTTATTGTTCAAGTTTTGTTTTCAATTTTTGCTTCGTTGAGAATTAAACTTCTCTTTTAAAATCATTGATGTCCATCTCATTCCAAAAACCAAAGGATCCTGTGGCCAAGTTAGATTTGCCCTCTAATATCCCATATCCATTGATGAGTATGTTATGACCTCTTTTTAACTCCATTGCCCAATGAACCAGATGTTTCTCCATTCTATATATCTTTCCTAGACCTTTCATGTTCTGCTATATCAATCCAACCAAAAAAACAAACAAAAACCTGCACTTAATAACTAGTCTAAAATCCATATTCTAAGAACACAAGGTAAACCTTTGCAAACAAACATTCGAGAGATCCCTCTCTGAGAACAGGAGGACTAGATCCTGGGACTCTAAAGATTGATTCTGATGTTGCCTTGTCTTTTGATTAACCAAACTATCAAAACACGGGACACCAACACATAAAACCATGAATGAAACAAGCAACAATATCCTTAAGTTATTAAAGAGAAATCAAGAATTCTTTAATGTGACTAAGAATGAAGAAAACATGGAAGCTATGAAGAAACAAGAAATTTGAGGTGCCTCCAAGGGCATGTCTCAAATTTGTTCTCTATTGTCCTATAGCAAGCAAGAACATGGATTTATGAATGATAACTAGGAAACAAAAGAGAGAGAGAGACACTATACCATTCTACCAAGTCATGGACTCCAATAACAATCCTATATCATCATCCAAAAACATCCAAGAGACTATCCAAAAGCATGAGATAAGTATTTATTCCAAAGCTTATATGACCATATATTTCTTCTATTCATCAAGTTCAGCCTTGTTTACAATGAAATCCTTTGGAATATATAGGCCTAAGTGAGGAAAACCTCTTAGTTCAACTTGTAATCTCATTGGCCTATCCAAAATATATTATTTTGTCCTTGAGGCTTGCAAAGCCCAAGGCACAAAATATCTCATAAAATATCATTAAAAAAAATAGCTAAACTCACATGAGGAAAAAGAAGTTTTGAAAGGTTTAATTTTTACAAAAATACTCAAAAAATACATCAACAAAAGGTCCCCTGACTTGCTAGCAACTTTTGGAAGCCTTCCCGATGTTGAAATCAGGCTCATGATAGCTTGCTGGAAAGCTCTAAGTGTCAAATTTCTGAAATTTTTTATTTTTATCCCAACTGACCACTCGAAGTCCTCCAAAAATAGGCCTATGTGCAAAAACCCAAAAAATAAGCCTTGTTGATAGACCGGGCAGAGTGTCGAAAAAGCGAACATTTTTCGCCATTTAGGGGGAGAAAATGATCTTCAAATGTCCTGAAAATCGCTGAGTATGTGCTCCTGAAAATATGGCATCCAATGATACCATTATCATATTTTGATGATGCCCCAAACTGAAATGATGATGCCCATGAGTTTTGGCTAAAAACCCAAAAATGACAAAAAACCAAATATGTCGGATTTCGCCCAAACTTGGCGAGTATGACCCTCAAGGGTTTTCAACAACACATTTTGAAGAAGAGGCCAAGATTTGGAGTCTTGAGGTGTCTTTCCTCCATTTTTGTGCCGGGCGCTTACCTTTGGCCTCCTTGAGTTTTTCTTGAGCAGCCTTCAACTTCTTCTGGGCAAACTGATTTAGCTTTTTATAATGCCCCGTCATCCTCCGTTGAAGGTCTATGTCCCTATATTCCCTCTCCAATTTCATCTCCAAGTGATTATTAACTCTCTCAAGCTATGCTTCGCAATTTTTCTCTATCTCTTGTTCGAATAATGCAGTGAGAGGGGTAGATTGGAGAAGGGCATTTTCCTCTTCTTTTTGTTTCTCAAGGGCCTTTTTAAGCCCCATGGTTCTCGGCCTCTTTCGCCTAGGCTAATCTTCACCTTCACTTTCCTCGAACTCACCCATGATTTATTCCTACCTCACGTGTGTTTTGGAGGCCTCCTTCTTGTATTTTATCGCCCGTGTCTCATAAACAACCATATGGACACTCATTTGTTTATTTTGGTTTTGCAAAAATTGATTGAAATTCCTAGCTCTATGAAGATCAACCCTTAAGGCATCAATTTGGATTTATCTACGGATCAAGAGATTTTCTATGGATTTGGATGATGTCGAATTAATTTTTTGGTTCATGACTGCTTTCTTCCTTTCCCTTCCCTTTTCCTTGGGTGGCTCTTCTAGTACTCTTCCTCTTAGGCAATTCGACCATGGGCTTCTTTGGCAATTTTCCTTTTCTTCGGAGGGCCCTAGTCACATTTGGAGTGACAACTCTAGGCACCCTTTTCTTTGCTGTCCGAGGCTTTTCCACTTTTGGAGAAGAGAGCATGGCCCCTTGCCTGAGAGAGGCAGCTAGCACATGCTCCATGGGCTCTTCAGCCTTGTCACTTTTCCCTTTATTTTTGCCAATGTCTTGGCTCTCTTCAAGAATGTCTAGGCTGTCTTTTTGCATCTCCCTTTGAGGGTTGTCCTCCTCACTATGCTGCAACTTTTTATCCTGCTTCCCCTCTCCTTTTTTAGTTTTATGTTCCTCTTGAGGAGGCTATTTTTCTTCACCCTGAGGTTGCCACTGCTCATACTGTTGTAGCTGTTGTGTGTCATCTTTTCACTACCCCTGTTCATCTCCCTTTTGTACTTGTTCATCATATTGTGGCTGCTCACCCACATCATAAGTCTGCTGTGTATCGTCAAAAGTATGCTCACCCTCACTGTGATGCTTTTGTTCAACACTTTCTTCTTCATCCCCTTGCTACTTCTCATCATCACTTTCCTCTTCCTGCTCATGTCCTTCTTCCTCCTCATGTCACTCTCTTCTCCTTCTTCAGGCTCCTTGGTTTGTTCTGTGTTAAACTTGAGCTTTTTGGGAATAGGTCTACTAGAAGAAGGCGAGGGATGATGAGTAGGAGGTATAGGGGATGTATGGACTGGAGGGACAATGGAGAAATCCGGATGAGTGGTGAAAGTATCCCAAGAGACCTCCCTCTTTTCAAGTTGATGAAGAATGATGACTTTGATGAGAGAGTGATGGAAAAGGTAGGCTATTTGCTGTGAAGGAGGCTTCTTTTGAATAGTGGAGGCCATTTTCTCAATGCTCTTGTGTAAGAAGAAAGGAAGATTTAGCAATCTGGCCCTAGTGAAATGCATGAGTAGTCGAATGTGATATGCATAAACTCGGGAGAATCTTCCCTCACAAGTGAAGTATTTCAAGATGATCTTCATGAGGGGGGCATAGCTGGACAAAAGATATGAGAAAGGGAAAATAGAAGGACATGAATCTCTGTGCTCAGGCTTTAGAAAGGGCTTGTAATATTCTGAGTCCAAATGGATTTGTTTGAACCACTTTTCCCCAATATAGGGGATTTTAGTGGCCTTGGAGATGGACCTTGGAGAGAATTTGAAGTCAAGGCCTGCCATCTGGAAATGCTTGTCTCGAAACCTACAAGCACAAAGGTGTGTCAAAGGATAAAAGCTCTTCACCTCTTGCACCCTTTGACAAAAATCTAAACACCCAACCTCATGGAAATTGAACAAGACTGACGGGTGGGAATTCACCTCTTCAGTGGAAGTAGGCTCAAATCTCTTATGCAAGCCACTCGTACTATCCTGCCTGGGGGGCATCTTGTTCTGGATGCTCTCTGCAAAACCAAATTGCCTCAAATGGTTTTTTGAAATGTTCTCTCAAACACAACTCTGTCTTCTTTGTCAATCACTGTTTGATCAAGGCAAATTTGCCTCAAATGCTATGTGAAATGTTTCTGTGGTATCAGGTCTCTACTCCTTCCGAAACATTGCTTTTCCCCTTTTGTATGCCAATCAACAAGTAAGTTATAATAATATGCACACAGTCAAATAAAAGGTACACACAGTCAAAATATCACTGTGGTTGGGGAAGGTCACAAAGCTCTTTGTGTTTTGATAAAAACAGGACAGCCTTGCATTTAGACAAAGGAAAAAATCTCCTCTTAATCAAAAACACCTTCCTTGTCTTCACTATTTCTCACACACAGGTAAACAGAACACCTTTAAATTGTATTAACAACTTTACTCATTAAAGTCTGTTTTTATGGAAAAAAGGAGGAAACACTGGTTTTTCTCTTTTTACCACACAAAGATGGACCTTTGAAATGAAAAATCACTTATACAATGATCACTGTTGTTGAAATTAGGCCACTATGTTTCTCCCTTTAAACACTGCCTCCACCTTTTAACACTATTTTGAGGGAAGTTTATTAGGCCTTTTGACATAAATAATAACCTACCATTTTCACTATGTCAGTGTTGGGAAATCATAGCCACTACAAGCCCGGATCTTTAAACAAAAATATCGACCCTCCTTGTGTTCACTATTTCTCACACACAATTAGAAAAAACACCTATAAATTGTATTAACAGCTTTACTCATTAAAGTCTGTTTCATGGACAATGATGGCAACACTAATTTTTCTTTTCACCACACAGAGAGGACTGTTGACAGTGAAAAAGTAATTTATGTATGATTACTGTTGTTACTCGGAACTTAAACAAAGTTAAAACATTCTTACCATTGCTTTCACCACTACAACATAGCTGACAGAGTTTATGGTTTTGTCCTATCTTGAGGGTAGCTCTAGGTTCTTTGAAATTAATGAATCACTCCACTAACCTCCCACCGTGACAAACTTCTTCAAAATATTTAACACATCACTTTGATTTATAGCAAGACCCTCTCTATTCGATCACAATTTAGTTTTGAAAACACAGCATTGATCACCCTTTTAGAAAATTGAATATACCAAGGAGGCTCATAAAATACCTCGAAGCTCGTGTTAAAGTCGGTCCTTATAGCCCTCCGTCAGAGATCATTTCGCTTTTTGCATATCATTTTTAGGTGTCTCGCTCTCTTCACTTCGTTGAATTTCGCTAGGGGCATGCCATTGACTGATGAGAGGGTCTGGTCGTCTTGTATTTCCTCATGCTTGTCCCTGCAGGGCTAATTAAAACTCCTCAAAAATCATCGAAGTTCACATCACGTCATTCATGGTCATAAATAATGATTTTCGTCAACAAGAGTCTTTAGTCCTAGAGTCTAGGGTTTTCATTCTTTGATACATGTAATAAAAGCCCACAAGCCATGAGGATGGTTTCGAAAAGGTTCCTATTTCATATTTGTATTCTCAAAAACATTTGAAGACATTTCTAGTCCAAAACTCTGTTTTAAACTAGAAACTGTCAATTTTATTTTTTGTAATAATTTTTTATTTGTTCCACCATAAAAAGTTCAAAGCAAGCCTCTGGTCTTTTCCGAATTCAAAATTCCAAAATCCCTGCAAAAAATCAAATCATTACATCAGTCCAAAACTCAGAAAAAACAGTGAAAAGCCAAAAGACAGAATTGCATTAAATGATAAAGTGCCAAGATTGCCAAACATTACAAAGTGGGTTATGGAGAAAATTAAAATCAAATCTGATTCTTATGAGATATTTTTCAACCTATATAAACCATGGAGGACAAGTCATTTTCACAAATTCCCAAAGAAAAGGTCGAATTGGAGAGTTGAAGGGCGAAAACTTGTTTTCAAAGCCGTGGAAGTTGAAGTGGTATTGCGCGCGGTGCATACAGGTGGCGTGCGACGCACAAAAGGCGCGCGACGCATTGGGCATCATAGGCCCGTGCATTTTTGCACGCGCACGACGCACTGGGCATGCACGCGGCGCGTAGAGTTTCAGGGCCAAAAAATTCTACTCCTTCGCCCAGATTCATGCCAAATTACCTCATTTTTCTTGCAAGTAAGTTATTCATGCTTACTTAGTGAATCATGGACATGTTATGGTATTTCGAAAATGGAAAAACAAGTGTTTGATGTGGTGAAATATAAACCCCATGTTCATTGCTAAAATCACTCCCTAGGGTTTTGAAGGACATGTTAATGATATTGTGGGGGTTTCCAAACTTGTGTTATTGATACATATGTCCATGCTCTCTATTATTATTGGTGTCATCGCTTATTGTTTACCATAGCCTCACGCTCTCTCTCTCCTATTAAAATCATTGCTGTCATTACCATTGTCATTGTCACACTGTTTATCATTTATATTGGAACACAGTCCCATATTCACTATTTCCATTCTCCATTGACAAAGCCTAACTATCATTGCAAGGGTTGTACACTACATTATACTCCTTCCTACTCACTTGTCAAAATCCCCATGTAGTCAAAGCAGTGACTGTTTTCCATTCAAACTTATTTGACAATACCTTTTTCATTATGGTTTTCCTATAGCACCTTGATACACATGTGACACATTTGGGATTTGAGCATGCACTGAAACTCTTGTTTTTCACCATACCTATATCAGCATATATTTTGCAAACATCTTGATTTCAGTGCCATGTCAGAGACGGATTTAGTTTATGAGCAGGAGTATGACAGTGATTCCACAGCAGAGGTTAATGTGCCACGGAAGTCTCACAAAAGTGGCAAAAGTGGTAGGCATGTCAGGGAGGAGCCTACTTCTTTGGCTCAATTGCAAGCTTGCCCGCTTGCAATGGATTTTTTTCAGCATCAGTGATGTTTCTAGTACTGTGAGATGATTTCACAAACCCAGCATCATCATGAGATAGCTAGCCTATTTGTTCTACATTTACATGATGGCCGTGTAAACCTTGCCGGAGTTAACTTCATTCTGTCACCAGAGACCATTGCTCAGGCCACCGGGATACCAAACATAGGAGAGGAATGGAACAAACGACAGCAGCTAGAGAAATCCTATTATGAGCCCTATATCAGACCTGGATATATGAGGCAGCTGAGCAGGGTATTTCCATTTCAATTTCTGAGAGATGAGTATGCACCATTGATGAGATTGATCATTCGATATTTCAGTTGTGAGGGCAGATTCTCGCGCCTCTATGCGTACCATATCCGTTTGTTGATGCATTTCACGAGGGTACGTATGATGAGCATTCCATACTTCATGTACCGCAACATAGAGCAGATGAAATTTCTTGTACAAAAGAAGACCCCAGCACAGCAGCATAACAACATATATCATTACGCACTGATCAAAATCATGGTGGTACATCAGCTCGCACAACAGGGCGTCGCATGGGATGAGTTCATCTCCCGTGACTTCTTTGCAGCGCCACAGCCGCCTCCCGAGGTAGTTCATGATGAGGGAGAGCCTTCACACCAGTTTGATATTCCTGAGACTGAGCATATCAATGCTCCAGTGTATGTGACATATCCGCGAGGCCACAGAGCCTTATTTACAGCTACACGACGAGTACTATCTCCACCCGAGGTGGAAGGGGTCTCGTTGACTTCATCAGCAGCGCGAGTACTATCTCCACCCGGGGTGGAAGGGGTCTCGCCTTCAAAATCAACACAGGTATAGGTTTAGGACAGAGGCAAGAGTCCTATGCACGATGAGGGCCCTTCAGGAGGCCGGGACACTGATTTTATACTCATCGATGTTGATGCGAGCTCTCCTAGCTCGAAACTGAGGGAGGTCATCCAGGAGCAGAAAGCTGAGATTGGTACTTTGACAAAGAATTTTTAGAGAGCACATTGGGTGATAAAGTACTTGGAGCAGCGGAACAAACAGCTGGAGGATCAACACACACTTGTAGAGCTGCGTCGAATCCGTGAAGATCGACAATTGGCCCGGAAGAGACCTAGTGACATGACACCAATTGAGCGAGAGACCGAACTCATGCATGTTAAAATTCATCTATAGAAGTTGTTGGCAAAGGCCAATAGAGACAAAGACATGCTTCGTCATATGAAATGTCATTATTGGGCCCGCATGCACGTTTGCAAAGCAAAAATGAAGATCCTGAAGAGAAGGTTGAGCAGAGCACTGAAACGGTGAAAGAGGCCTGATCCACTTCGGATCTTGGCCGAGGCTTCATTGGAAGAGCATGAGGCATGATGGGGGATCTTCGCTCCAAATTTCAGCAAATTTGGAGAATTTTTTGTCATTTTTGAAAATTTTGATCTCAAAACAGGCTTTTCCGCCCAACGCGTAGCGCGTCCCGACGCGCGCTTATGATTGGGACACATTCAGGAGGAAAAATTTGTATTTTTGGATTTTTCATGGTAATTTATGCATGCGTAGAAATGGATGAAACATTTCATCAAGTTCTGGATGATCAAAAGGGCCAAAAACACCATGAAAATTACCTTTCTGCCACCTTTTGCACCAGCAGGAAGTACTTTTGGGAGAATGAAGCTTTGGAGGGGCAAATGAGCTCCAAATTGAAAAATTCCACTTGGGTTGGATAGAAGACATCTAGGTATTTCCAACGAGCTATCATGAGATTGATTTTGACTTTAGGAAGTGCTCCAAAAGTAGGTCCAACGTCGTGCGGCGCATAGAGGAAATTAGCCTATTTTTCACCTTCCAGCTCAGAAATTCGGCCAGTTTGGACTAGTTTCACCTCTTGATGTAATTTTCGACCCATCTTGATGTAATTTGATAAAAAAGATGTAATTTTGGCATGTATTTACTTTTTCTAGATGGTTCACTCACAAAAAGTTGAAAATCAAGTGAATGAATCAGTTTCCTTCCGTTTAGAGGCAAGTTGTTTGGTTTCCTAGATTTTAGCTCCTTGTTTAGAATTGGTTCAAACTGCTCCTAGAAGCATGAGCTCGAACCCTAGAGGCATGGGAAGGGGTTATAATTGTCTATTTATTGTATTTTCTGAGACACTTTCAGGGTTATACTCTTGGGAAAAGTTTGGCACACTATTGTACATATTTTCTGCATTTTGGCTAAGAAAAGATCAGAGGTTTTGCAGCACCTGTTGGGATTCTTGTGGCTTTCAGTTTTGATGGTGTGTTCTCTCATTTATTTGTAATTTCTTTAATTTTTAATGTATTCCATTCCCTTATTTTTCTTCTGAAACTAAATAAATGAGTAAATGAGGTAGAATCCATTGATTCCAGTGCTCTGCCTTTAAATTTGTTTAGTTTTATATGTTTTCGCCAGTTTGGAGAGGATCCTTGTTTTCCATTGCCTTCTTCAGTTCCTTGTCATTCTGATCCATCCATACACATAATAAAAAATCATCAAGACTACTACCTACCTTTCCCCAACTCGAATTCTGCAAATATCTGGCCTCATCCCCGAGCCCAAAATTGTTTTTCCCATTTTTCCAACGAAAACCCAAAAAATTTAAATCAAACCTTCCTATCTATTTACTAGCCTAAAATCAATATCCATTATAAGTCATCTCAGCCCCTTTGAAGACATTTTGCCGAGATAGACCCGGAGAGAGCCCTCTCCTGTCCTCGTAGGGCTAGCTACGAGGCTGAGCTTGGTTTGATGTTGCCTTGAGTTTTACCTTATTTCAGCCT
Source organism: Pinus albicaulis (assembly GCA_034641835.2). Taxonomy (NCBI): domain Eukaryota; kingdom Viridiplantae; phylum Streptophyta; class Pinopsida; order Pinales; family Pinaceae; genus Pinus; species Pinus albicaulis. The sequence goes on from CM076576.1 coordinate 151,348,485, forward strand.
AAGGTAGATTTGAGCGCTAACATAGTGGCGACCATACTGGGGAATAATCTCAATGGTTTGCTTGTTGGTGTGTTCGTTTCATGAGTTATAGACGGAGTCTGAAGTCACGCCAGGTAGCTTTCGAAACGCTTTTGCCATGCATAAGCGGAAGTAGATAAACGCTGCTTCAGTCGATCTCCGATTAGCTTGTGAATGCAGCACTTGATTTGCAAATTACCCCAGTATACTTATTCGTTCTAGACTTTTGGATGATTGAGTCTAGAAGTCGATAGGCTGAAAATAATCTATTGTGTCCTTTGAATTTTTCTTGAATAGAACAATACACTGGCTTCAAAAAGGCATACCAGATCAAATCCTGATCCAAATCCGCCTCCAGTATATGAAAACCCCAACCTAATCCCAAGAATTTTCCGTCGAGAAGCTCCCATTATTCCTTTGGTCAAATCTCACTCATACCCCACTGTTTTTGAATACATTGAAGATATTGAGTTTGACGATCAGTTCGAGTTATCATTGTTTGAAACCAAATCCGAAAGTGCCACTGGTTCTACCGTCATCAATCCTGAGTTCATCAAGTATCTAGAAGTTGAGCAAGCAAATAGATCTATTGATAATTATATTCTGAATCTTCAAAAATCCATTGTGGCAAACAACATTCCTGAATTCATTGAATCCGCTTCACAAACTCTTGGGCCATCTGAAATTGCATCTGATTCATGGATTCCCACTGAACCTCCCTTTATCCCTACCATTCCCGTACAGCCTGAGATCTCTGATCAGCAATCAGCAGTAGTTCCTCTTCCATCTCCACTGCATACACCTCGTTCATCCACTGCTCCCATTCCACCTGTTTCTCCAAGACAGCAGATTATAAATCCGCCAAGAGCCATGGCTGCTAGATTTGCACCTCTTGTTTTACCTGCAAATTTGGATCCTATGCCTGCTGATTATCATAGTAAGATTCCAATATTTCATGGCACTCCACAGAGTATATCCGCTCAGCAGCATATTGTTAGAATGACAGATTTCTTGGACCTACATGAAATAGATGAAGAGAATGTGTCCATGAGGTTGTTTGCCCAGACTTTTGGAGGGGAGGTTCGTAAATGGTTCAGAGCTCTACAGCCCGCAAGTATCAATACATTACAAGAGCTTCAAACACAATTCCTAGATCGGTGGGAGATGAAAAAAGATCCGCTGCAAATTACTTCTGAGTATACCAGCATCAAGCGTAATCCTGGTGAGTCCGTTCAGGACTATATTATCATATTCAATACAGTGTATAATGCAATTCCAGATGACTTAAGATCGTCTAGAAAATCAACTCTCCTTAAATTCCCGGACGGTTTCGATCCGGATATGGCTTATTCACTACGAGACAGAGATCCACCTACCTTGAAGGATATGCAGAAAATTGCTGTTAGTGTTGAGGCGAATCTGAATGATAAGAGAGCCAGGTTGAAAGCAGAGAAGAGAGTGACCATAAAAGAAGAAGCTTCCACATCTACATCAGAACAACACTTGCTTCGTGAGATGGAAAAAATGTTCAAAATAATGACGCTTGATAAACCAGAAACGCAGATTCATAATCCCAACTACCGTGGCCAGCAGCAGCCACAGTTCAGAATTAAGCAGCGTGAACAGAGAGCACAAGAGTCGGCAGCCCAGCAGCAAGTTAAAACACCTCTTCTACAGAATTTTGTGAGTCAAGATTCAGACGATGATGATGATGTATTAGGGGAGCGAAACCACTTTTTTACTCCCGATGATCTGCCCATTTACATCACTGAGGATGAAGAATATGGAGAAAGTTCAGCTGCATAGAAAGATGAGGATTTTATTTTAGCAAACAATGCAGCTCTAGAGGAAGAATCAGATGAATACCAAAGAGGGTATATGAATGCTTTGTCCGCTCAGCAGAAGAAATACTCATTGAGAAACAGAGATGTGCCCATAAACCTAATTCAGAAGAGAAAAGAGGCTTCAGCACCAAAGATGGATTCACCTATACCACAGAAGAAAGGAAAAGAGTCGATTGATCCTGCAACTAGTAAATCATCATCAGCAGAAAAGTCAAATCAGTCAAACATGATGAAAGATAAGGCTGAAAAGAAAGAAGTTCCGGTCAAAGAAGTTGAAAGAGTTTCAGCTTTTAGTTTGGAGAATGAAATTTCCAAATTGAAGGTATCTATTCCTTTGACAGAAATTATGAAGAACAACAGCTATCGAGGTCAAGTTTCTAAAATTCTGAATTTTGATCCAATGTTTGACACGGTAAATATTGAAGATGATCAGCCCAAATTGATATTTGGGCCTGCTTTAGATGGTGAGTCCCCTGACAGTGATGTTCCTCCCTTTTATATCAGTTTGAGGTTGCATGAATATGTATTGCAAAATGCCATGTTCGATTCTAGTGCTTCGCACAATCTTATGCCAAAGGCGATCATGGAAAAGTTGGGTTTAGATATTACAAGGAAGTACCGTGATTTGTATTCATTTGATTCCAGCCGTGTGAGATGTATCGGACTCATCAAAGATTTGGTTGTAAGCTTAGATCAAATTCCTGCGAAGAATGTCTTGATGGACATGGTTGTGGTGGACATTCCTCCTCGATTTGGGATGCTCCTTTCTAAATCTTGGGGAGCAAAGTTGAAAGGTACACTACAGTTATATTTCTCCTATGCAACAATTCCTGTCTTTGGCCAAATGAGAAAGTTATATCGAGAGAAGAAGATGAAATACATGATAACAAGCAAGGAGAAACCAATCAATCATCCTGTAAATTATGTACATACAGACTTAGAGTCTTTTGTTTTGTTTGCTGATAGTTTTAATGATATAGATAGTCAGTTAGTTCAGGCAGAAGATATACCAGAGATCACCGAGAATTTTAGAGAAGTTCTGCAGAAAGAAAGACAAGAAAAGCAAGCTACTGTTGAGCAATCAGCTAAAGACGATGGGCAGCAAACAGAAAAAACAGAGCTGACGCAATTTCAACACTTAGAGGATGATGAAGATGGTCTTTGGACCATGGATTTCGATGGCGCAGTGGGTAGTGATGGTGCTGGAATTGGTGTTTGGATACGCAGTCCATTTTCCGCTCCGAATAAGGTCCCGAGCAATGTGAGAGTATGTTCCTACAAACTAGCATTTGACTGTTCTAACAATGAGGCAGAGTATGAGGCTCTGATTGCTGGCCTTAAGATTCTAAGAAAGCTGAAAGCGAAAAGAATTGCAGTCTATGGTGATTCGGAGTTGGTGATAAAATAGGTAAAGGGTGAGTTTCAAGCCAAGCATCCTCGCATGAGGGCTTACCGTAATGCAGTTTTAGACATTTTGAAGTTATTTTCAGATTATACCTTGACGTGTGTGCCTCGCATACAAAATGGTGTTGCTGATGGACTTACTAAGGCAGCAAGTAATTTAAAAATCCCAATGAATTCCAGCAACAAGTTCGAGATCTATGTGAAGCACCACCCCACCGTTCCAGACAATCAGAGATGTTGGCAAGTTTTTCAGGACGACGAGGAGATTAGTGATTTTCTACAAAATAAGGGTAAGTTTAAAGATACCTCCATAGATATAGAATATGATGATGGTAATGATGATATACAAATAAATCAAATGGAAGTGCTACAACTTAAATATAACATCATTCCTAAAGGATTGATTCCTTTAGAGGAACTCTTTGATCAAGACGATGTAGCCCGCAAACCGACGTTGAGGCCGACTGAAAAAAGTGTTGAAGAAGTAAATATTGGGACAGCTGAAAATCCAAAGATGGTAAAGTTATCCAAGTCATTGTCACCAGAGGTAAGAGCGGAGTATGTGAGATTGTTGTCGTCATTTGCTGATGCTTTTACGTGGGATTACTCAGATTTAAAAACGTATGACACTAATATCATTCAGCATACTATCCCTATTAAACCAAATCAGAAGCCTTTCCGTCAGAAGTTGAGGAGAATCAATCTAAAGCTACTGCCATCAATTGAAAAAGAGGTAAACAGGTTGTATAAGTCAAGAATCATTGTGCCTATCAGATTTTCTGATTGGATATCAAATTTGGTTCCCGTGAGAAAAAAGACAGGTGAGATCCGTTTGTGTATTGATTTCAGAAATTTGAATAAGGTGTCATTAAAAGACAATTATCCGCTGCCAAAAATGGACCATATATTGCAGCTAGTAGTTGGAGCATCAAGGATGTCACTACTCGATGACTATTCAGGATATAATCAAATTTTAGTGCATGAGGACGATCGTGACAAAACTGCGTTCACCACTCCATGGGGAACGTTTCATTATGCCAAGATGCCATTTGGTTTGAAAAATGCAGGTGCCACTTTTCAGTGTGCAATGGACATGGCTTTTGCCAATGAGAAAGATGTATTTTTGGTTTTTTACCTTGATGATTTGAATGTGTTTTCAAATTCTGATGAAGAACATTTGTATCACCTAAAAGTTGTTTTCCAGAAGTGCAGAAAATATGGCATTTCGCTAAATCCGAAAAAGAGCCTGTTTTCCATGGATGAAGGAAAACTCCTTGGCCACATCATATCGAAAGATGGCATTCGTGTTGACCCTGCACGTGTTGAAGCCATCCAGCAAATTGAACAGCCCCGGAATAAGAAATAAATACAGTCATTTAATGGTAAAATGAATTTTCTGCGTCGTGTCATTCCAAATCCTGCTGAGCATCTTAGAGAAATCACGAACATGCTGAAAAAGGACATTCAGGTGAAGTGGACAGAAGAGGCGGTGAAATCATTCAATTTGGTAAAGATAGCTCTTTCTTCAGCCCCTATTTTAATCAGCCCAGACTACACACAAGAATTCATTTTTTTTTCGTTTGCTTCTGAGCACACTTTGGCAGCTGTTTTGATGCAAAAAAGAGATGGAGTTGAGAAGCCCATTTCTTTTTTCAGTCGGATTATAAGGGATGGAGCGTTGAAATACAACATTATTGAGAAACAAGCACTTTCTCTTGTAAAGGCCTTGAAAGATTTCCGTGTGTATATACTGCATTCCCACATTATAGCCTACATTCCTAACGCAGCAGTTAAAGATGTTTTGGTACAGGCAGATCCAGAGGGAAGAAGGGGTAATTGGATCGCTGCATTGTTAGAATATGATGTGGAGATTAAACCGACCAAGCTGATCAAAGGACAAGGACTAGCCAAGCTCATGGCTGAAACAAATCTGCATGCTCTAGATATAAATTTGATCGCTGCCATGTCTGACGAAGATGAGGAGAGTACATCATTTCAGGTATCTGATATTTTTGTTTCTTCCCCTTGGTATGCTGACATTTTATACATACTTCAGAATTTGTCTCCACCACCCAGGATGCCAAGAAATAAGAGTAGAACCTTGAAGTTGAGGGCTGCAACGTTTTGCATATTGAATTATGCATTATATTGGAAAGACCCTGGTGGAATGTTATTGAATTGTTTGGTAGAGGAGGAAGCCAAAAGAGTTTTGGAGGACTTTCATAGAGGAGATTGCGGGGGCCATTTATTTTGGAAAACCACAGCTAATAAGATTCTCAGGGCAGGTTACTACTGGCATTATTTATTTTCTGATGTATATAAGGCTGTTAAGAATTGTCACGAATGTCAAATTTTCGAAGGGAAGCAGAAATTACAGCCTCTTCCTCTTAAACCAATTGAAGTTAGTGCACCATTTCAGTAGTGGGGATTGGATTTCATTGGGGAAATCCATCCGGCATCTTCCGGATAGCATATATGGATATTGACAGCAACGGATTACTTCACAAAGTGGATCGAGGTGATTCCCACTTGACAAGCCACGGATGCGGTAATCATCTCTTTTCTTGAAAATAATATTCAGTCACGTTTTGGGTGTCCTAGTAAGATAATCACAGATAATGCAGCGGCCTTCAAGTCAAAGAGGATGGTTGAATTTTTCTATAAGTACAACATCAGCTTGGGACATTCGACTGCCTACCATCCGCAAGGAAATGGCTTGGCGGAATCTTCAAATAAGTCTTTGGTAAATATCATTAAGAAATTGCTGGAAATAAATAAAAAAGGCTGGCATAAGAAATTAGTGAATGCACTTTGGGCTGATAGGGTAAGTTAGAAAAATTCTATTGGCATGTCTCCTTTCGAGTTGGTGTATGGAGTAGACACAATGTTTCCCATGTCTCTTGCTGTCCCAGTAGTCAAATTTCTTCAGGAAGCAGGTAGTGAGGAAGATCCCATGCAGCGAAGGATAAATCAGATGATTCATTTACAATAGACATGGGAGGAGGTCTTTATAAATACATTCAAGTTACAGGAGCGCATTAAGAAGATTTATGACAGGAAGGCGAAAGCAGATAAGTTCTAGCTGGATGAGGTGGTTTTGAAGTGGGATGCTCGAAATTAAGATAAGGGAAAGCACGGAAAATTTGAAAACCTTTGGAAGGGTCCTTTTAAGATTGCAGCATATCGTGGTCAGAATGCCTTTCTTCTCAAGAACATGAATGGGGATGATCATTCGGGAGGGCCGATCAATGGTCGGATGCTCAAGCAATACTATTTCTGAGTATTTTCTGCTGATTTCATCATCATTGTATATATCATTCTACTTCTGTTTTATTGCAAGTGTGTACTGATCTCTCATCTTCAGTCTGGGGCCCGGAGCAAAGGCTATAATTCTAGAGATGGAGGTTAGTTGGTTTGAGGTTTGTCAAGTTGGTCTTATCATTCTTTTCAGTTTGAAAGTTGAGTCAGTCTCAGTTAGTTTTCGGTCAAGTTTCAGTCAATTTTTTCAGTCAATAAATGTGTCAAAAGTTTTGTGTTATCCATTCAAATAATGACTCCATCGCCCAATAGATGAAGGCACTGCCTAGCTCTTCCAGAGATCTGCCATTCTTGGCATCTCCTTGGAGCTACCATCCCCATTGGAGCCAATGTTAGAGTCGGTCCTTACAGCCCTCCATCAGAGATCATTTCGCTTTTTGCATATCATTTTTAGGTGTCTCGCTCTCTTCACTTCGTTGCATTTCTCTAGGGGCATGCCATTGACTGACGAGAGGGTCTGGTCATCTTGTATTTCCTCATGCTTGTACCTGCAGGGCTAATTAAAACTCCTCAAAAATCATCGAAGTTCAGGTCACGTCATTCATGGTCATAAATAAGATTTTTTGTCAACAAGAGTCTTTAGTCCTAGAGTCTAGGGTTTTCAATCTTTGATACATGTAATAAAAGCCCATAGGCCATGAGGATGGTTTCGAAAAGGTTCCTATTTCATATTTTTATTCTCAAAAACATTTGAAGACATTTCTAGTCCAAAACTCTGTTTTGAACTAGAAACTGTCAATTTTATTTTTTGTAATAATTTTGTATTTGTTCCACCATAAAAAGTTCAAATCAAGCCTTTGGTCTTTGCCGAAGTCAAAATGCCAAAATCCCTGCAAAAAATCAAATCATTACATCATTCCAAAACTCAGAAAAAACAGTGAAAAGCCAAAAGACAGAATTGCATTAAATGATAAAGTGCCAAGATTGCCAAACATTACAAAGTGGGTTATGGAGAAAATTAAAATCAAATCTGATTCTTATGAGATATTTTTCAACCTATATAAACCATGGAGGACAAGTCATTTTCACAAATTCCCAAAGCAAAGGTCAAATTGGAGAGTTGAAGGGCGAAAACTTGTTTTCAAAGCCGTGGAAGTTGAAGTGGTATTGCGCGCGGCGCATATAGGTGGCGCGCGACGCAAAAAAGGCGCGCGACGCATTGGGCATCACAGGCCCATGCATTTTTGCACGCGCGCGATGCATACACAGCGTGCGGCGCACTGGGCATGCGCGCGGCGCGTAGAGTTTCAGGGCCAAAAAATTTTACTCCTTCGCCCAGATTCATGCCAAATTACCTCATTTTGCTTGCAAGTAAGTTATTCATGCTTACTTAGTGAATCACGGACATGTTATGGTATTTAGAAAATGGAAAAATAAGTGTTTGATGTGGTGAAATATAAACCCCATGTTCATTACTAAAATCACTCCCTAGGGTTTTGAAGGACATGTTAATGATATTGTGGGGGTTTCCAAACTTGTGTTATTGATACATATGTCCATGCTCTCTATTATTATTGGTGTCATCGCTTATTGTTTACCATAGCCTCACACTCTCTCTCTCCTATTCAAATCACTGCTATCATTACCACTGTAATTCTCACACTGTTTATCATTTATATTGTAACACAGTCCCATATTCACTATTCCCATTCTCCATTGTAAAAGCCTAAATATCATTGCAAGGGTTGTACAGTATATTATACTCCTTCCTACTCACTTGTCAAAATCTCCATGTAGTCAAAGCAGTGACTGTTTTCCATTCAAACTCATTTGACAGAACCTTTATCATTGTGGCTTTCCTATAACACTTTGATACACATGTGACACATTCGGGATTAGAGCATACACTGAACTCTTGTTTTTCACCATACCTATATCAGCATATATTTTGCAAACATCTTGATTTCAGTGCCATGTCAGAGACGGATTCAGTTTATGAGCAGGAGTATGACAGTGATTCCACAGCAGAGGTTAATGTGCCATGGAGGTCTCACAAAAGTGGCAAAAGTGGTAGGCATGTCAGGGAGGAGCCTACTTCTTTGGCTCAATTGCAGGCTTGCCCGCTTGCAATGGATTGTTTTCAGCATCAGTCATGTTTCCAGTACTGTGAGATGATTTCACAAACCCAGCATCATCATGAGCTAGCTCGTTTATTTGTTCTACATTTACATGATGGCCGTGTAAACCTTGCCGGAGTTAACTTCATTCTCTCACCAGAGACCATTGCTCAGGCCACCAGGATACCAAACATAGGAGAGGAATGGGACAAACGACAGCAGCTAGAGAAATCCTACTATGAGCCATACATCAAACCTGGGTATATGAGGCAGCTGAGCAGGGTATTTCCATTTAGATTTCTGAAGGATGAGTTTGCACCATTGATGAAGCTCATCATTGGATATTTCAGTTGCGAGGGTAGATTCTCGCGCCTCTATGCGTACCATATCGTTTGTTGATGCATTTCACGAGGGTACGTATGATGAGCATTCCATACTTCATGTATCGCAACATAGAGCGGATGACATTTCTTGTACAGAAGAAGACCCCAGCACAGCAGCATAGCAGCATATATCATTACGCGCTGATCAAAATCATAGTGGTATATCAGCTGACACAGCAGGGCATTTCTTGGGAGGATTTCATCTCTCGTGACTTCTTTGCAGTGCCACAGCCACCTCCCGAGGTAGTTCATGATGAGGGAGAGCCTTCACGCCAGCTTGACATTCCTGAGACCGAGCATATCAGTGCTCCAATGTATGTGACATATCAGCGAGGCCACAGGGCCTTATTTGCACCTACACGACGAGTATTATCTCCACATGATGTGGAAGGGGTCTCGTTGACTTCATCAGCAGAGCGAGTATTATCTCCACATGATGTGGAAGGGGTATCGAATTCTTGGTCAGCACAGGTATAGGTTCAGGATAGAGGCAAGAGGCCTATGCACGATGAGGGCACCTCAGGAGGCCAAGATACTGAATTCACATTGATTGATGTTGACGCGAGCTCTCCTAGCTCGAAACTGAAAGAGATCATCCAGGAGCAGAAGGCCGAGATTGACACGCTGAATGTTAAGTTGTAGAGAGCTTAGTGGGTGATAAAATACCTGGAGAAACGTAACAAACAGCTAGAGGATCAGCACACACTTGTAGAGCTGCGGCAAATCCGTGAAGATCGACAATTGGCCCGAAAGAGACCTGGTGACATGACACCAATTGAGCGAGAGACCAAACTCATGCATGTTAACATTCATCTGGAGAAGTTTTTGGCAAAGGCCAATAGAGACAAAGACATGCTCCGTCATATGAAAGGTCATTATTGGGCCCGCATGAACGTCTGCAAAGCAAAAATGAAGATTTTGAAGAGGAGGTTGAGCAGAGCACTGAAACGGCGAAAGAGACCTGATCCACTCTGGATTTTGGCTGAGGCTTCATTGGCTGAGCATGATACATGATGGAGGGTATTCGCTCCGAATTTGAGCAAATTTGAAGAAGTTTTTGTCATTTTTGAAAATTTTGGTCTCAAAACAGGGTTTTCAGCCCAACGCGTAGCGCGTCACGACGCGCGCTTATGATTGGGACACTTGCTGGAGGAAAAATTTGTATTTTTGGATTTTTCATGGTAAGTTTTGCATTCTCAGAAATGGCCGAAGAATTTCACCAAGTTCTGGATGATCAAAAGGGCCAAAAACACCATGAAAATCACCTTTCTGCCACCTTTTGCACCAGTAGGAAGTACTTGTGGGAGAATGAAGTTTTGGAGGGGCAAATGAGCTCCAAATTGGGAAATTCCACTTGGGTTGGATAGCAGACGTCCAAGGCTTTCCAACAAGCTATCATGAGCTTGATTTTGATGCTGGAAAGTGCCCCAAAAGTAGGCTGAAAGTCACGCGATGCATAGACTCGCTCAGGCGCGCTGCGCATAGAGAAAATTGGCTAATTTTTCACCTTCCAGCTCAGGATTTCGGCCAGTTGGACCAGTTTTGATTGTGAATGTAATTTTTGAGTTATCTTGATGTAATTTTGTGGTTTTCATGTAACTTTGATTCACTTTTACGTATTCTAGATGATTCACTCCCAAAAAAGTGAAAATCAAGTGAAAGAATCAGTTTCCTTCCTTTTAGAGGCAAGTTGTTTGGCTGCCTAGATTTTAGCTCCTTGTTTAGAATTAGTTGAAACTAATCCTAGAAGGAGGAATTTGACCCCTAGAGGCATGGGAAGGGGTTAGGATGGTCTATATGATGTAATTTTTGAGACACTATCAGGGTTGGACTCTTGGGAAAAGTTTGGCACACTATTGTACATATTTTTACATTTTGGCTAAGGAAAGATCAGAGGTTTTGCAGCACATGTTGGGATTCTTGTGGCTTTCAGTTTTGATGGTGTGTTATCTCAGTTATTTTTAATTTCTTTAATGTTTAATGTATGCCATTCCCTTCTTTTGCTTCTGAAACTAAATGAATGAGTAAATGAGGTTGAATCCATTGTTTCCAGTGCTCTCCCTTTAAATTTGTTTAGTTTTACATTTTTTCGCCAGTTTGGAGAGGATTCCTGTTCTCCCTTTCCCTCTTTAGCTCCTTTTCATTTTGATCCATCCATACACCTAATAAAAAAGCATCAATACTACTGCCTACCTTGCCCCAACTCAAATTCGGCAAAGATCTGGCCTCATCCCCGAGCCCAAAATTGTTTTTCCCATTTTTCCAACAAAAACCCAAAAAATTTAAATCAAACCTTCCTATCTATTTACTAGCCTAAAATCAATATCCATTATAAGTCATCTCAGCCCCTTTGAAGACCTTTTGCCGAGATAGACCCGGAGAGAGCCCTCTCCTGTCCTCGTAGGGCTAGCTACGAGGCTGAGCATGGTTTGATGTTGCCTTGAGTTTTACCTTATTTCAGCCTAAGGTAGATTTGAGCACTAACAACTCGAGGGCAGCCCTTGTTTGACAAGTTTGAGCAGCTTTCAAGGCTTTTGGAAGGTGCTTGGACTATTAACATATGCGCAACACGTTGAAAAGGGAAGGCGCCGTGGAATAGACATGGTGTCGGGTCGGCCTTCGGGCAGTTTTGACCGCACCTACAGGTGTGTCGCGCGATAATATAACTCCTTTGCAAAATTTAACCTAAACGCGCCGCGCGTTTCTACAAGCGCGCTGCGCAGTCTCTAAGCCCAAAAACTCTGTGAATTTGCACGAAAACTTCTTCTTTGGTCTCGTGAACAGCAAAAGGGGAGTGTTGCTTGTGTTTTGAGAATTTCAAATGGCTTGCAACAGTCCCTTTATCCTCCTTTGAACACAAAAATGTTAAAGTCCTTTTCACACTTGCTTGGTGAGGTTTTTTGAAAAATTTTGAAAAGGCCTTTGGGTTTAAAACAAAACGTGAAGCTCATGTCCTTTAAAACATAACCTGAGACTCTTTTTGTTTAGATGAATGTCATAGTGGTAATGACCATTTCCTTTATAAGCCTAGCCCTTTTTTGAAGTAAAATAACCTTTTTAAGAATTAAAACTTTCACTGTTTCTCATTAAGGAATGAAAAATTGTTTTCCCTTTTGATATCTATACTATGGAAGGGAAAATTGCTTCGAGCCACATGACTGACTGTAGATATGCCTTTTGAGTGATACTACCCTTTTACTAGAGGAGAAACTTAGCTGCCATTTCCATATCCTTTTCAACCTCTTGTATTTGGGTAGTTAATTTGCTGTCACTTTTGATAAGTTTGAAAAAGGTTTTTATGAATAGAAAGAGCAGCACCTCTGAATATCATCATCACTTAGTGTTTTCCTTATTGAAAAAGGACACCTATAGAAAGACACCTTGTGTTATGTGAGGTTTTCTTTGACACTTTGAAGGAGGTAGCTTCACCCTTTTGAAACCTAAACTGACAGTTTATGTTCTTGATGCTTTGGAGGTGGTCATGCCCTATTCTGAAACTGATTGAGCTAGCAGGTGTTGTTTGAGCTTCTCTTTTGACTGTGGGTGAAAAATTATTTGAAACTATAAGTGGAAAACCTGTTTGCAAAAGGTCTCCATCACCAAAAACCACTAACTATCCTTATATTTACAAAATGATCCAGTTTTCAGCTTCAAGGAGATAAAACAGGGGATGATGTATTAGAGTTGAAAAGTGAACAAGGGAAGGTAGCCCCTTTGCTCGTCTGTGAAGGAGGTCTACAAAAACATGAATTTTCATTCATTTCACCCCTTTTGAGAGCAGTCCCTTTTGAAATCATTTTCCACATGTAATAATTGTTTTTCATCTTCAAACAATGGTGAATCCTTTACTTTGTTTATGAAGGAGGCCTATTTTTTTGGCATATGCCTGGTTTCTTTTCAACCTCTGTCTTAAAAAACTGAAGAATGTTTGATGAACATACTGATAGTGGTTTCCGTTATACTTGATGGCAGAGGTCAGTTTGAGACCAAGACCTTTTGACTCCTTTGGCCATCAGCTTAATAATATTTCTTCATTGATGATGAACCCATTAGCTTCACATTGTAACCCAATAAGAGAGAAACTCCTATAATCAATTTTTAAAAGCACTACTACTTTGCCTCTGCCTTTAACATAATTTTTATTTCAGAAACCCTTAGTTGTTGTCTCACTGTACCCAAAATTTTTTCCTTACAGTCATTGTAATTCTAAAAATCCAACTTTATCCTTGGCCCTTTGCTTATAGATGAAGGAGGCGCTCTTAGTCTTCAACCCTCTACTTATAAAATGAAGGAGGTTCTTTCAGTCTTCAAAAACCCTCTGCTTGTAGATGAAGGAGGTTTTTTTTCAGTCTTCAATCCCTCTGCTTATAGATAAAGGAAATTTTTTTTTTTTTTTGGTTCAGTCATGCCATTTCATCAGCTTATAACAGTGTTATTTTTCCTTTCACTACCTTTTCATTCTTTGACTGTGATCGCATGAGCTTAATGAAACAACTCTCTACCCTGCAGCTGCATTCTAGGCTAAAATCACATGAGAAGCAGTTGTCTTCTCATGTGGATCCAAATACTTCCTTCTGGGATGCTGGTACACTTCTTCTCTTTGAAATATCCATTGAAACACTGTAAAACCACCTAATATGAGTTTTGACCTAGGGTATGTGCATTGTTGGGACTTCAGGGTTTGTTAGTGGCGCGACTTAAGGGTGTAACCAACTTTGTTTGTAGAATGGGAAGGTCTGTTATGACTGGGCTATAGCAGATAGAGGTTATTTGGCTTCAGGGTAGTCTGCCAAGGGAGAAATGCCTAAAGCGCCACTTCCTAACTTAGGGGAAAATTCTTTGGACAGATTTGGATTGTTTCTTTGGAGCTGATGGGCAAGCTAGTATGGTTGAGGCTAGATAGGGCTTGATAATGAGGTTTCATCTCGTCATGGGCGGATTGAAAAGGTAGGAGGGTGAAAAATGTTTATGGGTGTTTTCTAGCTGGCAAATTTGACAAATTTTTAGATCAACTGCTAAAAAACTTGGCTGTTATAACTAGTCATCACCAACAAGTGAAAAAATACTAATGACTAACAGTGGCTCCATTTGGGGAAGGCAGCTCCTTTTCAGGAGGTGTCCAGAATTTCAGATCTTTGGCTTATGAAGACTAGGGCCTTATCCATTGGCGCAAATTTTATTCTTCCTTGATGGTATTTCTGAAAATTTACAGCATGATTAGCATCAATGATATTTCTACCTACCCCACTATATTTCCTTACATTTTTTCTTATTTTGGGTGCATTTGGACTAGCAACCCTTTGACAATATATATTTTTTGAAAAATCAACCTATCTAGTTCTACACTTATATCTGTCGGGAGTTCCGATTTAGCTGATGAAATCCTTCATTACTCTACCTATGCTAAATCAACTGTCAAGGTTAAGTTGTTTGACAAGATTTTGTTCTCTAATCTAAACATGAAATTGAAAAATGATCAAATCAGGGTTAGAAATTCTTATTTGTCATGTACTTGTGGCATGAAAGACAAGCTGCACACAAATATTATTTTGCATAAAATGGAAACTAGGAAAATGGGGCTAGGATTCACAATTTTTTTTTCATTCCCGCTTCCCTCTTTGATTATGTTTTGAGCATGTGGAACTAGTATATTTTCCTAATCTAATCTCTTTGATAATTCAAGCTTACACAATGTTGACCATCTTTTCCACTCACTAGCTTATCATCAAATAAATTTAAAATAGGTTCAACTATGATTAGGCTAGATAATTGAACAAGACATTTGAGCACTAGTAGTGGAATTTAGGCTTGCACGCTTTTTGAATGACTATTTTTTGAACATGGGGCCTTTTTTCTATTTTTCAAACTGCCCTCTTTTCTATTTTTCTATTGTTTTTTGACTTTTTTGCTTTTCATTTGTTTTTCAAACAATGGCATCTTATCCTCATAAGGATCTCCTACCACTCTTGGTCCACTTAGCTCTTGAAAAGAGAAATTTGGAAAATTTTCTCCTTCAAGCATGACATAAGGATTTATGCAAGAATATCTGAACAAATTTGTATCTTCCTACTGTACCTCTTTATACCTTTGATTTACGCTCCTTCCTTTACTGTACATCTTCTTTAAGTAATGCATATATTCTTTGTCATTTTTGAAATAAATAATGAAATAATCAAGATATGTCAACATGCAGAAATTCAGGACTGGAAACATGGCTTTTAGGAGCATATTTTTTATATCTGGTGGTTTTGCAATTCTGAGTCTGAAATTGGAACTACTTCCAACATAGTGGAAAAAATATTTGAGATGTCTACTTTGCAAGGGAATCATTTGGCTATAACCTGAAACATCATCTTGTAAAGACATATTATTAAAAGCACTTATCATTGGTATATCATGGTCTTGGGCAGGAAAGATAAAATTTATGTTATAAGGATGTGTATTAGTGTTTCTAAAATCAAAACAGATCCTATGACCAGCTATTTTATCTTTGATTATTACTGATTGGTTCAGATTTTTGTATTTTCTTTTGTCGAAGTTATTTCTTGGAGTGATGGCAGTGGCATAGTGTTTCTCAGTTTTTTCTCTGTATGAATTAGTATTTTGAATGAGATTGTCAATTCTAGCAGTTCTAAGTCTTTGGTGGAGTGACAGGATATTAGCCAGTTCAAGTAACTTAGGTGTATTCGGACTGCGGTCATCATCTCCTCTCATAAGAAATTTATCAGGCATTTTTTCTAGATTTTGAGCTGTTATGGCTACATTCAAGGTTTCATTTGTAGTGGTAGAGTTATGCGATGGTAAATCCTTGAGATATGGTAAGAAAATTAAGCTTCCCTGCTCCTGAGTTCCGAAGAGGTTTGTGATATGTAAGTATTCTAAGGCCTTTGTTCTGAAAACGTTTCCTAATGTTACCGTTGATGTTTGCCTAAGGTTTAAGTGATTTGATTGATATTACATAATGTTTTGTGCTTCCTTCTCTATCTCTGTTTCAAAAGGGACATACTTACTTTCCTCAAGACATATCTTTTCATGATCATGGTAGTTTTGAGTGTCTAGTTCATCATAGAGAACTAGGGGCAGCTGATGTGGTGGGTATAAGTTTGTTTCAAATTCTTCTGATTGTTCTTCAATGTCTCCATCAGTGTGTAGAATAAAAGAGTTCAGGTCGGAATGCAAGGAATACATTGGGGTGTTATCAGGCCTCTCTTGGCTACTGATCATGTATTTCATGTGTGACTCTCGATAGAGTATTCTTGTTTGGTCAAACACAGGAATAATGGCGTAGGACATATCAAGTTGAATATTTCCTTGGAGCTTGGCTCCCCAAGATCTGGATAGAAGCATTCCATACATGGGAGGGATTTCTACTACTACTATGTCCATGATCAGATGTTTTGTAGGTACTTGGGCCAAACTGAAACAAATATCTTTGATCAAGCCTAAACATTTGACTCTACTAGAATCAAATGAATATAAGTCTTTGTATGGTCTTGTGATCTCTAGGCCTAATCTTTCCATTACAACCTTCAGCATAAGATTATGCGAGGCACGAGAGTCTAGCATGGCATTGTGAAGGATTTGGTCATGGATATTCAGACTGATGTAAAAGGGAAGAGTGGTTCCTTCTTGGAATTTCCCTTCTATTTTTGGACCAAACAATACTTCAGGATTGTCATCAGCTAGGTTAAGGGTGTTGGCATCATTGCCTATATTCAGGACCTTTAACACTTGGGATTTGTAAGAGTTTTGGGTGATGAGCTCGATAAGAGGCATGGTGATATTTATTTTGGCGATTTCACCCTCAAAATGGAAAGGAAGCTACAATTTAGACATGTTTACTTCAACTTTTTTAGTCATGAATTTCTTTATGTTTTGAGTTTGCTGACTTTGTTTCGGGATTTATTTTGACACGGCCATCTCGGGAATATTTGTGGAGGAATTAGGAGCATCTGAGCTAAGACCTGCTTGAATATCTTTATCTTTGTTTTGGTCAGTTTTCTTGACCATGATTTTGTTACTATCCACTGCTTTCTTAAGGCAGGTATCAGGGGTTTTAGTAGTGTCTGAGCTACCTTTCTTAGAGTTGTCTTGGTTTTTCCTGCTTCTAAGGTCATACTGCCTGTGAGCTTCTACTATGGCATTCTGAAAATCTATGGCAAGATCCTCTGGATCTTCATAGTTGTTTTCATCCTGATTCGGAGAGAAGAATGCTTGTTCTTCTTCTGTGAGGTATACCTCATTCTCATTATCAGACCCTATGAGGTTCAAATGATTTTCATCAATGGGTTTTGTATCCCTATCATCTTCTTCCACATAATTTTCATTAAATGGTGGCCTAATTTGTTGGTCATTTTCCCTTGGTTTGTTTTGAGGCCGTTCCCTCCTAAAATTTTGGTTCCGGTTTCTGTTTCGAGGGTTTGGCTGGTTCTCCCTAAGAGGGGTCTTCTCACTTATCTTTTCCCACATTTTGGCCATGGACCTGACTAAGTCATCTATTCTAGGATCTAAGGAAGGAGCTAAAGTGGAGACCTCATCTCGGTAGGTGACTTTCCTTTCTGATCTAGTCCTAGCTCTTTTTTTTGCTAAGTTGGCTTCTACCCTTATGGCTACTTTTTTCATTTCCTCTAAGGTAAGGGGGTCTTTGTCTCTTAGCTGATAATTCATGTCAGGTTCAAAACCCTCGGGGAACTTTTCCAAGGCTGAACCAAGTGGGGGTTTGAAGTGCGGTGGGAGGGTGTTATACACACTGTTGAACCTACTGCAGTATCCCTGGACACTTTCCCCATTTTCCCGTTTTAGATTGTTATACTCTGATAGGATTTGAATGGGGTTCTTTTGGATTTCCCACTTGTTTATGAAGGTTTGGTAGAGTTCTGGGAGATTTTGGATGCTCTTTGGAGTTAAGCTCTTAAACCATTTTTTGGGTTCTCCGCCCAGGCCTTGGGCGAACATCCTCATTCTGATGGTCTCGTATTCTATTTCCATGTATTTAGAGGCATCGCTAATCCTATCTACATGTTGTTGAGCTATGGCAGTCTCAACTCCGGTAAAGTGTGGGATTTTGGCTTGATAGTCATTTTGTAAGGGAGCCAAAGGTTGTGGCAACACCAAGGGTGTGTACCAAGCTACCATGACGGGAGCTAATGGATGATGTACAAAATAAGGGCTTGCGAGATGAGCTAAGGTGGTTTGAGAAGTAGTGGTTTGGACAGGTGTGGTATATGTACTTGGACTAGTGATCTGATTTTGAGTAGATCTGGGATGGTAGGAGCCAAAGTGATGGAGAAGCTGAAAGTCGGGAGGTGTGGTAGGTGAGGCTTCTCTACTAGGAATCTATGGCAGATCTAGGGGCTCAAGATCGTCAAAGTATATCTTACTTTGTAACTTGCTTCTAAAAATGGTTTTTGTTGATTTTAAGTCAAAGGGGGAATCCTGCAAGGAAGCGAGATGTTGAGGTAGTGATCTTGCTATACGGATGGACCTATCGATAGCTAAATTTCCAGTTTCAGAAGCTTGCCACAGAATCTTCTCTGGGTCATCTACTATGATAGGGGGATTTGGGTCTGTATGAGATCTGGTGTTGATTCTTTGTGAAGCCAGATTTCGGGTCTAGAGTTTAGAGAGGATGGTATTTGTGCCTGTTTTGGTTGGATGGCCACTCTGGTATTTTACTAATGTGAAGGATGGTTAAAACAAAAAGGATGGACTAGTGGAGTCACCAGGTGGATTTCTATGAGAACTATGGTCCACCACCAACACTATCAAAGATGCTTTGGGAAATTTTTTTATAGAAAACTTTGAGATGGAAACTTGCAAAGAAGAGTGATTCACTTGGTTTCAACAGTTTTCTAGGCTGTGTGGACAAGCTAATGGTTCTCTTGGCAAGAAGGCTTCTGCTTATCTCCTATGTTTAGGTGAGGTTTTCTGAATCGCTAAGTTGTACTTAGTTTGTCACTGATTACAGAGCTTCCACCCTAAGTTTAAGTTTTTGGAAGGATGAGTTAGCATAAAGGTATGGTTTATGAATTTTTTGGTCTTTTATGGAGTTTTTTGGCCTACAGGAGGCTAGTGGAGTCGCCAGGTGGAACTTGGTTGTTTTTGTAAAGACATAGCTATGGTCCACCACTAGTAACTAGGGAAAATCCAATCTAGGAATGTTTTGGGGTTTTTTTGAGTTTTTATGTGCAGCCTATGGTTTATTAAAGTATTCTAAACCTGTTTCATCACTTTGCTAGGTTGGTGATAACAAAAAGAGTTTACTCTAAATGGTTCTATGGACTGCTTCCCTGTTTAAGTTTCAAAGACTAATGAATCTACAAGAGTTTGCTAGACTGTTATGTACTCAATTAGTCCCACCATGATCTCCATTATGTTAGTGAGTGGTGGGATAGGTCGATGAGATAGTATTCTAAATTCTAGCAAGGTAGTAAGGCCTACTGGAGGCTAGTGGATTCGCCAGGTGGATTTTTAGTTTTTTTGAGATATATGTGTATGGTCCACCACCAGTGCTGACAAAAACCAATCTAAGGGATTTTTTTGGGGTTTTTCTGAGTTTTTTATGTATTCCTAAGGTTTGTAAGAGTTTCCTACAGTTGAGTCATCATTTTTCTAGGATGGTGAGACAACCAGATTCTACTCTTCTAAGTTTGACTAAGATTTTGAGAGTTCCTAAGGGATACCTAGGATTTTTTGACTGAAAGTCCCACCGCGATCTCCATTATGTTAGGGAGCGGTGGGATAAGTCCACAAGATAGTATTCTCAAAGAGATCTGAATGTATAGGGAATCTAAGTTTTTTTATCACTCAGAGTCCCACCGTGATCGCCATTATGTTAGTGAGCGGTGGGATAAGTCAATCGGATAGTATTCTTAAGGCTGTTGGAATGTTTAAGGAAACTAAGTTTGTTTATCACTCAGAGTCCCACTATGATCTCCATTATGTTAGTGTCCCGTGATTTGGCTAATTGGCAAGCCAAATGACAGTGTAACATCAAACCATTCTTTGGAGCACAAGGACCTAGCCTTCCTGGACTCAGAGAGGGCTCTCTATTTGTGTAAGGGATACCTGTCTATTTGCTTATTGTGTTCTAATTTTAGGCTAGTTATGAAGTAGGTTTTTTGGTTTTGGTTTTTAGGTTGTCAGGGATGAAACTAATCAAAGATATAAGATAGGTAAAAATATGTCAGATCAACTGGGCTATGGGGTCGAAGAGGTCAAGAAAGCTATCAGACGGTGATACAAGGTTGTTGAAGGGCCGATTTGATTCGAGGTAGAAAGGATCTTTGGGAAAAATGGAGTAATATGGACATCAAGTTTGTGAACAACAAAGGATTTCAAGCATAACTAGTTTACTAGCTGACATAAACATGGTAGGGAAAACCATTAATCATGAGAAATGTAACTATAGGCTAATAAATACATAGAAATAAACATTAAAGCCATGCATAGAGATATATAACTCTCTAACTTTGGGAAATGGCTATCAGACTTCGGGAAAATACACTTAAGACAGAAAAACAACTCCTAAACACTTAAGATAGAAATGCCGGAATGCCTAAACACAATACTTCAAGTTATTGGGTACTTTGAAAACAAGATTGCATAGTCTTAGGCAAAGGGCAAGATCAGAACAAGACCTCCATGGTTCAACAAATGACAATCTAATCAGTCAAAGAGAAATTTCATGGATGGAGCTATGGCTAGCCATGAGCAGCAGGGCATACCGTAAATCATACTTAGCATGCATAAAACCATGAATGAAACACGCAACAATATCCTACAGTTATTAAAGAGCAATCAAGAATTATTTAATGTGGCTAAGAAGGAAGAGAACATGGAAGCTATGAAGAAACATGAAATTTGAGGTGCCTCCAAGGGCATGTCTCAAATTTGTTCTCTACTGTCCTATAGCAAGCAAGAACATGGATTTATGAATGCAAACTAGGAAACAAAATAAAGAGAGAGACACTATACCATTCTACCAAGTCATGGAATTCAACAACAATCCTCTTTCATCATCCAAGAACATCCAAGAGACTATCCAAAACCATGAGACAAGTAGTTCTTCCAAATCTTATATGACCATATATTGCTTCTATTCATCAAGTTCAGCCTTGTTTACAATGAAAGCCTTTAGAATATATAGGCCTAAGTGAGGAGAACCTCTTATCTCAACTTGCAATCTCATTGGCCTATCCAAAATATCTTATTTTGTCCTTAAGGATTTGAAAAGCCCAAGGCAGAAAATATCTCATAAAATATCTAAAAAATGATAAAAGAGGGAAATAAATTGACTTTTCATAACTTCTCATGTACAAAAATACCTAAACGCACATGAGGAAAAAGCAGTTTCGAAAGGCTCAATTTTTACAAAAATACTCAAAAAATACATCAACAAAAGGTCCCCTGACTTGCCAGCAACTTTTGGAAGCCTTCCCGATGTCAAAATGAGGCTCATGATAGCTCGTTGGAAATCTCTGAGTGTATAATTTCTGAAAATTTTTATTTTTCTCCCAACGGACCACTAGAAGTCCTCCAAAAATAGGCCTGTGTGCAAAAACCCAAAAAATAAGCCTTGTTGATGGACCGGGCAGGGTGTAGAAAAAGCGAACATTTTTCGCCATTTAGTGGGAGCAAATGATCTTCAAATGTCCTGAAAATTGCTGAGTATGTGCTCCTGAAAATATGGCATCCAATGATACAATTATCATCTTTTGATGATGCCCCAAACTGAAATAGCGATGCCCATGAGTTTTGGCCAAAAACCCAAAAATGACAAAAAACCAAAATATGTCGGATTTCGCCCAAACTTGGTGAGTATGACCTTCAAGGGTTTTCAACAACATGTTGTGAAGTAGAGGCCAAGATTTGGATTCTTGAGGTGAATTTCCTCAATTTTTGTGTCGGGCGCTTCCCTTTGGCCTCCTTGAGTTTTTCTTGAGCAGCCTGCAACTTCTACTGGGCAAATTGATTTAGCTTTTTATAATGCCCCGTCATCCTCCGTTGAAGGTCTAAGTCCCTATTTTCCCTCTCCAATTTCTTCTCCAAGTGATTATTAACTCTCTCAAGCCATGCTTCAGGATTTTTCTCTATCTCTTGTTCGAACAATGCAGTGAGAGGGCTAGATTGGAGAAGGGCATTTTCCTCTTCTTTTTGTTTCTCAAGGGCCTTTTGAAGCCACATGGTTCTCGGCCTCTTTCGCCTAGGCTGATCTTCACCTTCACTTTCCTCGAAATCACCCATGAGTTCTTCCAACCTCACTTGTGCTTTGGAGGCCTCCTTCTTGTATTTGATCACCCGTGTCTCATAAACAACCATATGGACACTCATTTGTTTATTTTGGTTTTGCAAAAATTGATTGAAATTCCTAGCTCTATGAAGATCAACCCTTAAGGCATCAATTTGTCTTTCTCTATGGATCAAGAGATTTTATAGAATCCGTGCTTCATTATCAGTATCATCGCTTTGGATTTGGATGATGTAGAATTCATTTTCCGGTTCATGACTGCTTTCTTCCTTGCCCTTCCCTTTGCCTTATGTGGCTCTTCTAGTATTATTCCTCTTGGGAAATTCAACCATGGGCTTCTTTGGAAATTTTCCTTTGCTTTAGATGGCCCTATTCACATTTGGAGTGACAAATCTAGGCACCCTTTTCTTTGCTTTCTAGGGCTTGGCCACTTTCGGAGAAGAGAGCATGGCCCCTTGCCTGGGAGAGGCAACTAGCACATGCTCCATGGGCTCTTTACCATTGTCACTTTTCCCTTTATTTTTTCCAATGTCTTGGCTCTCTTCAAGGATGTCTAGGCTGTCTTTTTTCATTTCCCTTTGAGGGCTATCCTCCACACTGTGCTGCAACGTTTTAACCTATTGCCCCTCTCCCTTTTGAGTTTGTTCTTCCTCTTGAGGAGGTTGTTGTTCTTCACCCTAAGGTTGCCACTGCTCATACTATTATAGCTGCTATGTGTCATCTTTTGGCTACCCCTATTCATCTCCCTTTTGTCCTTGTTCATCATATTGTGGCTACTCACCCTCATCATAAGTCTGTTGTGTATCATCAAAAGTCTGCTCACCCTCACTGTGATGCTGTTGTTCAACACTTTCTTCTTCATCCCTCTTGCTATTGCTCATCATCACTTTCCTCTTCCTACTCATGTCCTTCTTACTTCTCATGGTCACTCTCTTCTCCTTCTTTGGGATCCTTGGTTTTTTCTATGGTAAACTTGAGCTTTTGGGAATAGGTCTACTAGAAGAAGGCAAGGGATGATGAGTAGGAGGTGCAGGGGATGTATGGACTGGAGGGATAATGGAGAAATCCAGATGAGTGATGAAAGTATCACAAAAGACCTCCCTCTTTTCAAGTTGATGAAGAATGATGACTTTGATGAGAGAGTGATGGAAAAGGCAGGCTATTTGCTATGAACGAGGCTTCTTTTGAACAGTGGAGGCCATTTTACCAATGCTCTTGTGTAAGAAGAAAGGCGGATTTAGCAATCTTGCCCTAGTGAAATGCATGAGTAGTCAAATTTGATATGCATAAACTCGGGAGAATCTTCCCTCACAAGTGAAGTATTTCATGATGATCTTCATGAGGGGGGCGTAGCTGGCCAAAATATATGAGAAAGGGAAAATAGAAGGACATGAATCTCTGTGCTCGGGCTTTAGAAAGGGCTTGTAATCGTCTAAGTCCAAATGGCTTTGTTTAAACCACTTTTCCCCAATATAGGGGATTTTAGTGGCCTTGGAGATGGACCTTGGAGAGAATTTGAAGTCAAGGCCTACCAGCTAGAAATGCTTGTCTAGAAACCTCAAAGCGCAAAGGTGTGTCAAAGGAGAAAATCTCTTCACTTTTTGCACCCTTTGAAAAAAATCTAAACACCCGACCTCATGGAAATTGAACAAGACTGACGAGTGGGCATTCACCTCTTGAGTGGAAGTAGGCTCAAATCTCTTATGCAAGCCACTCCTACTGTCCTGCCTGGGGGGCATCTTGTTCTGGATGCTCTCTGCAAAACCAAACTGCCTCTAATGGTTTTTTGAAATGTTCTCTCAAACACAACTCTGTCTTCTTTGTCAATCACTGTTTGATCAAGGAAAATTTGCCTCAAATGCTGTGTGAAATTTTTCTGTGGTATCAGGTCTCTGCTCCTTCCAAAACACTGCTTTTCCCCTTTTGTATGCCAATCAAAAAGTAAGTTTTAATAATATGCACATAGTCAAATAAAAGGTACACACAGTCAAAAGATCACTTTGTTTGGGTAAGGTCACAAAGCTCTTTGTGTTTTGATAAAAGCAAGATAGCCTTGCATTTATACAAAGGCAAAAAACTCCTCTTAATCAAAAACACCCCCCTTGTCTTTACTATTTCTCACAAACAGGTAAACATAACACCTTTAAATTGTATTAACAGCTTCACTTATTAAAGTCTGTTTTTATGGAGCAAAGGAGGAAACACTGGTTTTTTGCTTTTTACCACACAGATATGGACCTTTGAAATGAAAAAGCACTTATACAATGATCACTGTTGTTGAAATTAGGCACTGTTTCACTTTTCAAACACTATGTTTCTCCCTTTAAACACTGCCTCCACCTTTTAACACTGTTTTGAGGGCAGTTTATTATGCCTTTTGACATCAACAATAACCTACCATTTTCACTATGTCAGTGTTGGGAAATCATAGCCACTGCAAGCCCGGATATTTAAACAAAAATATCAACCCTCCTTGTGTTCACTATTTCTCACACACAGTTAGAAAGAACACCTTTAAATTGTATTAACAACTTTACTCATTAAAGTCTGTTTCATGGACAAAGATGGCAGCACTGATTTTGCTTTTCACCACACAGAGAGGACTGTTGATAGTGACAAAGAAATTTATGTCTGATTACTGTTGTTACTCGGACCTTAAACAAAGTTCAAACCTTCTTACCACTGCTTTCACCACTACAACATAGCTGACAGAGTTTATGGTTTTGTCCTATCTTGAGGGTAGCTCTAGGTTCTTTGAAATTAATGAATCACTCCACTAACCTTCCGCCATGAAAAACTTCTTCAAAATATTTAACACATCACTTTGATTTATAGCAAGACCCTTTTAGAAATTTGAATATACCAAGGAGGCTCATAAAATACCTCGAAGCTCGATGGCAGCCCTTGTTTGACAAGTTTGAGCAGCTTTTAGGGCTTTTGGAAGGTGTTTGGACTATTCACATATTCGCGGTACATTGAAAAGGGAAGGCATCGCCTAAGAGACACGGTGTCGGGTCGGTATTCGGGCTTAGAGACTGCCGCACGGTAATATAACTCCTTTGCAAAATTTCAGCTGATTGCGCTGCGCGTTTCTACGAGCGCGCCGCGCAGTCTCTAAGCTCGAAAAATTTGTGAATTTTCCTGAAAACTTCTTCTTTGGTCTCGTGAACAGCAAAAGGGGAGCGTTGCTTGTGTTTTGAGAATTTTAAATGGCTTGCAACGGTCGCTTTATCCTCCTTTGAACACAAAAATGTCAAAGTCCTTTTCACACTTGCTTGGTGAGGTTTTTTTAAAACTTTTGAAAAGGCCTTTGGGTTTAAAACAAAACGGGATGCTCATATCATTTAAAACATAACCTGAGACTATTTTTGTTTAGATTAATTTCATAGTGGTAATGACCATTTCCTTTATAAGCCTGACCCCTTTTTGAAGTAAAACAACCTTTTTAAGAATTAAAACTTTCACTGTTTCTCATTAAGGAATGAAAAATTGTTTTCCCTTTTGATATCTGTACCGTGGAAGGGAAAACTGCTTCGAGCCACATGAATGATTGTAGATATGCCTCTTGAATGATAGTGCCCTTTTACTGGAGGAGAAAGTTAGTTGCCATTTCCATATCCTTTTCCACCTCTTCTATTTGGGTAGTTCATTTGTTGTCACTTTTGATAAGTTTGAAAAAGGTTTTTATGAATAAAAAGAGCAGCACCTTTGAATATCATCATCACTTAGTGTTTTCCTTATTGAAAAAGGACACCTATAGAAAGACACCTTGCGTTATGTGAGGTTTTCTTTGACACTTTGAAGGAGGTAGCTTCACCCTTTTGAAACCTAAACTGACAGTGTCTGCTCCTAATGCTTTGGAGGTGGTCATGCCCTATTGTGAAACTGATTGAGCTGGCAGGTGTTGTTTGAGCTTCTGTTTTGACTGTGGGTAAAAACATATTTGAAACTGTAAGTGGAAAACTTGTTTGCAAAAGGTCTCCAACACCAAAAACCACTAACTATCCTTATATTTACAAAATGATATAGTTTTCAGCTTCAAGGAGATAAAACATGGGATGATGTATTAGATTTGAAAAGTGAACAAGGGAAGGCTGCCCCTTTGCTCTTCTGTGAAGGAGGTCTGCAAAAACATGAATTTTCATTCATTTCACCCCTTTTGAGAGAAGTCCCTTTTGAAATCCTTTTCCACATGCAATAATTGCTTTTCATCTTCAAACACTGGTGAATCCTTTACTCTGTTTATGAAGGAGGCCTATTTTTTTGGCATATGCTTGGTTTCTTTTCAACCTCTGTCTTAACCAACTTGAGAATGTTTGATGAACATACTGATAGTGGTTTCCTTTATAATTGATGGCAGAGGTCAGTTTGAGACGAAGACCTTTTGACTCCTTTTGCCATCAGCTTAATAATATTTCTTGATTGATGATGAACCCATTAGCTTCACATTGTAACCCAATAATAGAGAAACTTCTGTAAACAATTTTTAAAAGCACTACTGCTTTGCCTTTGCCTTTAACATCATTTTTATTTCAGAAACCCTTAGTTTTTGTCTCACTCTACCCAAAACATTTTCCTTACAGTCATTTTAATTCTAAAAATCCAACTTTATCCTTGGCCCTCTGCTTATAGATGAAGGAGGCGCTCTTAGTCTTCAAGCCTCTACTTATGAAATGAAGGAGGTTCTTTCAGTCCTCAAAAACCCTCTGCTTGTAGATGAAGGAGGTTTTTTTTTTTCAGTTTTCAATCCCTCTGCTTATAGATGAAGGAATTTTTTTGTTTTTTTTGTTTTTTTTGTTTTTCAGTCATGCCATTTCATTAGCTTTTAACAGTGTTATTTTTCCTTTCACTGTCTTTTCATGCTTTGAATGTGATCACAGGAGCTTAATGAAACAACTCTCTGCCCTGTAGCTGCATTCCAAGCTAAAAATCACATGAGAAGCAGTTGTCTTCTCATGTGGAGCCAAATACTGCCTTTTGGGATGATGGTACACTTCTACTCTTTGAAAGATCCATTGAAACACTGTAAAACCACCTAATATCAGTTTTGACCTAGGGTATGTGCATTGCTGGGACTTCAGTGTTTGTCAGTGGCGCGACTTAAGGGTATAACCAACTTTATTTGCAGAATGGGAAGGTTTGTTATGACTGGGCTGTAGCAGATAGAGGTTCTTTGGCTTCAGGGTAGTCTGCCAAGGGAGAAATTCCTAAAGCGCCACTTTCTAACTTAGGGGAAACTTCTTTGGACATATTTGGATTGTTTCTTTGGAGCTGATGGGCAAGCTAGTATGGTTGAGGCTAGATAGGGTTTGATAATGAGGTTTCATCTTGTCATGGGCAGATTGAAAAGGTAGGAGGGCGAAAAATGTTTATGGGTGTTTTCCAGTTGGCAAATTTGACAAATTTTTAGATCAGCTGCTAGAAAACTTGGCTGTTATAACTAGTCATCACCAACAAGTGAAAAAGTACTGATTACTAACAGCAACCAAATAATTTTTTTTTTATGTCAAAATTCAATAAATTAATTAAATCCCCATTCTCATCTTTATACACAACACCTTTCTCCACATTTTTCCTTTATTGATAACCTTTAATGTTAACATTTAAGTGTAACATAGTATGAACCATCCTTTCTTTGTGAATTAGTTTGGTGTGTGGATCATGTGGCTTTGCCATAACATGATTTTTTTTGGAGGGTGACGATATATTCTTGTTTGTGAAATTATAATAGCTCTACCTTAAGTATCTATGTAGTCTTATTTTCTACTTACCTCACTATTTTAGGTTTGGCATGGTTAAAAGAGACATTATTCTATATCATTATTAGAAAATTTGTAAATTTCTCCTTTATCTTTACTCATAGATAATTTTATAGAGATATCTATACTAACATAAGTAATTAAACCTTGAAAATTCACCTTACCTTCTTAAAATTGCTGTTTTTTTATACTAAATATTCCATGCGCTCCTAATAATAATATATGGTCCTTCCAACTTAGTTGCATAGTATCTTAAATTATACTTTATTTTAGTTTCACTTCAATTGATGTGTATCTTTAGTAATTGTATTACTATTGTCTTAATTTGATCATTTATAATTTCTAAGAATAAGTAATTGTATTACTATTGTCTTAATTTGATCATTTATAATTTCTAAGAATAAGTAATTGTATTACTATTGTTTTAATTTGATCATTTATAATTTCTAAAGATATCCTTATTAGTGGTTATTTTTCTATAAAAACTTTAATATTTAGACTCAATTTAGGTGCTAGGCTAAATAATGCCTAAATGAAAAGAATTTAATATATTGACACCTAGTGCCAACTCTTCCATTATATTTCATGTTATGATTATTATTATTATAAATAATAATAAAATTAAATATCAATATATTGTTACTCAACAATCAAAATTATATTAATTCAGTATATAGTTACACATTTTTATTATTAGAATATACCTAATTTTTTAAAAATAATTTAATATATTCTTAAATAACATATAAAAGAAAAATTTTAATATAACCAAAAATTTGAAAATAAACCGACATGTATCACTATTCATTATACATAAATAAATTTATTATTAAATTTTCGGTCATTTTATTAAAATTTGTTATAATAATTGATATTGCATTACACTCTTACACTTTCTTACGTGTTTTATTCAAATTTATTATTTTTACTCTCTTTACAATATTACTCACCACTAAAAAAAATATTAAAATTTTAAAATTTCTATGTATGTATTTTTTTATGTTTTCGTTTTACTCACAGGGTGTGTGTGATCGATAAAAAATAATTATTGTACATTTCAGCTTTTAGAAATCGAACCTTCATAGATTCTATTCATGCCTCCATTTTTTTTAATGATTTCGTTTTACTCATACTTGATGCCTGATCGACATAAAAAAAATATTTCAAAGATGTATGACAAAGAGCTCGTAAAACATGGATGGAATTTATATATAAAAAAAAAAAAAATTAATTGAAAAGGATATTTTCAAGTTTTATTAAATTTGAAGTTTTGTTATTTTGTGTGGCAACTGCATTGAGGATATTTGGCTGTTAACTAGTTAAAATACAATTTTAATTATTGTTTCAAGAAAAAGACTCGATTTATTATTATTTTGCTGAAAAGTTATTTTTATTAGTGATTAATTATGAATAATAAATCAATTATGGGAATAAGCTTCATAAAAAGTAAAAGTTGATGGTAAATTTTTTCCAAGAACTGGAAAGTGGTTGGGTACAGTTGGAAATAGTTACCTGATCCTTTGGGGATAAGAGGCCAATCCCAATGAGTAGTAGGGTTTCTGTTCTTGAACTAAGGAAGTGTGTGGATTTTCCAAAGCTACACTCAACAATCCTGAAAATTATTTTTGGCACTCACTGGACTAGGTGTCCTGAGGTCACAATAGAAATATCCACTGTTAACCTGGACCATCCAGCACTGGAGCTTTGGAGCAAGAGGAGGACATAATCGCCTCTCTTGAAGGTTTGGAGGACCACAACTATAAACTTTAAAAAATACAGATAAGTACATATGCAATTTCAGTATTTTGAAGTTTTAATGAAATCTTGTTTGTACTTAGTGGAAACTTGTTTAAAGTTATTTAGAGGTATTTATCCATTTGGAATTAAAATACAGGAAGTTTTAATGAAATCTTGTTTGTACTTAGTGGAAACTTGTTTAAAGTTATTTAGAGGTATTTATCCATTTGGAATTAAAATACAGGATCATACGTTGGGCATGTATAGGAATGAATGAGATTCTATAATATTAATGTTGGTTAATAAGAATGATTATTTCTGTAGATATTCATCTGTGACTACGTGGTAGAAAAGTAATTTAATAGAATAGATTTTTGAGTCTAGAATAAAAGATTTAAAGTACACTTTTATGAATAATAAATAAAGGTAACCCTTGGGGAAAGATAAAATGAAGTAAGGAAGGGTAGCAATGTAAACTGTGAAGACAATAAAAACTACAAATACCCTTGATCCTTATATAATCCTTAAACTATACAATATGTATAAAATTGAAAATGACTACATGCATTCAATTCTGTAAAAGATATTCAATAAATACTTAGCTAAATAGAGTCGGTTGTCAGTCAAGGGTTCGAGTCAAACCCCAACCTGAGACTAGTCACCTCTCAAAAATTTCACTATATGCGCACAGACTGGAAGGGTGGTCTAGACACCGCCTATATTGACTCTTTCATAAATAAATTAGACCAAAGAACTTATACCTTAAGAAAATCAAAGAAACTCAGAGTTTAGATTTTAACTATAGAAACATAGAGCACATAAATATGTATAATGGCATTGAGCATGAAATAACCCATGAGTAAGCCTACATAGTAGACTTTTCGCTTAGAAAGCAAGAAATGAAAGAAAATGTATACAAAGAGAATTAACACGGCTAATCAATTCTGGTTACTGTAAAATCTAAAAACTGGTGTTTTCAATACCATTTAAAAATATACAGTGAGTAAATGTGCTTAACAATATTCATGCATTTTTCGAAAGACTCACAAAAAGAATAGTTATGGCGTACTTTTAAGTAGAAGCCATATTCAAAAATAAGTATTGAATCATAACAAGGGAGGATTCTTGAGAAGGAAACCCTCCGTAAATTTGTATTTATAAATAAAAAGATATGTCCATTAAAAAATCGAGGTGCAGCAACATATATGTCCGAAGTCCTCAAAAAAATAAGATTGAGCTATATCTTCAGAGTAAAAAATAAACAAGAGAAAGAGGAATGAGAATTAAATTTTCACAGAAGTTAAGCTTGTTCTGAATTTCTCAACCCTAAGAAAATTTAGAAGCTACCTGAGACCTTAAATCACATTGTCGAATGTGAAATCATAAGTACCTGGAGAAGGGCTACTGTGTTAGCCATGCATGAAGCAACTCAATAAAATAGTCTCTTGAATGCTAAAGAGAGACCAGTTAACCGGTTGAAAGGCTGACCTGAAAATTTAATCCCGCATAAAAAGCCGTAGAGATCATTACTGTAAGAAACCTGGTTGGGAAATGCTAATCATGTTTTCTTCTTTTTAGATAGAGGAAGAGAAGTGCCATTAAAACGAGATTTTGATAAGGAAATTACCTGTTCGAGAGAAATTTGCTCCTAATCTACGACTGTCGCACCGTGAGCCTACATTCAATGCAGAAAAGACCCAAGGGAATATGTATTAACAGTAGAAAATGATAAACCGAAAAACTTGGATTAAAAATTTCTTTATCCATTTAGGAAGATGGAACAGAAGCAGAGGATATAATACCTATACAGGAACAAGAGGAGCCGAAACCGAATGACAACAGCGGATGATAAGATCCAGGAATTATTTGCAAATAACCTCAGCACCTCACTCATAAATCGTTGCAAAACCATAAGAAAAATAACCCACAAAACTCGCAAGTCGAGCAAAGGCAAAGAGGGTGAAGCCATAACTCACAGGTGCAACAAAGCCAACCCTCATAATGAAAAACAAGTTCTCCACAAAGGAATAGAGTCATTAAGCTGAGGAGATTAGAGTTGGAAGGTATTACAATGTTTCTCCCGCCTCAATTGCCATCCATAGATCTATGACCATTCTAGGGTGGAGATGGAATGGAGATCATTGAAGTTCGCAACAAATTGCATGAAGAGATATGAGAGTTGTCATAAGGAGTTAATATCCAGTACACTCACATTTAATTATTAACATTCCAACGTTGCCTCATTGGTATCGAGGATAAATATCTCATCAATAACGAGAGGCATAAATTAATGTTAATATAAACTGTATTGTTGGCGGAAATTATAACAATGAGTCTCTGAATAAATCAACCTTACAATATGAATAGGAATGCTATGGTATAACGAGGTATATATATATATATATATATATATATATATATATATATATATATTGGTTAAGTTGGTAGCTTTATACGAGTTAGAAAGTTATGTTAAGTCTAACTTTGGTATAAGGGTTAAAACATTATTGTAGTAAGTAATTTTTTTTATATTTTAGTGTATATGAGTGTCACAAGTGGTATCAGAGCAGCGTTCATACGCTAGAACCCTAAGGGTCAACTAACGATTAAGTTGTGTGTATATTGATGCACAAAGTTTAGAAGCATAGTAGGAACATCATGAGAAGGGAAAGAATGCAATGACCACCACAAGACACTGGGGAACCCCAAACACAACCAGTTGTGAACCCTGAAATATGGGTTCAGTTAAGTGTTGATCAACACCAACAAATGAGCAGACTGCTAGAGGAACAACATCATCAAACCCGTTTTCTATTGAACACAATACAAAAATTGCAGGAAGAGATGGTCCAAGTTCGAAGGGATAACAAATGATTAATGCAAGAGAAAGAGAAAATACTCAAAAGTCTGTCAGAAAAAAATAATCAAGGAATGGAACATCCCAGTGTTGATAGGGACATGCAAGAAGGTGATGAACAGCAAACCAGAGACAACACCATTGATAGAGTGGAATGAATCCCATCCCAGCGAAGTAACAAGAATAAAAACTACAATGAAGTAGAATCTGGCAATTTTTCGGATCAACAAGAGGCTAAAAAGCAGAAAGTAGAGCTTCATGGGAAATTTTGAAAAATACAACCACCAACATTTGATGGTAAAGTTGAAGAAGTGGCAGAAGCATGGTTAATAAACATGAACAAGTACTTTCAGGTGTATGAGTATAGTAGCAACCTGAAGGCCCGATTGGCCATATACCAGTTAAGAGAGAAAGCCACCCTATGGTGGGAAGAAGTGAAGAATGTTCGCAACATTGAGGAACAATATGTCACATGGGAATCGTTCCAACAATACTTTAAAGACAAGTATTTGAAAGAACATTTCTATGATGATAAAGATAAGGAATTCCATGACTTGAGGCTAGGAAAAATGACTATGGATGAATATATCACCAAGTTCACCTCCCTGTTACATTATATTCCATACCTTTGGGAGGAAAAGGCTAAGGTGAAAATATTTCTGAGCATTTTTCCAACACATATGAAAGAAAGGATTGAATTTGTAAATCCCAGAACCATGTATGAAGCCATTCATAAGGCACGAATGTGCTATCAGCAGTCCAATTCAAAAGGGGAGGTTGGCGAAAGTTGGCAGCTAAGAAAGGGACATAAATGCAACTCAAACTTCAAAGGAGTGAAAAGAAATAACTTTAAGAATTCTGCACGAAATTATTTCAATAATTTTTTTTGCAGAAATCATCAAAGGACTCGTTGGCCACCAAAAGAAAAGCCTATAGAGACATCCAGCAAGCCTGAGAAATGACAGGTGACCAAGCCACCTCGACAGTGTTGGGGGTGTGGTGAGGCACACTATTATAAATACTACCGACAACAAGCAAGAAATGACATAGTTGCAAACCTGCAGGACGCTTCCACAATAGGCGATGTGGCATGAAACATTCCTTGTATCAATGCGGCGTTGGAGGATCGACAGGCAGATTATCAGCCAACGATGATTGATTTGAAAGGTAAAGTATTATATCAATCTGTTTCTATTTTGGTAGACCCAGATGCAAGTCTAAGTTATGTTAGTCCCAATATAGTGGAACTGTGTAAATTAAAAGAACATAAATTCAAAAATTTGTGGCTAGTACAGCTAGCCATAGGAGCAAAAAAATAGGTAACTTCCAAGATTCCAAACTATATTTTGGAAATTTTAGGACAACAGTTACAAGTAGACCTAAACATAGTACCATTATGGTCCTACGATTTTTTTCTGGGCATGGACCGGCTGGAAAGACATTGGACCTTAGTGGACTATAGAGAAAAGATTATCTATTATAGAATGCAAGATGGAACATGTAAGAAGATTGAAGGAGTCAAGAAGCCACTACAGCTACATCCAATTACAATGTCCCAAATGAATAAATGTATAAGGAATGGATTCCATATTTATTATATTCAGGTGGGATATGCCGATTCCAAGGAAAAATCACCTATGATGGAAAACATACCTGTGGTGCAATAATTCATGGATGTTTCTCGAGAAAATATTCTTGGATTACCACTAAGATAATATATCGATTTTACTATAGATTTAATGCTAGGAGAATCACCTGTGTCAAAGGCTCCTTATAGAATGAGTGTTCCAGAATTGATTGAATTAAAAATGCAGTTATAGGAATTGCTGGACAAAGGTTACATTCGTCAAAGTGTGTCACCTTGGGGAGCACCAGTTTTATTCGTAAAGAAAAAGGATGGAACCATGCAAATGTTCGTTGATTATAGACAATTTAACAAATTAACAGTTAAGAATAAATATCCTTTGCCTAGAATTGATGATCTGTTTGATCAAGTGAAGGGTGCCACTGTGTTTTCTAAAACAGATTTAAGATCTGGATATCACCATATTTGAATCAAGGATGAAGACATTTGCAAAAAAAATTTCCGTACCAGGTATGGGCATTGTGAATTTGTGGTGTTACCCTTCGGGTTAACAAATGCACCAACAACCTTTATGAGGTTAATGCGTCGAATATTTCATCCTTTTCTGGATAATTTTGTACTCATATTTATAGATGACATTCTAATCTATTCTAAAAATAAAGAAGAACATAAAAATCATTTGAGGATTGTGCTGGAAATGTTAAGAAAACACCGGTTGTATGCTAAGTTCAGCAAATGTGATTTCTTGAAAACAGAAATCTAGTACCTAGGCCATATCATTTCAATAGAAGGGATTGATGTTGACCCAGAGAAGATTAAGAAAATTATGGAATGGCGAGTACCCCAGAATGTGGTAGATATTCGATCTTTTATGTGGTTAGTTGGGTACTATCGGAGGTTTATTGAGGGATTTTCCAGAATCTATTTTCCAATTACCTCATTGCAGAGGAAACGTAGAATCTTCAACTAGACTGTCGAATGTCAAAATAGTTTTGAAAAGATGAAACGGATTTTGACCACTCCACCTGTGTTAAGGGTAGCTTATCCCAACAAAGAATTTGAAGTGTGTACAGACACAAGTAAAGAAGGTGTTGGGGTAGTTCTATCCCAGGAAGGAAAAGTAGTGGCCTATGAGTCTAGAAAGTTGAAGGATCATGAACACAGATACTCAACCTATGATCTGGAATTAATAGTAGTAGTACATGTGCTCCAAGTTTGGAGACACTATTTGCTCGATAAAAAGTTTGTTCTTAAAACAGATCATAGTAGCTTGACTAGTTATTTCAAGAAATTTGATTTAAACTCAAGACAGGTAAGATGGAATGCCTTCCTAAGTGAGTTTGATATGGATATTCAGCATGTGAAGGGTAAGGAAAATCTGGTAGTTGATACTTTAAGTAGAAAAATACATTGTGTTTGTGAGCTTTGTTATAATAAGCTAGAAATAATTTTTAAATCAAGTGAAAGAAGAAACACAAAAAGATCCGGAATATCAATTCCTATGGCAGCAAATGGAAGCCACCAAAAATCAAAGAAGTACTTCTGAGTATGGAATAATGATCATCATATGCTAACTTTTAGATGTAAGGTGTATGTACCAAACTGTGTGGACCTAAAGGAGCTGATAATGAATGAGTACCATTGCAGCAATTATGTAGGTCACCCATGATACCAAAAATGTTGAATCCAATTAGAAAGGTATATTTCTGGCCTCGTATGCATAAAAATATTTCTAAGTATTTAAGTAAATGCTTGGAGTGTCAATAGGTGAAGGTAGAGCATCGACATCCCGCATGAATTTTGTAGCCTATACTGGTACCTGAATGGAACTGGGAGGTTATATCCCTGGACTTCATTACAGGCTTACCGCAAAAAAGAAAAGAAAAAATGACTCCATCATGGTGGTAGTGGACAGATTGAGTAAATCTGCACATTTTATACCTGTGCATTCTACTTACAAGAATATACAGATAGCAAAAATATTCATGAGGGAAAATTTCAGGCTCCATGGCATTCTGAAGATGGTTATCTCAGACAGGGATGTTAAGTTTACTTCAGCATTTTGGAAGACTTTGTTTACCGGTCTGGGGACCCTAATAAAATTTAGTACAACTTATCATCCCCAGACGTACAGTCAAATAGAGGGAGTAAACCAAGTATTGGAAGACATGCTACCCATGTATGTGATGCAGCAACCAACCAAATGGGAGGATTATTTGCATCTTGTTGAATTTTCTTACAACAATTGTTACCAGGAGTCCCTAAAGATGAGTCCTTTTGAGGCCTTGTATGGGAGGAAGTGTCGCACAACAATAAATTGGAGTAGCCCCGAGACAAAATTAATGTTGGGACCTGAGATGCTTGCTGAAATGGAATCAGAAGTAAGAAAATGATACAAAATCTAAACGCTACACAAGATTGACAAAAGATGTATGCAGACAAAAAGAGGTCTTATCGGGAATTCGAAGTGGGAGACCATGTGTATGTGAGGATCAAACCCAAGAGGAGTACCTTCTGGTGGACCTCTTGTGCCAAGTTAGCTCCCAGGTTCTGTGGACCCTTCCAAATTTTGGAAAGAGTAGGATCTGTGGCCTATCGGCTGGCTTTACCTAGTCACATACGAGCACATAATGTGTTTCATGTGTCCCTGTTGAAGCATTATGTGAATGATGCAAAGCACATAATACATTGGAAAAATATACAGGTAGGATAGGATTAAACGTCATAACTTGAGATATGATTTATTTATGATAATTTGACATGGAAATTTTCTGTTCGCAGATAGATTCGGACGACGAGTTTCTGGTCAAGGCACAACACATACTTGACTAGAGGGAAATCATGCTCCGAAAGCGAGTCATCTCCCAGGTTAAAGTGCAGTGGGAGCACTTCAACCCAGATGAGGCTACTTGGGAGGACGAAATATTTGTGCGGGAGGCTTACCCAAAGCTCTTTTCAGAGCTAGAGTGAAACATCGAGGATAGTGTTATTTCCAGGGGGGAAGCTGTGACAGCTGCATTAAGGATAACTAGTTCTTAACTAGTTAAAAGACAATTTTAATTATTGTTTCAGGAAAAAGACTGGAATTATTATTATTTTGTTGAAAATTCATTTTCATTAGTGATTAATTATGAATAATAAATTAGTTATGGTAATAAGCTTCATAAAAAGTAAAAGGTGATGGTAAATGTTTTCCAAGAACTAGAAAGTGGTTGGGGATAGTTGGAAACAGATACCCATTCCTCTGGGGATAAGAGACTGATCCCAGTGAGGAGTAGGGGTTCTGTTATTGAACTAATAAAGTGTGTGGATTTTCCAGAGCTGGTAGAGACTAGTGTAAAACACTCAACAATCCTGAAAAATATTTTTGGCACTAACTAGACTGGGCATCCTGAGGTCATAGCAGAAATATCCACGGTTAACCCGTACCATCCAGGATTGGAGCTCAGGGGCAAGAGGAGGACGTAATCACCTCTCTTGAAGGTTGGGAGGACCACGGCTATAAACTTTAAAAAGTTACAGATAAATACATATGCAATTTCAGTATTTTGAAAATTTAGTGAAATCTTGTTTGGATTTAGTGGAAACCTGTTTAAAGTTATTTAGAGGTATTTTTCTGCTTGGAATTAAAATACATGATCATACGTTGGCCATCTATAGGAATGAATGAGATTCTATAATATTAATGATGGTTAATGAAAATCTCAGAGATCACTGTTTGAAGTTCTCCTATGTAATTTTTTATTCTCTAAATGCTTCTAAGTATAGTAGTTAGGATAAGAATGATTATTTCTGAAGATATTCATTTGTGACTGTGTGGTAGAAAATTAATTGAATAGAACAGATTTTTAAGTCCAGAATAAAAGATTTAAAGTAAACTTTTACAAACAGTAAATAAAGGTAACCCTTAGGGAAAGATAGACTGGAGTAAGGAAGGGTAGCAATGTAAAATTTGAAGACAGTAAAGACTACAAATACCCTCGATCCTTATCTAATCTTTAAACTATACAATATGTGTAAAACTGCAAATGACTTCATGCATTCAATTTTGTAAAATATCTTCAATAAAGACTTAGCTAAACAGTGTTGGCTGTGAGTCAAGGGTTTGGATGAAACCCCAACACGAGACTAGTTTCCTCTCAGAAATTTCACTATATGTGGACAAAGTCAAAGGGTGGTCGAGACACCACCTATATCTTAAGAAAATCAAAGAACCTATATCTTAAGAAAATCAAAGAACCTCAGAGTTGAGATTTTAACTATAGAAACATAGATCACATAAATATGTATAATGGCATTGCGCATGAAATAACCCACTAGTAAGCCTATGTAATAGCCTTTTCACTTGGAAAGCAAGAAATGAAAGAAATTTTATACAGAGAGAATTAACACGGCTAATAAATTCTCATTACTGTAAAATCTAAAAATCGGTGTTTTCAATACCATTTAAAAATATACAATGAGTAATTGTGCTTAACAATATTTATGCATTTTTCAAAATACTAACAAAAATAATAGGTCTGACGTACTTTTAATTAGAAGCCATATTCAAAAATAAGTATTGAATCAAAGGAGGGGAGGATTCCTGAGAAAGCAACCCTCCTTAAATTTCTATTTATAAATAAAAAGATATGTCCATTACAAAATGGAGGTGCGGAAACATATATGTCCGAAGTCCTCAAAAAACTTGGATTGAGCTATATCTTCACAGCACAAAATAAACAAGAGAAAGAGGAATGAGACTTCAATTTAGACAACAGTTAAGCTTGTTCCAAAGTTCTCAACCTAAAGAAAATTTAGAAGCCACGTGAGACCTTAAATCCCATTTTCGAATGTGAAATCATAAGTACCTGGAGAAAGGCTAGTGTGCTAACCATGAATGAAGCAACTCACTAAAATATTGTCTTGAATGCTAAAGAGAGACCAGTTAACCAGTCGAAAGGCTGAACTGAAAATGTAATCCTACATAAAAATCTAGAGAGAGAATTACTATAAGAAACTTGGCCTGGAACTGTTAATCATGTTTTCTTCTTTTTAAATAGAGGAAGAGAAGTGCCATTAAAACGAGATTTTGATAAGGACATCACTTGTTTGAGAGAAAATCTTTCCTAATCTGCGACTGTCGCACCGTGAGCCTACATTGAATGCAAAAAATATCCAAGAGAATATGTATTAACAGTAGAAAATGATAAACCAAAAAACTTGGATTAAAAATTTCTTTATCCATTTAAGAAGATAGAACAAAAGCGGAGGATATAATACCTGTACAGAACGAGAGGAGCTGGAACCGAATGACAACATCGAACGAGAAGATCCATGAATTCTCTACAAATAACCTTGGCACCTCACTCATAAATCGTTGCAGAACCATAAGAAAAATAACCCGCAAAACTCTCGCAAGTCGAGCAAAGGCAAAGAGGGCGAACCCATAAATCACAGGCGCAACAAAGCCAACCCTTAGAATGAAAAACAAGTTCTCCATGAAGGAATAGAGTCATTAAGCTGAGGGGATTAGGGTTGGTGGCTATTACAATGTTTCTCCTGCCTCAATCTATAGCCTTATATCTATCACCATTCTACGGTGGAGATGCAATAGAGGTCATTGAAGTTCACAATAGATCCCATGAAGAGATATCATAGTTTTCATAGGGAGTTAATAGCGAGTACACTCACATTTAATTGTTAACGTGCCATTGTTGCCTATTGGTAGTGAGGGTAAATATCTCATCAATAACTAGAGGCATAAATTAATGTTAACATAAATTATATTGTTGGCGAAAATTATAACAATAAGTCTCCGAATAAATCAACCTTACAATATGAATAGGAATGCTATGGTATAAATTATATATATTGGTTAAGTTGGTAGCTTAAATGACATTTTTTGATTGTTTTATACCAGTTAGAAAGTTATGGTAAGTCTAACTTTGTTATAAAGGTTAAAAATTTATTGTTGTAAGTAATTTTTTTTTTTTATTTAGTGTATATGAGTGTCACATTTTGTTTCAAAGTCTTTATTAAAAGTAAAGGTTAAAAATCTACTCAAGTTTTTTGGAGTTTTGGTTGCAAAGGGTGACTAGATGTACTTTTGGTATCATCCAAAAAAAAATTATATAGTATGTAATTCAAATTTAAATGATTATCTATTTAATATTGTGCTCTTTCAAATATTATAGTTTTTGAAAATGAGCTGATATAAGATTAATTAATTTTTATATATTTTTTAAATAAATAATTATAATTCAATAAAATAGAAGAAATACAAATGGAAGGTCATATAATATTTGAAAAAAAAAATTACAAATTTTTATTTGATGTACATTTCTTTTTCTAAACATGTGTTTTTGCATATATATATATATATATATATATATATATATATATATATATAACTTTTTTAATTGGATAATAAAAAATTTGATTTCTTAAAAGATATATGGTACAACAATTTTATGTGTCATAAAATGCAAACCAAGCCAACACAATTGTGTAACACACATAGGTTATGCCATAATGACGTTTACATATCTTCATACCTTTTTTGTACTCAAAAAATATTTAATCTCTTCAAAATATAATTAAGAGGTCATCTTGTTCTAATTTAATTAATTTTCTTTTACTTCATTCAGTAAAACATGATAGAAGTGAAAAAAAATAAAAAATGAAACAGATTGACATAAATAAAACATGTGGTACATAAAGTAAAAAAATCACTATAATCAAGTTTGACATATGTGGCTCAAAATTAGATATACTTATTTCTTTTTGTTTCTACTAAATGCTCATGGGCTTTAAGGATTTGGGCCTAATCTTTCTTACTATATTTAATAATTTCTATTTAATATATATTATAAATATCAATCAATTTTCAACTAATTAACATAGAATTTTTGGAAAAGACTAGTTATGAAGAGATTTTTTACTTGTGGGGATTTTAGATTTAAACGCTCATTGAATGCAACAAGATTTTGGAGACAACAACTCACCACCCAACCTTATGCTGAGCTGCACATAACTCCCACTAATGCCAGAAAATCCTTTTTGTCACAATGCTTTTGTCCAAAAAAAAATGAATGAACTAATCATGAAACAATGCTAAAAAAAATTACGCCGGATGCGGCTGCAGAAAGGAGTTAATGAGCCTTGGGCTCGCGCGCAGCCTCCAACGCTGCCCACACGCCGTGCCCACATGGCTCATGGCACTACACTTGCTGGCGTTATTAATACGCCTCGATCTGAACAGAGAGGTAGTTATTGCACCATCGCTCCCGGGTATATGGTGATGGTTTTGTGGAACGTTTGCAGTATGGAGGGAGTGCAGAACAATGAGGGCCATGGCGGACCTCTGAACCCTCTTGACGCTGTTTGTTCGCTCGGATGTGCCAATTCCAGCTGCAAGACGCAGACTGGACGCCGCTGCAGCATTTTCGCCTGTCTGGAGATCGTCCCGGGCGTTCATTTCTCCAACAGCCCCTTCTGCGGTGCTTCGGCCTCAATTGGAGCTACAACAGTGCTCACTGCAGGTAATTCGGCTCCCTCTGGTCTCAATTTGCATTCCTCGGACAATCTCTCCACTAGCAATTGCATCTCTGGTTATATTGCTTCTTCGTCTGGTTGGCATAACCCTGGAAGCCTCCTCACCATTCCTCAAGCTCTGCACCCTCTCCTTGGCAGTCCTCG
This sequence comes from Pinus albicaulis, assembly GCA_034641835.2. Taxonomy (NCBI): domain Eukaryota; kingdom Viridiplantae; phylum Streptophyta; class Pinopsida; order Pinales; family Pinaceae; genus Pinus; species Pinus albicaulis. The sequence goes on from CM076576.1 coordinate 151,390,376, forward strand.
CACGCGCCACCTCTCGTTAGCTATGCCACGCCTCAGGCAGCGCATGCGCTGCAGAAGGGGCACGAGTCGAGGTCTGGCTCATGAAAATCCTCCTTCCCCGCTTTCTGAACTCAGCTCGTCCTCTGAGGATGACGCTCTCACGCCCCCGCCTGCCTCTCGCGGTGGTGGAGGCAGAGGCAGAGGCAGAGGACGACGTGCTGTGAATTATGTTCATACAGGCCGCGGTCGAGGTTGTGTTCGTGCTAGGAGTTCTGGTGATTTCCCATGTCAGCCCCCTCCCGCCTCTGAGCCTCCTGGCCCTCCTGAAGCTCTGGCTCATTCCAGTCAGCCTCCTTCCGACTTCCCTGCCCCTCCCAGTCAGCCCATTCCCCGGGAAAGTCGCATTCGGGGCGCCACTATCAGACAATCTACTCAGAATGCAGAGCTCCGATTCCACTGCACCTCCTTCAACTCCATCATCACCGCCTTCATCTATGTTTCTCTCCGTGAGGAAATTCCGCCTTGCTCCGCCCCTTCCCCCCCCATTGACCATCGCCCCTCTCCCCCACCTCTCACGGAGCAGCGTTCTGGAGCTGACAACAAAGATTTGCAGACTGACAGCCATGCAGGAAAGGAGGACAGTAGCGAGGAGAATGAATATGCATGCAGGATTGAAGAGGAACCAATGTCTTCTGAGCACGAGGGCTAAATCCCCTGGCTCATTCACTTCTGGTTTTTTTGAGTTTTGCTGTTTCAATTGCTCCACTGATGAGCAGTATGATGTTTCCAGCTTTTACATTACTGTTTACATCTTATGTATAATCCTCTGGCCGGTTTCCCTCCTAAGGGCGGCTCAGCACATTCTGCTTAATGGGTTGGTTTCCCACTCTCGGCAACCCAAAACAATCAAGAACAGTGATGATAATCAGTCCCAGCTAGCTGGCTCACACAGCAGCAGCGAGGGTAGTTTTGTAACAGTACTTTTATAAATTAATAGATTAGTCTTATTTAGAAAAAAAAAAAATGCTAAAAAAAATTAATTTTTTATTATTTAAAATGCATTTTACAATGTTATAAATATTACACAACATGTGTATTGAATCCTTTTATCCTAACACATTAAACTATTTTTTTATTATTAATATATTTTTAAATATATATTAATATGAATTCATATTAAAATATATTTAATTCTATATAATATTAAAATAATTTATTATTCTATAAGGTTTATTACTCACATATTTTAAAATCTAGGCATTAATTGCAAAATGAATTGTACTAACAAATCAATACGAGAATTGGTAACTATGATTTAAACATCTAACAAATCAATACGAGAGTTGGTAACTATGATTTACACAGCTAAGTTCAATTAATTAAAAAATAATAATACAACCTTCGGAATATGATTTGAACATCTAAGTTCAATTAATTAAAAAAATATATATATAACCTTCACAATGCACATACGCAAAGTTCGATTAATAAAAAAAACAAATACTATAAGCTTCTCATAATTAAATTTCATTCAAGGTAATTTTAAAAGGAGAGGAAATTTACGAAACAAAAAAACTAGTCTATCATCTCAATATTTAATCCACGGGATTAATGTTAAGCAACGCAGGCTCACGTCTGCAGATTGGACATGATTTTTTTTGACGAAACCATTGGCTAATGCACTTCGAATGATAAAGATGTTTACACGGCAATTGTTCTGCAGGCTCTCTAGTTGAAAATGGATCATGACAAATTGGGCACATCCCTCCGTCATCGTTTTCATTTGCTTCGCTACTAATATTGGATGGCAACCCATCTACTGCTACACTCGTATTATTCACTATTTCCTCAGAAACACTTCTAGTTAATCTTTGCTCTCCAGAGGCAACAGAGATAAGTTCACATCTGAAATCGAAGTTATACGTATAGTCTTCTACATATTGTTTGATCTCACGCCATGAGAATCTGGAATTCCATATAATTTGAGCTCTATGACGGGAATAATTCAATGCTCCGCTGCGTTGGTGAAAATATCGTATGTATCGAACAACAATAATGTTCTGAGAAAATGTAAATGTTGTGAGATAGTCCTCATCTACTGTTCCAGCGATCCTACTATTCAAACTGGAACGAGTAACGTTGTGTCCACGCCAACGGTCATCTAATCCTCTTATATCAATATTTTCTGATAAACTCTCTATTTGCCGAGGATAGTGCCGATAAATGTTACCTGGGAGAATTCGACGCACTGTCCTAACTATCACAGTAGACACCAAATTCTCATCTTCAATTCTGCGTGTTTCGGTTGTTGCTGTAGCTGTTGGGTTTTGAGTAATGATTCCTCCATTTACCTGAGCTTCCACAAATCTCATAATTCTAAGGACGAAGTTTCTATCTTCATAACGCAAATTTCGGCCACTAATTCCATTTTCTTCTTCCATTGTTGCGAGAATACCTACTTCAGCTCTACTGAATGTTGCGTTATCGTATGTTGAATGGCTCTCCTCGCTAATGGATGATATTGATTTTGCCCGGTCGCCTCCAGACCCACAGCGAGCTCTATTCTCTGTGCCGAAGAAATATACGATTCAGACCCAACGCCACGTAGACGACGGAGCCGGGCGTTTGGCGATCCACAATCTCCACGTCCCTTGGGCTCTCGATTTTCTCCCTCCCCGGCAGCTCAACCATCGGCCCGACAGCCCAAACTGGCTTGCCGCCTCCTCCACCGCTTTCTAGGTGTCGGACGAATTTTGGCTACAACTCACGTTCGTGCTGACGAGAAGCCCATCCGCGAGTCGGACGAATTTTGGCTACAACTAACGGAACGTGTTGACGAGAAGCCCATCAGCGAGTCGCGTAGCATTGGAAAAATAATATTATTTCAATTCTATTGAAAGAACAAATCAAAATGATCGTGCTACCTCTAAGCTACTATAACAACATAAAGAAGTACATGCATGAAACAATGTAGAAAAGAACCTGCACTTTGCATTTAAACATAAACTCAACCAACAGAATGCTTTTACTAGTTCACTAACAAGATTCATGCATATGAAATAAAGACATAAATCATATAACATCTAAGGTATTCAAGATAGACAAAAACTGATAGCTTCATTAATAATACATGATAGTCTGAATCTAAATGTATACCCATATCTCACAAAGAAAGTTGAGGAAATGTAATTCAGAGCGAGAGCACATATCAAGATTTTTAGATACAACAAATAAATAACCTTGTACATCATTAATGTTACCAATTCATATGTGTATTAAAAAAACATATTACAAATGTTTATCATACTCAAGAAGTCATCCATGGCACTGTCTGGATAGTATATAAGCTACAACAACGATTGTTTAAATTCATTTAACCCCAAATCCTTGTCAGAAAGAGAGCCATGGCTGAAACAACATATTGTCAACATGAGAAAGGACCCAGTTGGTAAGTATGGGAAATGAGGGAACTATGAATTTAAGGCACACCCAAAAACCGGAGAGTGGTACACATAAGAATAAGAAATCCGAAAATTAGAAAGAGCCAAAGGGTCAATATTAAATTTAAAACATTACTATGTAATGGAAAGAGGGATACCTTACCTCAGCACGTAGTCAGGACGGGGATGGACTCCACATGTTCATGAAAACAAACAAAGCTCTGAGTGAAAGAATACCCCAGCAATGTAAATATGAAAAAAAAAAAATTAGAAACCTAGAAATATCCCATGTTATAGGAATAACCTGTGGATCGAGGAACGCGAGGATAGCTATCATCGCCTTGAAATTCTGGATCTGGACATAAGGTTCAACCTAGGTGGCAAAAACCCAATATTATAAACTCTTAAAATAAACCAAAATGTATATGCACATTAGGAAATGTGTAATTCCTAAATCAAGGTACAACACTATAAAATAATAAAAGTAATAGAGATAACCATGGGATGTACAAAACCTTGAATTAAAGACCTAGATTTTCTTTAATCATTACCATGAACAGTATGAGAAGAAAAACCCTAGATGGATATTACAAATGTTCATGGAATAGTAAAAGGCCAAAAACCCCAAAATTACTTTTATGAGCATAACGAAATTTCAAAATAGACAACCCAAAATTTAATAAAATAGAGGCTCGAAATATAAAACCTAGAATTTAATAAAACAAAGGATTGTAAATACCGCGTGTTGACAATCTAATGTACAAGAGTAAATCCCAATAATCGAATGGGCATAATAGGTCCTAAACAAGAAGCTATTTAACATATCAAATTTGCAGTGCCTAACCCAAAAATTCATGGGTGGATGTCATATTTAAAACAGAACTTGAGCTCTCCATAAAATATGTAAACACATAAATGAGATGACCTTTGTCCTCAAGGAAGGGGCTAGGGGATTACAGAATTAAGTCCCATAATCTTTCCTCTCTAGTGCTCGAAGAAGGAAATTGCCCATGTGACCACGCATTGAAGACACAGGGTTCTTTCCCTTTGTAGGATAAAACCCCGCAGTGAGATGGGTATTTACAAACCAAACCAAAAACAAAGAAACGTAATGAAGTATATGCGAATGACACATAGAGATTTGCTTGAGATTTTTAGTGTCGAAGCTTAATCCATCTTTGAATTTCTCTGCAATTATTAAAAATGAACATTAGGAGCCAATGTGAAATATTTATGAACCAATACAACCATACATTTCATACCAAGAGCGAACACAGAGAAATGACAACAAGGCCCCTTGTGAGTCAAATTGTGAATAAATGCTCTTCGTAGCTATATACTCCCAGAACCAACATTATTTTGACAGAGTGAGTCACTTTGTGATGGAATCGAGCTACCATGGCACCATGAATTTGATGTGCAGGTCTGTGCTAATATCGACACAACCCCTCATGCTCGATGACCACAAATATGTGAGTGAAAGGTTGAAATGGGGAAAGGTAGGCAAGGTAAAACTCTCAGGTTTTCTGGACTCGTAGACCTTAGATATTCCTCCATCAATCTCAGTCGTTTCTCCAAGACATCAAGAATGGTGAAGGGCACGTGAGGAGGAAAGACTAGCACATGGCCTCTAACAAATGGTGAAGTCTGTGTGAGACACATCACAAGGGAGGGACAATAGATTAAGTGTGTATTAGATTCATGAGGCAAGTGTTAAGACTTCGTTTCAAACCATAGGAGGTCTATACAAATGTTAAATAATTGGAGTTAACGGTATAGAGTGTGGGTAGAGGTCAATATGGATAAGGATAAAGGGTCTATGTAAAGTTAATATATGGAATGGTATGATAATAATATTAACCTATAGGGAGTGCATGTAATTAAATAAAGAGTTAGGATTCCTTCAAACTTAGTAAGTATCCAAATTACTAAGGCACTATAAGTAAGGACAACAATTATAAGTGAAAAGGTTAGAGAACCATTGTAAAATTAGTATACATGAAGTTAACTAAGGAGATATAAGTGCTCCACCTAAATTAAATATCAAATTTATTTAATATGTTAAGATGGTTGAGGAGGACTAACGCTTATTAAAAGAAAAAGAGTCATACAGAAAAAGAAAATTGTGGGGACATGACAAGTGGTATGAGATCCAAGTTAAAACATTGAGATTATGGACACCAACATTGATAATTATGTTGTCTGAAATTTTAATTGTATAGTTAAAAAAATTGTTTTACAGAAATGATGAGTCGCATATTATGGTTTATTAATGCTAATGGTTTAATGTGCATCAGATATAAAGTGAAAAAAAGTTACAACTATTGTCATGTCAGACACAGAGCAGTTGCACGTGGAATTGGGGAGGAGGATATCCCTGTGGATTCGAACACTCAAATACTGGAAATTATCAAAACATTTCAGTAGGAGATGGTTCAGCTAAGGACTAGTAATGAAAGTTTACTGCAAGCTAGCAATGCACATGAGAGGCTGATAAGAAAATTGACATCTAAGTCCAATCATCAAGAGGGAGAACAAAAAAAATTGAAAAGAAAAGAAATAGAAACAAGCTTACAAAAGCATGAGAGTGGGGCAGAGTCTCGGAAAGAAGACACTAAATCCAAAAGGAGGAAGGAGTTGCAGGGAGAATTCCGCAACATAAAGCCTTTGACCTTTGACAGAGAGGAAGAGGATGTGGAAGCCTAGATCTTGAATATGGTGAAATATTTTCAATTATATGGTTAGAAAAATATGACTATGCTATCATCAATTTAAGGGTCATAATGATAACTTGAAAAACTCTCAAAATACAGAAAAAAGGAAGGATGAAAGAAGCTAAAAGAGACCCAAAATAGCATATCTGGAAAGTTTTGGCAGAAACCACCAACGGAAAAAATTCACCAAGATCAAGGTGGAAAAGGACGACACCATTCCAAAGTATCTCAGAAAGTTTTTCCAATGTCGGGATGAACTGGGGAGTGTGGGAATAACTATTGTTGATGATGATTTGGTGAGCTTGGCTCTCTTGGGACTTCCTAAGATTTGGCACAGTTATGAAGACTCTGTCAATGGACGAGAAAAATTGTCGGATTGGGAACGACTGTGGTCAGATCTAGTGCAAGAAGAGTTCAAGCAGAACACTAGAGATGGCTCTTCATCAAAGGATGATGATGAAGAGGATTGTGCTTTGGATTCCAAGGTGAAGAAGGGGAAGGGGAAGAAATTCCATTCCAAATCCGAGTCTAAAGCCAAGAAGGAGGACATGTCCAAAGTGAAGTGTTTTCATTGCCACAAACATGGGCATTTTGCTACTAATTGTCCACAAAAGATGAAGAACAAGAAGGTAGTTGGAGCTGCAGCTGGTAAGGCCCTTGCCTTGCAATTTGAGCTTGAATTATCCTTGATTGCATGCATAGCGTCAAGTGCATTGGGATCAGTGTGGTATTTAGATAGTGACCCTTCCTTTCACATGACGAGAGATAAGAAACTTTTCAATGACTTGGAGGAGAAATATCTCCAGATGCATATTGATATGGGTGATAACGAATGATACAGCGCTACTGGGATTGGTACCATTACCTTTTAGAGGGATTCCTGTAAACCATTTGAATTAAAAGATGTTATGCATGTACCAGGTTTGAAGAAAAATTTGGTCTCAGTCACAATGTTGGAGGACAAAGGCTATGACATTGTTTTTAGTGATGGAAAATCTTTCCTGCGACATGAAACAATGGGTCAAGCCAAGAGGATAGGGATTTGAGTTAAGAATATATACAAGCTAGAGGCAGATGGTTGTGTTACCATGATGGGAAAGACAGAAAAAGTGGTGAGCTGGGATGAGGATGAATTATGGCACAGACGATTGGGCCATCTTCAGCATGGAGCCTTGAAAGTCATGCAACAAATATCTGTCAGACTTGGAATGGGAAGACTTGTTCAGTTAGATTAGTGCAAGGTTTGTAGCATGGGGACATATGTAAAGACCACCTTTCATGAGAAGGAAAACCGTGCTTCGAGGATCCTTGATAGAGTTTACACAGACGTGTGTGGATCATTCTTGGTTGCTTCAACAACAAAACATAAGTACTATGTAATCTTTGTTGATGACTTTTCTCGTAAATGTTGGATCTTCTTCATGCAGAAGAAGGATCAAACATTCTCAAATTTTTGTGAGTTTAAGGCATTGGTGGAGAAAGAGACGGGGAAGAAAGTGAAGGCTCTTAGGAGTGATAATGGTGGAGAATACATCTCTAATGAATTCAAGAACTTCTGCAGCAAAGAAGGAATTCGAAGAGAATTATAACGCCTCATAACCCATAGCAAAATGGGGTCACGGAGAGGAATAATAGAACGATCATGGGTGCAACACGAGCGATGTTGCATGATCAGGGCCTACCAATGCATTTGTTTTCTAAAGCATGCAACACTACGGTTTATGCGAAAAAATGTTGTCCTCATAGAGTACTTGGCATGAGTACACCTGCAAGAGCTTTCACTGGTAAGAAACCATATGTTTCACACTTTAATATTTTTGGCTCATATTTTTATGTGAATGTGACCAAGGACGCCTGGAAGAAGATGGAGCGAGCTACTAAAGTTAGGATTTTTGTGGGGTACACAGAAACACCCCATAATTATCATGTGTGTTTTCCAAACAATAAAATGATTGTTGTGCGAGGGGATATAAAATTTTATGAGGGGAAAGCCATGCACTTTTCGCTTAAGAGGGAGCTAGACTTGCATGCAGAGGAGGAACTGTTGGTTCCCAAAGATGAGTCTCAAGATGTGGATCAACCACATGAGGAGGTTTATGACGTGGAGGTGTCCACTCACACAGAGCCATCCATCAGAAATGGAAAAGTGCATACCACGAAAGCTGATAGGCTGAAACTTGATACTGCACAGAATGTAGGAGCCCTTACTTCACAACGTAGACAGTGACAGTATCTTGATCGATTTACTGGATACATGGCTCTCATGAGAAAATGTATTGTGATTGAACCTTCTTCCTTTCAAAAATCAATGCAGGAGCCCACATGGGTAGATGCAATGGTGGAGGAATATGACTCCATTGTCATAAAAAGTGCATGGGAAATTGTCCCAATACCGGTTGATAAATCAGTGGTAGGTTCGAGATGGATCTACAAGGTAAAGCAAGCTGCTAATGGAAGTGTGGAGAAATAAAAGGCCAGATTTGTGGCTCGAGGGTTCTCATAGATCGAGGGGATAGATTATGAAGAGACTTTTGCACGTGTTGCAAGGTACTCTTCCATAATATCCATCCTTGCTCCCTCACCGTAGAAGGGCTGGCACATTCATCAGATGGATGTTAAAACTTTGTTTCTCAATGAGATCATTGAGGAAGAGATGTACATAGAGAAGCTTGAAGTTTTCGAGATATTAAACAGCGAGTCGCATGTGTGTCGACTAAAAATTTGCACTGCATGGGTTGAAGCAAGCACGTCGTGCTTGGTACACTCGGATAGATAACAATTTCACCAGATTGGGCTTCAACAAAAGTGAAGAAGATGCAAACATGTACCAAATTGTGGTAGAGGGTAAGCTTTTAATCATTTTTCTTTATGTTGATGATTGAATATTGACTGGTGACGAGTAGTTGATACACTCATGCAAGGAGTTGAAGGTTGCAAGTGAAATTGGCATTCGAAAACAACATCCTTGATACTAGTGAAAAATAAGCACCTAGAATAGGTGGGTCCCACACAAGCTATTATTAGGTGGATGTCTATTTATAAATGCATGAGAAAATTCTATTTATAGATGAGGTCTATTTATAGATGTATGTGAAAGTTATATTTATAGATTGCATGTATATTTATAGATGCATGTCGGCTATTATTATCCCTTAATATTAGATGGACAATAAAAAATAATCTATTCTCAATGAGCACTTGGAAATAGTTAATTGAAGCAGAAAATCAGTTAGCTATAGGAATTTCGATTTAAGAGGTTGGTTGGTGGGACATGCAAGAAAGATTTGTTGTAACTGAGTGATTCAAAGTTGTAATAGAGTTGGAAGTGCAGTTATGAAAGTTTTAAAGTAGTTTAACTCTGTTAAGTGAGTTAAATTGAGTTGTGATAGTTGTAACTAAAGATATAGTAGTGAGAGATCAAGTGAATTAATTTTTAATTAATTCACAATCAGTGGCCTCACATGCAACTGAAGATTTACTACTATTAACTACACGCATGTTAGATCCAATGGAGACCCAGTTGAATTCTAGGTGAAAGGGTAGATGACTAGGGGTTATTTTAGCGCAACTAGGAGAATGAGACATCAATCAGCTTGTCGATTTTTCTAGTAGGAAGCTCTCTAGTGCAGAGTGCAACTATTCTACCACATAGGGGGAAGGATTGCCATGGTGTACACTCTGTAAAAATATAGGCACTATCTATTAGGAGGGCATTTCAGAATGTTCACTGACCACTCTACTTTAAAGTATCTACTCAATAAGCATGCATTGGGGGGGAAGATCTACAGATGGTTGCTGCTTTTTTAGGAGTATGACTTTGAGATTATTTTAAAGCCCAGAAGAATAAATGTTGGACCTAATCACCTCTCACAAATTGAGAGTGGGGAAGAACGAACCAGCCTGGAGGAAGGATTACCTGATGCACAACTATTTTCTATCAAGGTAGTTGATGAGCACTTTGCAAATATTATTCACTTCCTGATCACTGGACGCGTGCCTGCTGAGTATTCAATACAACAGAATAAGGAGTTAGTGGTGCGTTCAGCTCATTTTACCCTAATTGTGGTTCAATTGTATAAGTTAGGAGAAGATGAAGTATTGAGGAGATATGTGTTGGAGCATGAAAGACAAGATATCTTGGCTGAGGCTCATGGAGGGGTGGCAAGAGGCCACTATTCTAGAAAGGCACCTACGTAGAAGGTGTTGCGTGTTGGGATATGGTGGCCCACACTACACAGTGATGAAAATTTATATTGTCGAGCCTGTGATGCATGTCAGAGAATAGGAAAGCCCTCGTGCAGAGACAAAATTCCCCTACAACCACAGATGGCTCTGTAGGACTTTGATAAATGGGTTATAGATTTTGTTGGGCCCAGCAACCCTCCAGGAAAGAAGACTGGAGCACGTTATATCATTACTGTAGCTAATTATGTAAATAGATGGGTAGAGTTAAAGGAAATAAAGTATTGTACTATAGATACTGTTGTGCACTTCATCTTTGAGCACCTCTTGACCAGATTTGGTTGTCCAAAGATTCTGATGAGTGATAGAGGTACGCACTTCATTAATGAAACAATTGAAGCATTCACAGAGGAATTTTAGATCCATCACCAGAAGAGTACCCATTATCACCCACAAGAAAATGGTGCAGTAGAGGTTTTAAAAAAAATTCTGGAGAATGCACTCACCAAGATTTTTAATTCCAATTGGAATTACTGGGATGTGTGCATCCCTTCGGTGTTATGGACTTATAGAACCACATAGAAGAAGTCGATAGGGAAAACACCTTACAGGATGGTCTATGGGTAGGAAGCCATCATTGCAATGGATTATATTGTCCCAAGCATGCGCATTGCAGCTTTCACTAATAAGGCCCAACCTAAAATTATGGAGGAATGCTTTGCGCAACTCATTACCTTACAAGAAGACTGATTTAATTCTAGTTTCCATCAACAAGTGCAGAAGGCGCGCGAAAAATACTAGCATTATAGGAACAACAGGCAAAAGGTGTTCAAAGAGGAAGACTTGGTTTTTTTATATAACAATCAGTTCGTGCACCACCTAGGTAAGTTCACGAAGCATTGATTGGGGCCATATATCGTGAAGGAAATCACAGATGGCAGTGCGGTATGGTTGGCCACACTACGCGGTGAGAGTCTCCCACGATATGTTAATGGGGGCAGGTTGAAGACGTATAGAGACAATCATGTGCTAACCAAATGACTATATCACCAGAGCATTGGAATCGAAGGATCTACGAGTAGCGAAAAGGGAGGGCGCAGCCAGGTGCGATGAGAGTGCAGGGATGACGTGTAGGAAAAGAAGGTAGACGTTGGAATAGTGAAACTTGGTGAAAAAGTAACTTTACCATTGCACGAAGCATATTTTTGCATTTAATGAGGAAATCTTGGAGGATTTTTATCATTTTCTTGAATGTAAGTGGAAATTAATGATAATCAGACCACTTTTACTATGGTTACCTTATAAAAGGGGGGGTGCAGGTCTCAATTTGTCCCTTTAATGTTTAAATATTTGGCGCTCTGTGATTATCTGTCATTTATGCTACCACTACTACCTCGTTGTCTGTAAGACCTGTATGTCTAGCAGATAATCTCCATCTGACATCAGTAATCCAAAATTTTATATTCTTACTGAGAATCATGGCCACCAACCCTTCAAAGGAGCACTCTGCGCCCATCAGTGCATCGATTGAGATGGGGTCGGATGAAGTTTGGGAGTTGGTCCCTACGGTAGAAGAAGTTGTGTCCCTGTCAACTAAGGGAAAAATAAAAGTTTCAAAGTGGCCTTCCTCGAAGATGCACACCTCTCCAAGAAATGTGACCTCCTCGCGCCAAATCCCCGAGCACAGATCACCTAGTGGATACCCCTCGAAGAGGCAGATGAGTTCTACCGAGGAGGCTATGTTTGTGTAACCCATATCTTGGAGGTTGCCCTATGTTAAGCAACGGAAGCCCTCTATGTGAATGTCGAAGAATTTCCATATAGTCTATGAATATCTGCAGATGTTGTCGATCCCTCATGATGTCCTGCTTATTGGTGAGATGTTTGGCAAGATTCCGTAGATCAAATTTGATGACAATGACTTGGCCAGTGAGGACACACTCCCTAAGCTCGCACTGAAAAATTATTTGGAACGGGTACTTTATGACGATGTACCAAAGGTGGTGCCATTGCCTTGGGTGCATGGGCTACATAATGTGAGAATCCTCAACCTACTAAGGATGCCATATTTCGGAAGGTACCCTATCACCAGCATCTCACGTGCCAATTTCGGGCCTTAGTCCATGAGGGTTGCCTGTGGATTTAGGGGCTAATTCTCATAGATGTCGCATTGATCCATCGGATCACCAACCTGCCCAAGAAGGGGCCCCATCTAATGAAGGGATTCATGAAGAGTAATGAGCTGAAAGTGGTGACCAGCATAAAAGAAAAGTTCAAGGTTGTAATGGAGAAGAGGGCATTTCTCGTCTAGACCATAGCTGACCCAGTGGTGCGCCTGGGCACACTAGTCCTGGGATGCAAGCTAATGAGGAAATGTTGCTTGAAAACGGTCCCAGTGCATATCATTGCCTTGGAAGAATAGTGTGAAAAGGGGATCCTCTATAACTTGTCGCAGTTCTTGTGTGAATAATTTCTTGAGAATGTGCACAAGTCATAGGAGCTGGGCAAGTAGTTCTACTACTCATGGATATTGTTGTTAATTTCGCTGATAGCGTGGGAAACTCTAGTATAAACATTACTACTATAGATTGAGCGAGGCATATGCAAAGGGACGAGATACGCTAACCTATGGGACACGTCTGACCCATGACGAGTCAAGGAAAATAAAATATTATGGGTGCTTTTGAAGGTGCGATGGTGGCTACCATCCTTTCGAGACCCAGAGTCTCGCTAGCTATGCATGATAAGTATAAGCACGTTGCAGAATTCTAGGTGTCCATGCACAACGTGAAAATAAAGACGTGTGAGGAATCTTCTTGGTATACTTTTCCATATATGGTAACAGAAGCATAAATGGACCAGGTCATAGAGACTTGGCCAAATGCATTGAAGATCGGGCTTGGCTCCACCCAACCCATTACGTCATCCACTTCCGGTAAAGAGACAGCCCCAAAAGACTCAAAAAAGTTGCACATTGAGATGAAGACTGAGAAAACCGATGGAAAAGATACTAAGGTTGAAGCAGAATAGGAGCTAGATGCCGAAAAGAATAAAGAATAGGAGTTGTGAGGAGACTAGGAGCAGGTGGACCTCGACGATATGGATCGGATCAATAGGAGTGGTGCTAAATATGCACGCAACACCAACAGAGGTAGAGAAATGTCAAAAAGGCCACACAAAAAGTGAAAAGGATCTTCGGCTGAAGGAGAGGAGGAGGTTACTCTGACAAAAGGGGACCTTGGCAAGATTGTAGATGCAGTTACTTTAGCGTCAGAGTATCAATGGAACACTATGGAATTAAAGTACAAGGCTGCGGTTGAGGCCTTCCAATAGAGTCAACAAGTTCTACAATTGAATAAATATACTTTACAAGTGAGCGTGAATCAGGCGAGGCCAGTGAAAGTGAGCCTACCACCCACTTCAATCGTCGCATCAACAAAAAGTAGAATCTACCCCTTCTCAGGTGCAGTCGTGACGATGGAACCACTAGAGTTGTGAGCACAGGTGAAAACCTACCCTGAGGTCGGCATCGAGCTTGCAAAGCTACCATGTGGGCAGCTACATGCTCTCCACATCTTCATTTCCATCGAACTGAAGAACAGAGAGGTGCACACACAACAATACCTTAGTGAAACCGAGTTGGTTGTAGCAACAAAGACGACAGAGTCTATTTAGGCTCAAACAGTGCAGAAGGAAGCCATAGCTCAGCGCACATAGCTAGAGAACTTCAGTGATAGATAATGTGGCAAAATTCCAGATGTAATCATCCTGGCCTCCGCCGTGCCATAATAAAATATTGAGAGCCTAGCCGCCACACTCAAATCTTCCAAATTAGAAGTCCAAATAGTGAAGGAAAATTTTGAGCAACAAATTGTTGCACTGCAGGCTAAGTTGCAACCTGAGACTCCCCCGGAGGTGCGCGCGTAATGGGCAGCCATAGTCAAAGACACATCAGCCAATATTTCTGCATATGTTGCCTATGGCTCCACATTTCTCGAGACTAGAATGGGATTGTGGAACTTTTTCTAGATAGATCCATTAATTAAAAATATTAATCAGGAGCTACGCACTAAGGAGGAGGAATTTTATGACTTGTGGGAAGCCTTTCCTACTCTCATTCTGGCCCAATGACTGGCTTGCCTGCAGACTAGCCAAAAGCTCTGTGATGATGTTTAGGAGCTCCGCAGAAAGAAGAAAAATGTTATCAAGCACATGAAACCTTGGGAGGATGACACCATGAATCTATCTCACTAGTTGGACATCGTTGTCAAGTCCCTCAATTAGACGCTCAAGAGTCTCAACCTAGCCTCTGAAGGTCCAACGTTGCAGAAGCTAGTAGACACTGTGAAAATCTCCGTAGAGTAGAATGCGGGTGTCATGCCACCTTTCACTGTAGCTATTGCAGAGTTTTAGACAAAGATGAAGACCCTAGTTCTGTTGTGACTCAGGAAGAGTCACAAGATTGTGTTGGGGGCCCGTTGGAGTAGGGCCCCTTGAGTCCGAGCTCTAAATATTATCTTAACATATTTTTGTAATAAATTTAGTAAGTTTAGTAGTATGCAACCCAAGTCAAGGGGTTTTGGAGCGGGTAAAATCTCCTGACGAGTTGTAATGGGTAAAAAGGGTAGAACAAGGGGTCGCAAATCGCGGTTTTTGGACCCTAGAATAACGCAGGCTAAACATATAAATAGAAGTCTAGATTAAGTCAAAGAAGTCAATTTTCAGGTAAGCCTGAATGTTGATGATACATCTGGCTATTTTGTGATATTTTGTGTGGATTTCTCTAGGTAAAAGGCTCATGCTGGTTGTGTGCACGAAGACCTTAGTCTTGCTGTGTGCAGACCTTGTTGGGTATGTGCGTGAGTGATTAGAGGGTTTTGTATGAATGATCTAAATTGTGATATTAAGAAAGAACTGTTCTTGTGGATATCTGAGTCTGAAATGCATCTAGTGTCTATGTTATGAATTTTTCTGCTTATTATTTCCAATTCCTATATTGTCTGCAATGAGATCTCTTGTGCAACTATTATATGAATTATTATCTAATGGATTCAATGCTATAATATTTTGATATTGTTGTTAAGGGTTATTACTCAGATTATAGATTTTATGTTAACATACGCAAGGAATTCTGCATAATTGACCTAAATTTTTCTATAAGGGTTTCCTGGTTAAGGCTTATGTTGCGTAGGTCTATTTATGACTATTTTGGATCTAAGGGCACCCACATCACTTGATTCTCTCTTACAGTGCGAAAACTTGGTTCTAATAGCCCCCCATACTACTTCGAGTGAGACATTGACTTGCATAAGGAGGTCATTGCTGAAAGGGTCACTAGTAAGAGGGTTTTTTTGGTTAACCCCAACTTCGAACCTGGGTCAGGACCCCTCAAGCCAACAAGTGGCTTTTATTACACAAATGTTGTAGCTAAATTAATTTGAAACCTAAACCACTGAATTGAAGATGTATGGAATTAAATGTATTTATGACTTCAATTAATAAAATCTCATTGAATATTCATATATCTCATCATTTATTTGTGTGTCCTTCCTCATATAAGTTTGTACACGGTATCAGAGTGATTATGAATCTCGTGAGCTTGTGAGGATTCTTGTAGTTAATTCATGAATATTGTAGGGCCAAAGGATAACTGAAGACCCGCATAATAAACACTGCAAGGAAGTTCTCGAAAAGTATTTTAAAATATTTGCAAAGGGCATTAAGCAGTGGTGATGCCTGACAGAGAAAAAACACCCATCATGAGCTACCACATAGAGAATACAATCCATAGATAGAGACTTCAAGAAGTAGTCGACCATATTTTAACAGATACAAAGAGTGAAGAGATGTTGTTTATATGGTTTCAAAACATAGAAAACCCATACATTCATTCATACATTCAAAGCTACATGGTCGGTGTTTTTCTTGCTTACATTTTACCATCTTAGTTCTTTGTAGATGTTAAATAGTTGTATTTACTTTTTGATGGGTTCCTCAACCAGTATGTGACACCAACAAGAACAGTTTGGTCCAGTAGAAAAAACAATATGGTGTAGTGCCCCCATTGGAACAACAAGATTGTTACATAAATTTCATTATCTTCTGTAAAATGCCAGGTTGGATGAATCCACAAACAAACATCTTGAAATGAAGGTCCTAATACATTATTCTGAAAGTCGCAAAAGTGTGTATGAATAGATTTAATGTCAAATCTTTAAATATCTATCTTGGGCCAAACAAAAGTTTCCGAGTCTTCCGTTTTCACAATTATAATTTCGAGTGCTTATATAGGCTTCTTTTAGGTTGCTTCGGAAAAATAAATGAACTTGTTATGCAATCCTTTGTCACTAGGGAATGTCAACACAATATCTGTAGGTTCATGTGTAGTTTAAAGAGGAGAGTGTTCACAAAAGTTTTCTATTAAGCTATCCACACAACTCAATTTCATTGTGGTGTTATACTTCCTACCAAGAATAAATTTGTAGTTTCAAGTCTACTTTGCAGTTTCTCTGCGATATTGAAGTTCTCAAACTTTCTTATTTTTCCTCAATATATTTTTGGCATTGAAGCTCACTTTGGAATTACATTCATCTCTCTGTAGTCTATAAGTGACAATGAGATTTTTTGGTACCTTTCCAATTCCACACAAATATCTAGAAACAACTGTTTGCTCATGTGTACATAACCTACTCCCCACTAGAATTGAATATGTGACCTCCAAGTAGAAATCACACATTCTTAACCATTAGGCCCAGTCATGTTGTACAGTCCCAAACTACCCTCATGTGAGGAAACTCATTTTATCATGAGGCCTATCCAGTTTTACAGTTTATAGCCCACGAAATTGAATTCAAAGTACAAGAAAAAATATAAACATGAGAACCAACATACTAAATTTGAATTTACTAATATAGTTAGAATAATGTTTCGCATGTGTAATTTTTCTACCATTTATCCCAACCCAAGTGGAATTTTATCTTCAAGCTTTGCATTTCTATAATTTATAGGCTACAACCAAAACATATATTGTAGGAAGAATTCTCTTTAATGCATGTTGAGAGCCATGGGTTGATCATACATGTTTTTAACTACAAGTGCTAATATAGATATTAGATACATAGGTCTTAAAAGTATGGAAATCCTACCAAAAATGGTCACTATTTTTTTTGTTCATATTCTTACTCATGGGAGGTTTGTGCATTTATTTTTTTAGAATCAAAGTCATCATTAGAGATCAGCATTTAAGAAATTTTCAAAGCAAATGACTAGGAATGGCGAGACCATACCAATATCACATGTTTAACATTTGAACTCGACAATCATATTTAACTTGAGAATTATAAAACTACTGATGTATATGGAATTTCATGTTGTTATCATCTGTCTACATTGTTGGTTAAAATTGAAGTTGATGTTACAGTTTGGAATCAAAATTAGGGGAATAGGGATAGGTAACACCAAAGCATGTTGAACAAAGAGGAATAAAAGTGCATGGAATGTTTCCACCCAACCATAGAGCTTGAGCTCACCCTCTTTTCGAGAACCTTCTTTCCAAAGGCCAATCTATCACACTCAATGCTCTAGGGAAATAGGAATCCAAAATTACCACTTAAACATCATTGAAAAACCATACATTCATTTAAAAAAAATCATTCATCAAATCATGTCTTCAAATCCAAGTTAATTTTTAAGTGCAACTTTCTTGTTTGATGAAAGTGAGTAGCTAATATATTCCCCACTAGGGTTCAAGTCTTCTAGTAACATGTTAATGTATGCGTTCGTGCACAAAATAATTCTTGTTGCTACGGGAAAGTCTTGAGGACTTTAGTTAAATAGATACTCCCCTCCAAATTTTCTCTCGAAGAGAAACCATGTTGAATTGTGCTAAGGGATCCCTTGTAATGAAAAATTTTGGTGCAATAGTCTTAATCATGACAAGAGGATGCTTGTTTAAAAATATCCAAGTCAAATTAAGCATACAACATTAAATCAAACCAAGTAAAAAAACGAGGAACTCCTTTAGAACTTAAGCAATTCAAGTGGCATCCATAAAATAAAAGTAATACAAGACAATAAGTGACCAATATGTTTGACCATAGGTTTATGCAATCCAAGCTATAATGAATGTTCTACCAAGCTTTTTGGATGAGGGAGAAATTAAGAAGGGAGACACACGTGGGGGGATGTGTGGAAGCACCCCCAAATTTGGGGTAAATTCAGGGGGTTGTAGGGATGTCGGGGTCCCTAGCATAGGGGTCCTTCTCTCTCAAAATATAAAAATAATAATAATAATGGAAAAATCCCAAAAATAATTATTTCCATGAAAATTCATAATTGTGCATTGTAACTACTAAATATTAAACAATAAAATAGTATTGAATTCAAATTTTTTTATTATATAATTTAGATTCATATTTAGATTCATATTTGATAACTAATTAATTGATTCATAAACTATAAATGAATCATAATTGGTAAAAACTAATACATTGATTTAAATCCATCATTATAGAATCTAATTAAGTAATTGGCATTAAGAAAATAGTTAATACCAATATGAGCTCATTAGTATCTAGATTCAAGGCTAAAAAGATAAAACTAAAAGATTACAATGGCAAAAGAACATTGAAAATAAAATAAGGATTAAGGGGAAAACGTGTACAAAAGATATATAAACGTTAAAGTGAGGTAGGCTTTTTTTATGTGTTATTTTTCATTTTTTCATTTTTCAAGCCTTTATATGGAAAAAATTGAGGGAGATGCCTAGAAGCACCCCTTTTTTTGGGAGAGAGCCCAAAAGCCCTCATTTTGGGGAAACATGCCTCCACCTTGGGAATTGATTTCCCTCGTATTTCCTGATTGTTACCTATTTCTACAAAATATAGCAAGGCCTTGTGGTGCTGTTCACAAGGTGAGGGATAGAATCTTTAGCAACATGAGGAAAAAAAATCAGACTCAAAGTTCATAGATATAAAATATAAAAAATGTCAATGGCTTTGTTTGATTGTTACTAGAATATGGTGTGGGTAGGTTACAGGACATGTGATTGCAAAAAGGATGGGGATACAATGCATAGAATTTCTTGGGTATGATTCATTTGATTTTGGAGAGCCTTCGAGGACTTGAGCCATCGACTTTAGAAATGTTTCTAATAGGGATTCCTATGGTTTCTAATGTTGTGATTCTTTCACCTCATGGTTATTTTGGGCAAGCAAATTTTTAAGGAATGCGAGACAAGACATAAATGGACAGGTAAATAATTTTTTTATAATTGCAATGTCCATCCCATGATATCCTCTCTTTATTGTTTGATTGTATTTTGAACGTTTCTTTTTATTTTTTTTGTCTTTTAGCTATGAAATTGAAAATACTTGGTATCATGTCCATTTAAAAAAACACCAAAGCTTGAAGATGAAATTAGTATTACACGATATCGATTGAAATAATATAGATAATTTAAATAAAAACTTTTAAATATTTATTATTAAAAAAAAAAAAAATTTATTATTTAAATTAAATTAGATTAAAAAAAATTAAATTTTTTACAAATAATAAAATAAAACTTATTTTAAATAGATTAACATAATCTATTGTCGGCTTTTCTCATCATCATTAGCCTTCACTATTTATACCATGACCTGTTGCGACCATATTTCATTCTTCATTCATTTCTCATCCCGAAGATAGATCCCCGTTGGGATTCGAAACGTCGACCATTGTTTTATGATAGTGTCGATAATCCGGATTCTACAATTCTTTTAGTTGTTTTTTGTTAAAATATTTTCATGACTATTGTTACACCATTTTTTGGTCATCTAACCTATTATTATTAGATGGACCCAAGTACACCATGTAAGACCAATTTTACCCTAAGTAAATTGCTTTCACTATGAAAAATAACTTAGTAAACCACCTTTATTAAGTTGTTTGTGGTATAAATAGGAAACCGCATGAGGAAATATTAAATAAATCTACATTTGTTTGATTTTTCTTAAGGAATAATTAGTTAAACAACAATTTAATTAATATTCCTGGTTATATTTAACCCAAAACAAGGAAATTAATTAGATAAATCATTATTTATCTTATTATTTTATAGGAATAATTATTTAAACCTTATTTAAATAATATTCCTTGTTAAATATGACTAAATCACTCATAAATAATTAAATAAATCATTATTTATTTGATTATTACTCAACCACATCCTTAAAATAATAAATAAATCATTTCTTTATCTATTATTTACAAATAAAGGGATTTGACCCAAGTCAAATTCTTTTTCCCTAAAAAAAATATAATAAAATACTCCATAAAAGTTTGATCTTGATTTGGTTAATAATATTTTAATTATGCACCAATATCTAGACTAACTCAATATTTTGTTATAAATAGAAGGGGTTTTCCATTCATTCACTACCTTTTGTTGCCTAAAGATCACTCTCGATCTATACTTTTGGTCTGACTTTGATCCACCATCATAGTCATATTTTGCTACCATTTTTGTCTAGGTTTTCTACACCATCAAGAGAGAGAGAGATTTTAGATCTAAAGTGTTGAGGACTTACAAGAACCAATCCCATTGAGGAGAACTGGTAACATCCTTCTATGTTTTCCTCCTAGGTGCCCTTAATACAAAATTCATTCAACATATTCTTGTCTTGCCTATTGGATGCATGGAGTAAATCTTGTTTTTATCATTGCTTAATGTCTTTTGATGCATAGATCTAGATTTTTGCAGCATTTATCTTGATCACTTAATTGAAGATCTGAGCATATTGGCAGCCATATTTGTTGTTAGGGTTGTTTGTTATGCACAGCTAAAGTGGTCTTTTTTCGTATACTTGCAATTAAGATTCATAATAACAACTGGAAACTCCACACAGGTTTGCGATTACGACCGCTGTCGTTTTTCAGATCCTTACATATGCAACTACATCAAGCCCTAAGATTCTCTTCAGCCTCTTGTTTTGATTTTCTTGATGTTGTTTTTAATATATAAAACCATAAAACATTAAAAATGCTAACTTCTATGTGTTTTCGGACCTATTGCGCAGGTGACAGACATTAGCCATAGCTGAGACGACACACTTTACTGAAATTTCCCGCCAAGGGTGTCGGAAGTATAGGTCGCACTTTTTGGCCCTAAACCTGTGACCTAGAGCTTTATGATGCACTTTTCAACCCAAAAACTTTGATCTCTACAGAAAATATGTCAGAAATTGCGACCTAGACTTTATGCGGGAGTTTTTCTGAAATTTTTTTGGGTTTTTCTGGGCCTCTATTTAGGGTTGTATGACCTCCGTCTCTGCCCGTTTTGGACTTGTACTTGTTCTGTTTTACTCAACTAAGTGGCAACCTAGCCCCCTAGGGCTTCATTACCCTCCACTTTTTGTGGAAGATTTTTAGCTGTTGCAGGTTATCTGAAATTTCAGAGTCTTTAGTCATTTTTTCAGATCTGATACCTCACCTTCAGATCGATCCACAACACCTCATTTAGTTTTTTTGGGTTTTTCCTCTAGGGTCACCTCCACTTCCCTCTAGGATATAATATTTCGCCACCTCTTTTATAGAAATATTTCCTCTGATTTGTTGTTGTTTTCTGCACCAATTTTCGGTAGATTTGAGCTTTAGATCCTTTTCCCTCCCAACCTTAGATCTATTGGCTATTTTAATGTGTTTTGATTAGTTTTGACCCACCTACAAACTAGTTGTGGAGAGGCCCGTCTCCTGGGGTTTAGATTATTGCATAACTAACTGCTTATTTACTATTGTTTAAGTTTCATATACTATTATATGTAGGTTTATTTATAGTTATACAACACATTTTTTATTTTTCTCTACAAACTTCTGGGTTTAAAAATTAAAATTTACACACTTTGCGTACAAACTCTAAGCGAAAAAGAGCTTGGTTAACACCTCCAAGCAAAGACTCTAAAACATTGAAATCAATTGATCCTGCATCTCTTTGCCCTTGTTTCGACATTGTAATCAGTTGATCCTACACCTCCCTGCCCTTGTTGGTTTATTTTTCCTTTGTGCCGAGTTTGTATCGTCATCATTGCATCACCAAGGCATTTATCTCGGAGACGTCTTGGCCTTCATGCTTAGTTTCTGGTAGGAAGACTTACTCCTCCATGTAGGATTCGAGTTAGTCCTCCACCGAGTCTGCACTCTGAATCTTCTTCTAGTTCATTGGGTTCTCCTTCTCATTCCACCCTCAGTTCTCCTCCTGTCACCTTCACCGTTTCTGGTTCAAGACCTAATGCTGGTGGTAACTCTAGACCTAACTCTGGGAACACTACTAGTGGGACTGCAACGGACACTACCCCGACTGCACCCTTGCTCCCCTATATGGCAGGCCTCAGTGTTCCCGATTTTGACCAGTTGATAAATTACCCTATACATCATGATGTTGGTTGGCTTGCAATGCCAACCAAGCTCCCTTCCGAAATCCTCAAATTTGAAGGTATTTCTGGTAAAGATCCTACAAATCATGTTCGATATTTCCAGATGTGGTGTTCATCTAACTCCATTACCAATGACTTTGTCCATCTTCGGTTGTTCCAATGTATGCTTATTGGTGAAGCTTCTAAGTGGTATGTTGATCATGCCCCTTCCTCTCATACCACCTTTGTGACTCTTTCCCAGGATTTTCTGTCTTACTTCCAGCTTCCCCTTCGTTATGACACTAGTATCGAACTTTTGACTTCTTTCCATCAATCATCTGCGGCCCGCCTATCCAATCATGTCTAGGAATGGCAGAGAAGAAAGAGCCTATGTCGAGTCCCTACCTCCGAAGATCGTGTCTACATGGACTGGTTCCTTATATCTCTCTTGCATGCTATCAGCCAAGATGTCGCATCGCATTTCCATCAAACCGAAGAAGTTGCTCTCCAAATTGTGTTAAAATATGACTTGATCTACGCTCAGTCGGGTTATGTTTATACCTTTCTACCTGATATTCCCAGACTCGGTGGTGTGAATGCACCAAGGGCATCTCATGTCGCCGACAGTATCATTGGAGCTCTCTCTAATTCATACGCTCAGCCTCTCATGGGCTATGGTTTTCCTCAGGGGGGGGGGTGCAACACCTCCTGCACTTTTCCCCTCCCAGGGCCCGACTAATCCTCCTCCTTCCAAAAAGAAGAGGAAAGGCACTCAAAATAAATCTGCCCTTGGTAATCCTGAACCTAATGAAGGTAATGCTCCTAACAATGCGAACCAGTAATAGGGCACTTAGCCCAAGCAAGACAGGCCTATTCATATGAATAAGCCTTGTTCATGTTGTGTTATTTTTGGTCATTACACGCATGATTGTCCTCTTCTACCACATATGTGGCATATGTGGGAGTCTCAAGCAATATTGCGAGGACATGAAGCCTCCCCTTTTGTCCCTCTCAGTCTTGCACCTAGTCAACTGGATGTGCCTACTAATCCTTTCCCTCAACAACGATTTGTGGCTACCCAACCACCTGAAGGTTAGGCGGCCACTCAACCTCTTCCATCTGGCACCTCTGATTACCAGATTCTCATGATCAACTCTGACCAACCTGTTATTGTAGACCTCAACCTTTAGACTTGGTCCCATCAGTACAACAAGCCTCCCACTATGTTTGTCCATGAGCCACCTTCTTTAGGTCCTACGGAGCCTCTTTTGACACCTAATGGTCCTTTGCAGATCCCTCAACCTAAGGTAGAGGTTCATACCAAGATCCCTAAGGTACCACTACACCAAAACGCTACTTTTTGAAAATATGCCCATTCGTATAGTATAGTAGATGATTTGGCACAATCTCCTGCTACCATCTCAACAATGGAACTCCTCTAGTCATGCCCTTCACAATAAAAATCTCTACTATCTTCCATTGGCACTGTAGATCCTACCGATGATCGCTTGATCATCTTTGATGCTCACTGATCAGAACATCCTCCTCTTCCTGCTTTCGTCGCCTTGCAAATCCCAATCAAAATCTGGAACGCCAATGTTTCCTGGTTTATCATTGATGAGGGGGAATCCACCTGTGTGATGTGTGCTTCGGTTTGAAAGTAACTCAGATCACCTGAGTTGGCTCCTTCCATGATCACTCATCGATCACGGGATGGCCATGCCTCCCAGAACATTGGTTTATTAAGCAATTGTCCTATTACTCTTGCGGGCAAGATTGATTACGTTGACGTAGAAGTCATTGATGCCCCCTTAGATTAAAACATTATATTGGGTTGTAGCTACACTTATGCGATATCTGTTGTCCCATATGTGGTTCACCTCAAGATGTCCTTCCCTCATAATGAAAATATAGTCACCATTGACCAGTTGACATATTATGAACAGAAGTCTCAGACCTCCCCTGATTCCATCATCCCTTCGGTGGCCAATAAGAAAAATATCTATCCTTTGACAAGTGTCTCACCTAGAGTCTACAGAGACTCCTCTTTTATTCGTACATTCCCTAGTCTTCCTCCTCCTATCTCTGATCCCAGCTCATCGATTGTTTGCATGATGCAATCTTCTCGGGCTGCTCTCAAGTGGCCCACTTCGGCTAGTCAACAACCTGCTCGCCCTCCGTAGCATCCTCCTATCCCTTCGATTCAGCCTTCTGGATCTCCTCCTCCTAGCCCTTCACTTATAACTGGTATATATGAGCCTCTTTATCCCCCTAGAACGGTTCCTCCAAGCCTTAACCATCTTGGAGCCATCTTGCCTAGACATTACCCCTATGGTCAGATATTGTTCCTAGCTTCCCCTCCCGGAGTGTACACAGTACCTATTATGGATACTTTCTCTCTCTTCCTAACCCGACCTTGGGGATTCCCATCTGCTACCTTGATCCCCTAGCTGCTACCCCGCCTGGTCAACCGAAACCTTATCTTGCTTTGACCCCGGTTCAATCAGTCCACATGACTTCTCCCACTGCTATAGTGCCTCAGCCACCTTAACAAGAACCCTCTCCTGTTGCAATAGCTTCGAGCAAGAAGGGAAAAGCCTGCAAGAAGGCAACTAAAGACAAGTTTGCCCTGACAAACCCTGACCCTCCTCAAACACCAAAGTGTACTATCCAGTGTTCTTTGTGTAATGTTGTTGGTCATGGCACACATACCTGTCTATAATTTCCTCACCTCAAGCCCATGGTTAACGAAGCGTTTCCACTATACCTAATTCAATACTGAAACTCAAGACTTTGTGCACAAATCACCAATGTGATTTGTGTGATTTCCATGGCCACTATACTTACCTCTATCCCCGCCTCGAGGACTTTCGCACCTCTCTAGCGACAGTTCACCAATTCGAGGCCAAGAGCAACAAGTCCACCGCTCCCTTATTTGCATGTTTTTCTTCAGCAGAACTAGAGGACACATCCACTCCCATAGACATTTCCCCTCCGGATCTCAAAATGACAGATTATTTGGCCACTGTCCACTACCTACCATAATCTATGAGATCCTCAGTGGAAGACCCCCCTGGGCCTTCCCCTTCTATTTTGCTTGACCTCCCTTCAGCGATCACCTTGGGCTCAACATCGGTGGATCCTTCATCTACTTGTTCTTTTGTCACCCTCCGTGACACTATGCATGTGAACCTCACTTCTCATGATGATGAGTCAGGTATCTTTGCCGCGTCAGTTGGTTTCTCTTCCACCAGTCACCGCATCTTCTATTATGATGATGACATTATGGAAACAGTCACCACCCCTGACTTTATCTATCCCCCCTTACATTGAACCCATGCATTCGAACCACAAACACCTTGTGGCCATTACATTGACACCCAATCTTTGGGTAAGGGGGCACCCATATTTGAGAGACCAGGAGAAGAAATTTTCCACAACTCTCTTAGTGTATCTGATCATGTCGACTCTAGTACTATTATTCTTCCACATTTATAAGAACCTCTAGAGTCCCATATCACTTCAGATCACTCTAGGGATGATACCCCTTATCATTCCTTCAACTTACATCAACAACCCAGTCCCTTCGACATTGTTGCTGACCAACCTATGAGTTTTCTAGGAGAGCACCAGTTCATTATCTCCAAATCCTCTTTTTTGGATAGTGACACTATGTATGCCAACCTAGAAACTTAAGTCTATTTTATTCATATATGCAGTACCAAAAGAGATTGGTAATCCTCCATTCCCTTTCTCGAACTGCATAACCATAACCAAAATAAATGGCGCACCACATCATACAAATGTGTTTAGATTCCTCTTTTTTATAAATGCATTTTGGGCATGACCACAACATGCTTGGGGGCATCTATGCCCCTCAACCATAAAAATCCCAGATCTCAGCCAAAAACAGTATTGAAACCCCCTTTCTCTGATAGGTCGCACTTTTCAGGTCATTTCCTGGGATAGGTCGCAGTTTTCTACCCAGTACCCGCTACCCAGGTCGAAGAATAGACCCCAAAAGGTGTGACTTGGCCTGGTCGGTTTATCTGCTACAATCATCACAAGATTTAGGGCCTTCTCTCATCTCTACATTCACCACAGCTCCACATGAAAATGAGTGAATTTGGAGGGAAAATTCCTTATTAAAAGAGAATCCCATGATTTTTATTTCGCCTGCTATGGCCAAACCGTAGCTCAGTTTGACAAACCGTCTATACCATTGGAAAGCTCTCACTGAGCCCTAAAATGGACATCTATTAGTTTTTATGATTTGATACTTCACTAGGACAAATTTTTTCCAAGAAGTGTCACTTCACCACTCCTCAAAATCAAATTTCTTCACTTGCAACACTTGTACTTGGGGCACCACTTTGCCTCCATACTTGTCCACGCTCGTGTCGATTTTCGTCATGAGTTACCATCTTGTACTCATGTTTATAAGGTACCCATTGGACCTTTACTGTGTGGAAACACCATCGAGTCGCCCTTGTTTAGATCATCCGAGAACATTCATTGAGTCAATCCTAAGTCCCTTTGTATCCCGCTATAGTCCTCCATCCTTCATTGCCTGGTCCCTCTCTCGTGTCACACTTTATGGCCTCCAGTCCCATTGTCCCCTATCCCTCATGATATTGTGTCAGTTGCTGCCAGGTTATCCATGCCCTCTATGCTCTAACAAGGGTCATCGTTTGTCCGCTACTCAGTACCCTCGATTTCATCATCACCCCTGGTGTCCATCTGTCACTCGTTCTACTATTTTCTCTCGTGCCTTAGTTGAGGACCCCTTATTGCCTCACCTATGGTGGACCTCCTTCTGTTGAAATCAAATCATTCATTCCAGAAGATAGGTCTAGAGGGCATTGTACCTTGGCTCTAGCTTCCACTCTTGTTTGGTGCCTCGGATTAGGCAAAGGGACTCCTTATAGCCCTTTGACTTGATTTTTTCTCAGCTCCAACTCCTTTCAGCATGATCGACATCTGTATACTCGATGATTCAATGATGCAGAATATTGGACTGGTGAATCTCAGGTGTGTGTGAGATGTTTCAGCCCTCATGAGGGGGTGGCCCTACAGGTATCCCCCCACAGGCTAGGATGGCCTCTTCATTTCAGCCTTCGATTTCGCTCCATATATTTGATTTATTTCAACCTTAGCCGCTTGCAGCTCCTTTTTTATTGCATGTATCAATCATATTTTCAGAGCCCTTTCCTGTTTATAGGGGCATCTAGGTTATATTTGTATCTCATATACTCAGATATTATTGTACAAGTTCTGGCTATTATCCTAGGCACAATATGTATGTGGGATTCATTATCATGTTCTTTATATGGCTCATGTTTATTCCAGCATGTACTATATTGTTCAGTACCTTGTTTACTGGATGCATTATTCTTTTTCCTTTGTCTCGGTGGGCATAGGTATGCCTCCCCCGCCGCCTATAGCACAGGTACTCACTCATAAAAGATACTTGTCACACCTATAAGTCTCACCTCCTGAGGGTCTAGTCCTCTCATCACTTTGTTCTACCTTATATTTCTCTCTCTCTGACTTCCCTTTTGGTGTCTAGTGATTGAGTTCTTACAATGTACTTCAGTCGTACGATTAGCTCCTAACGCTCGCACGCTGGGGGGCCATCTATTACACCATTTTTTTATCATCTAACCTATTGTTATTAGATGGACCCAAGTACACCATGTAAGACCAATTTTATCGTAAGTGAAATTGCTTTCACTATGAAAAATAACTTAGTAAACCACCTTTATTTAGTTGTTTATGGTATAAACAGGAAACCCCACGAGGAAATATTAAATAAATCTATATTTGTTTGATTTTCCTCAAGGAATAATTAGTTAAACAACAGTTTAATTAATATTCCTGGTTATATTTAACCCAAAATAAGGAAATTAATTATATAAATAATTATTTATCTTATTATTTTCTAGGAATAATTATTTAAAGCTTATTTAAATAATATTCCTTGTTAAATATGACTAAATCACTCATAAATAATTAAATAAATAATTATTTATTTTATTATTACTCAACCACATCCTTAAAATAATAAATAAATCATCTTTTTATTTATTATTTACAAATAAAGGGATTTGACCCAAGTCAAATTCTTTTTCCCTAAAAACAAATATTATAAAATATTCCATAAAAGTTGGACGAGAAGCCCATCCGCGAGTCGGACGAATTTTGGCTACAACTAACGGAACGTGTTGACGAGAAGCCCATCAGCGAGTCGCGCAGCATTGGAAAAATAATATTATTTCAATTCTATTGAAAGAAAAAATCAAAATGATCGTGCTACCTCTAAGCTACTATAACAACATAAAGAAGTACATGCATGAAACAAAGTAGAAAAGAACCTGCACTTCGCATTTAAACATAAACTCAACCAACAGAATGCTTTTACTAGTTCACTAACAAAATTCATGCATATGAAATAAAGACATAAATCCTATAACATCTAAGGTATTCAAGATAGACAAAAACTGATAGCTTCATTAATAATACATGATAGTCTGAATCTAAATGTATACCCATATCTCACAAAGAAAGATGAGGAAATGTAATTCAGAGAAAGCACATATCAAGATTTTTAGATACAACAAATAAATAACCTTGTACATCATTAATGTTACCAAGTCATATGTGTATTAAAAAAACATATTACAAATGTTTATCATACTCAAAAATGTCTAAAAATGTTTATCATATTAATAAATTGTATGTTAATATGGATAAGGATAAAGGGTATATATAAAGTTAATATATGTAATGGTATGATAATAATATTAACCTATAGGTACTGCATGTAATTAAGTAAAGAGTTAGGATTCCTTCAAACTTAGTAAGTATCCAAGTTACTAAGGTACTTTAAGGACAAAAAAGATAAGTGAAAAGGTTAGAGAACCATTGTAAACTTAGTATACATGAAGTTAACTAAGGAGATATAAGTGCTTCACCTAAATTAAGTATCAAATTTATTTAAGATGTTAAGATGGTTGAGGAGGACTAACGTTATTAAAAGAAAAAGAGTGATACAGAAAAAAAAATTGTGGGGACATGACAAGTGGTATCAGAGCCAAGTTAAAGCATTAAGATTATGGACACCAACATTGATAATTATGTTGGCTGGAAATTTTAATTATATAGTTAAAAAAATTGTTTTACGAAAATGATGAGTCACATATTATGGTTTATTAATGCTAATGGTTTAATGTGCATCAGATATAAAGTGAAAAAAAGTTACAACTATTGTCATTTCGGACACAGAGCAGTTGCACGTGGAACTGGGGAGTAGAATATCCCTGTAGATTCCAACACCCAGATACTGGAAATTATCAAAAAATTTCAGCAGGAGATGGTTCAGCTAAGGACTAGCAATGAAAGTTTATTGTAAGCTAGCAATGCACATGAGAGGTTGATCAGAAAATTTACATCTAAATCCAATCATCAAGAGGGAGAACAAGAAAAATTGAAAAGAAAAAAAACAGAAACAAGCTTACAAAAGCATGAGAGTGGGGCAGAGTCTCGGAAAGCAGACACTAAATCCAAAAGGAGGAAGGAGTTGTAGGGAGAATTCTGCAACATAAAGCCTCCGACCTTTGACGGAGGAAGAGGATGCGGAAGCCTAGATCTTCAATATGGTGAAATATTTTTTATTATATGGTTAGAAAAATCTAACTGTACTATCATCAACTTAAGCTACGTAATGATAACTTGAAAAACTCATAGAATAAGGAAAAAATGAAGGATGAAAGACGCTAAAAAAGACCCAAACTAGTATATCTGAAATTTTTTGGTAGAAACCACCAACGGAAAAAATTCACCAAGATCAAGATGGAAAAGGGCGACACCATTCCAAAGTATCTCACAAAGCTTTTCAAATTTCGGGATGAACTGCGAAGTGTGGGAATAACTGTTGTTGATGATGATTTGGTGACCTTGGCTCTCTTGGGACTTCCCAAGAGTTGGCACAATTATGAAGACTCTGTCAACGGACAGGAAAAATTGTCGAATTAGGAACGACTGTGGTCGGATCTTATGTAGGTGTTGTTCAGGCGGAACACCAGAGATGGCTCTTCATCAAAGGATGATGATGAATAAAATTGTGTTTTGGCTTCCAAGGTGAAGAAGGGGAAGGGGAAGAAATTCCATTCCAAATCTGAGTGTAAAGGAAAGAAGGAGGACATGTCCAAGGTGAAGTGTTTTCATTGCCACAAACATGGGCATTTTGCTACTAACTGTCCAAAAAAGAAGAAGAACAAGAAGGTAGTTGGGGCTACAGCTCGTGAGGCCCTTGTCTCGCAATTTCAGCTTGAATTCTCCTTGATTTCATGCATGGTGTCAAGTGCATTGGGATCGGTGTGGTATTTGGATAGTGGCCCTTCCTTTCACATGACCAGAGATAAGGAACTTTTCAGTGACTTGGAGGGGAAATATCTCCAAATGCATATTGATATGGATGATGACGGATGATACAGTGCTATCGAGATTGGTACCATTACCATTCAAAGGGATTCATGTAAACCATTTGAATTAAAAGAGGTTATGCATGTACCAGGTCTAAAGAAAAATTTGGTCTCAGTCACAATGTTGGAGGACAGAGGCTATGATGTTTTTATTGATGGAAAATCTTTCCTGCGACATAAATCAATGGCTCAAGCCAAGAGGATATGGATTTGAGTTATGAATATCTACAATATAGAGGTAGATGGTTGTGCTGCCATGATGGGAAAGACAGAAAAAGTGGTGAGCCGAAATGAGGGAAAATTATGGCACAGACGATTGGGCCATCTTCAGCATGGAGCCTTCAAAGCCTTGCAACAAATATCCGCTGGACTTGCAATGGGAAGACTTGTTTAGTTAGATCAGTGCAAGGGTTGTAGCATGGGGAAGTATGTAAAGATCACCTTTCATGAGAAGGAAAACCGTGCTTCAGGGATCCTTGAGAGAGTTCACATAGACCTGTGTGGATCATTCTTGGTTGCTTTAACAAGAAAAAATAAGTACTATGTAATATTTGTTGATGACTTTTCTCGTAAATGTTGGATCTTCTTCATGCAGAAGAAGGATCAAACATTTTCAAAGTTTTGTGAGTTTAAGGCATTGGTGGAGAAAGAGTCAGGGAAGAAAGTGAAGGCTCTTAGGAGCGATAATGGTGGAGAATACATCTCTAACGAATTCAAGAACTTCTGCAGAAAAGAAGGAATTGAGCCAGAGGAGTTCATGCACCACCTAGGTAAGTTCAGGAAGCATTGATTGGGGCCATATATCGTGAAGGAAATCATAGATGGCAGCGTGGTACGGTTGGCCACACCACGCGGTGATATTCTCCCACAATATGTTAATGGGGGTAGGTTGAATACATATAGAGACAATCATGTGTTGACCAAATGACTATATGGCTAGAGAATTAGAATCGAAGTATCTGCGAGTAGCAAAAAGGGAGGGCATAGCTAGGTGCGATGAGACCACAGGGATGATGTGTAAGAAAAGAAGGTAGATGTTGGAACAATGAAACTTGGTGAAAAAGTAATTTTACCATTGCATGAAGCATATTTTTACATTTAATGAGGCAATCTTGGAGGATTTTTGCCATTTTCTTGAAGGTAAGTGGAAATTAATGATAATATGACTGCTTTTACCATGGTTACCTTATAAAAGGGGGGGTGGGGTCTCAATTTGTCCCTTTACTATTTGAATATTTGGCACTCTGTGATTATCTGTCATTTCTGATACCACTGATATCCCATTGTCTGTAAGTGTTGTATGTCTAGCCAATAATCTCCATCTTACATCAGTAATCCCAAATTTATATTCTCACCGAGAATGATGGCCACCAACCCTTTAAAGGAGCACTCTGTGCCCATCACTGCATCGATTGAGATGGGGTTGGATGAATTTCGAGAGGTGGTCCTTGAGGTAGAAGAAGTTGCATCCCCACCGACTAAGGGAAAAATAAAAGTGTTGAAGTGGCCTTCCTCGAAGATGCACACCTCTCCAAGAAATGTGACCTCCTTGCGCCAAGTCCTCGAGCACAGATCACCTAGTGGAGACCCCTGGAAGAGGCCAATGAGTTCTACAGAGGAGGCTACATTTGTGTAACCCATATCTTGGAGGTTGCCCTATGTTAAGCAACGGAAGCCCTAGATGTGAATGCCGAAGAATGTCTATACAGTCTATTAATTTCTGCAGATGTTGTTGATCCCTCATGATGTCCTATTGATTGGTGAGATGTTTGGAAAGACTCCACATATCAAATTTGATGACAATGACTTGGCCAATGAGGACACACTGCCTAAGCTTGCACTGAAAAATTATTTGGAATGACTGCTTTATTACGATGTACCAAAGGTGGTGCCAATGCCTTGGGTGCACGGGCTACACAATGCGAGAATCCTCAACCTACTAAGGATTCCATATTTCGGAAGGTACCCTATCACCAGCATCTCATGTGCCAACTACTAGCCTTAGTCCATGAGGGTTGCCTAATGAATCTACAAGAGTTTGCTAGATTGTTATGTACTTAGTTAGTCCCACCGTGATTGCCATTATGTTAGTGAGCGGTGGGATAGGTCGATCGGATATTATTCTAAATTCTAGCAAGGTAGTAAGGCCTACTGGAGGCTAGTGGAGTCGCCAGGTGTATTTTTAGTTGTTTTGAGATATATGTGTATGGTCCACCACCAATACTGAAAAAAACCAATCTAAGGGAGTTTTTTGGGGTTTTTCTGAGTTTTTTATGTAGTCCTAAGGTTTGTAAGAGTGTCCTACAGCTGAGCCATCATTTTTCTAGGATGGTGAGACAACCATATTCTACTCTTCTAATTTTTACTGAGATTTTGAGAGTTCCTAAGGGATACCTAGGATGTTTTGACTCAAAGTCCCACCGTGATCGCCATTATGTTAGGGAGAGGTGGGATAAGTCCACAAGGTAGTATTCTCAAAGGTCTCTGAATGTATAGGGAATCTAAGTTTGTTTATCACTCAGAGTCCCACCGTGATCACCATTATGTTAGTGAGCGGTGGGATAATTCAATCGGATAGTATTCTTAAGGTTGTTGGAATGTTTAGGGAAACTAAGTTTGTTTATCACTCAGATTCCCACCATGATCGTCATTATGTTAGTGTCCCGTGATTTGGCTGATTGGAAAGCCAAATGACAGTGTAACATCAAATAAATCTTTGGAGCCCAAGGACCTAGCCTTCTTGGACTCAGAGAGGGCTCTCTCTATTTGTGTAAGGGATATTTGTGTGTTTTCTTATTGTGTTCTGATTTTAGGCTAGTTATGAAGTAGTTTTTTTGGTTTTGATTTTTAGGTTGTGAGGGATGAAACTAATCAAAGATATAAGATAGGTAAAAAGATGTCAGATCAACTAGGCTATCGGGTCGAAGAGGTCAAGAAAGCTATCAGACGATGATACAAGGTTGTTTAAGGGCCGATTTGATTCAAGGTAGAAAGGATTTTTGGGAAAAATGGAGTAAGATGGACATCAAGTTTGTGAAGAACAAAGGATTTCAAGCATAACTAGTTTAATAGCTGACATAAACATGGTAGGGCAAACCATTAATCATGATAAATGTAACTATAAGCTAATCAATACATAGAAATAAACATTCAAGCCATGCATAGAGATATATAACTCTCTAACTTTGGGAAATGGCTATCAGACTTTGGGGAAATACACTTAAGACAGAAAAACAACTCAAATCACTATGCCAGAACGCCTAAACATAGTTTTGAAAACAATATTGCATAGTCTTAGGCAAAGGGCAAGATTATAACAAGACCTCCTTGGTTCAACAAATGACAATGTAATCAGTCATAGAGAAATTTCATGGATGGATCTATGGCTAGCCATGAGTAAGCAGGGCATACCGTAAATCATACTTATCATGCATAAAACCATGAATGAAACAAGCAACAATATCCTTAAGTTATTAAAGAAAAATCAAGAATTCTTTAATGTGACTAAGAATGAAGAAAAAATGGAAGCTATGAAGAAACAAGAAATTTGAGGTGCCTCCAAGGGCATGTCTCAAATTTGTTCTCTACTGTCCTATAGCAAGAAAGAACATGGATTTATGAATGAAAGCTAGGAAACAAAAGAGAGAGAGAGACACTATACCATTCTACCAAGTCATGGAATCCAACAACAATCCTCTTTCATCATCCAAGAACATCCAAGAGACTATCCAAAAGCATGAGACAATTATTTCTTCCAAAGCTTATATGACCATAATTGCTTCTATTCATCAATTTCAACCTTGTTTATAATGAAATCCTTTGGAATATATAGGCCTAAGTGAGTAAAACCTCTTAGTTCAACTTGCAATCTCATTGGCCTATCCAAAATATCTTATTTTGTCCTTGAGGCTTTGCAAAGCCCAAGGCACAAAATATCTCATAAAATATCTAAAAAATGCTAAAAGATGGAAATAAATTGAATTTTCATAACTTCTCATGTACAAAAATAGCTAAAGGCACATGAGGAAAAAGCAGTTTTGAAAGGTTCAATTTTTACAAAAATACTCAAAAAATACATCAACAAAAGGTCCCTTGACTTTCTGGAAACTTTTGGAAGCCTTCCCGATGTCGAAATGAGGTTCATGATACCTCGTTGGAAAGATCTGAGTGTATACTTTTTGAAAATGTTTATTTTTCCCCCAAATAACCATTGGAATTTCTCCAAAAATAGGCCTGTGTGAAAAAACCCAAAAAATAAGCCTTGCTGATAGACCGGGCAGAGTGTAGAAAAAGCAAACATTTTTCACCATTTAGGGGGAGAAAATGATCTTCAAATGTCCTAAAAATTACTGAGTATGTGCTCCCGAAAATATAGCATCCAATGATACCATTCCCATCTTTTGATGATGCCCCAAACTGAAATGGCAATGCCCATGAGTTTTGGCCAAAAACCCAAAAATGACAAAAAACCAAAATATGTCAGCTTTCGCCCAAACTTGGCGAGTATGACCCTCAAGGTTTTTCAGCAACATGTTGTGAAGCAGAGGCCAATATTTGGAGTCTTGAGGTTTCTTTCCTCAATTTTTGTGTCGGGCGCTTCCCTTTTGCCTCCTTGAGTTTTTCTTGAGCAGCCTTCAACTTCTGCCGGGAAAACTGATTTAGCTTTTTATAATGCCCTGTCATCCTCCGTTGAAGGTATAAGTCCTTGTTTTCCCTATCTAATTTCTTCTCCAAGTGATTATTAACTCTCTTAAGCCATGCTTCGCAATTTTTCTCTATCTCTTGTTCGAAAAATGCAGTGAGAGGGGTAGATTGGAGAAGGGAATTTTCATCTTCTTTTTGTTTCTCAAGGGCCTTTTTAAGCCCCATGGTTCTCGGCCTTTTCGCCTAGGCTGATCTTCACCTTCACTTTCCTCAAACTCACCCATGAGTTCTTCCAACCTCACTTGTGCTTTGGAGGCCTCCTTCTTGTATTTGATCGTCCGTGTCTCATAAACAACCATATGGAAACTCATTTGTTTATTTTGGTTTTGCAAAAATTGATTGAAATTACTAGCTCTATGAAGATCAGCCCTTAAGGCATCAATTTGGATTTCTCTATGGATCAAGAGATTTTATAGGATTCAGGCTTCATTATTACTACCATCGCTTTGGATTTGGATGATTTCAAATTCATTTTCTGGTTCATGACTGCTTTCTTCCTTGCCCTTCCCTTTGCCTTGGGTGGCTCTTCTAGTACTCTTCCTCTTGGGAAATTCGACCATGGGATTCTTTGGCAATTTTCCTTTGCTTCGGAGGGCCCTAGTCACATTTGGAGTGACAACTCTAGGCACCCTTTTCTTTGCTGTCCAGGGCTTGGCCACTTTCGGTGAAGAGAGCATGGCCCCTTTCCTGGGAGAGGTAGCTACCACATGCTCCATGGGCTCTTTAACCTTGTCACTTTGCCCTTTATTTTTTCCAATGTCTTGGCTCTCTTCAAGGATGTCTAGGCTGTCTTTTTGCATCTCCCTTTGAGGGTTGTCCTCCTCACTATTATGCAATGTTTTATCCTACTGCCCCTCTCCTTTTTGAGTTTGTTGTTCCTCTTGAGGAGGCTGATTTTCTTCACCCTGAGTTTGCCACTGCTCATACTCTTTTAGCTGCTGTGTGTCATCTTTTGGCTGCCCTTGTTCATCTCCCTTTTGTCCTTGTTCATCATACTATGGCTGCTCACCCTCATCGTAAGTCTGTTGTGTATCATCAAAAGTTTCCTCACCCTCACTGTGATGCTGTTGTTCAGCACTTTCTTCTTCATCCCCTTGCTGATGCTCATCATCACTTTCCTCTTCCTGCTCATGTCCTTCTTCCTCCTCGTGGTCACTCTCTTCTCATTCTTCAGGCTCCTTGGTTTGTTCTATGGTAAAATTGAGCTTTTTGGGAATAGGTCTGCTAGAAGAAGGCGATGGATGATGAGTAGGAGGTGTGGGGGATGTATGGACTGGAGGGGCAATGGAGAAATCTGGATGAGTGATGAAAGTATCCCAAGAGACCTCCCTCTTTTCAAGTTGATGAAGAATGATGAATTTGATGAGAGAGTGATGGAAAAGGCAGGATATTTTCTATGAATGAGGCTTATTTTGAACAATGGAGCCCATTTTCTCAATGCTCTTGTGTAAGAAGAAAGGAATATTTAGCAATCTAACCCTAGTGAAATGCATGAGTAGTCGAATGTGATATGCATAAACTCGGGAGAATCTTACCTCAGAAGTGAAGTATTTCATGATGATCTTAATGAGGGGGGTGTAGCTGGCCAAAAGATATGAGAAAGGGAAAATAGAAGGACATGAATCTCTGTGCTCAGGCTTTAGAAAGGGCTTGTAATCTTCTGAGTCCAAATGGCTTTGTTTAAGCCACTTTTCCCCAATATAGGGGATTTTAGTGCCCTTGGAGATGGACCTTGAAGAGAATTTTAAGTCAAGGCCTGCCAGCTGGAAATGCTTGTCTTGAAACCTCAAAGCGCAAAGGTGTGTCAAAAAAGAAAAGCTCTTCACCTCTTGCACCCTTTGAAAAAAATCTAAACACCCGACCTCATGGAAATTGAACAAGACTGATGGGTGGGCATTCACCTCTTCAGTGGAAGTAGGCTCAAATATATTATGCAAGCCACTCCTACTGTCCTGCCTGGGGGGCATCTTGTTTTGGATACTCTCTACAAAACCAAACTGCCTCAAATGGTTTTTTGAAATGTTCTCCCAAACACAACTCTATATTCTTTGTCAATCACTACTTGATCAAGGAAAATTTGCCTCAAATGTTGTGTGAAATGTTTCTGTGGTATCACGTCTCTACTCCTTCCAAAACACTGCTTTTCCCCTTTTGTATGCCAATCAACAATTAAGTTATAATAATATGCACACAGTCAAATAAAAGGTACACACAGTCAAAAGATCACTGTGTTTGGGTAAGGTGACAAAGCTCTTTGTGTTTTGATAAAAAAAAGACAGCCTTGCATTTAGACAAAGGAAAAAAACTCCTCTTAATCAAAAACACCTTCCTTGTCTTCACTATTTCGCACACACAGGTAAACATAACACCTTTAAATTGTATTAACAACTTTACTCATTAAAGTCTGTTTTTATGGAACAAAGGAGGAAGACTGGTTTTTTTATTTTTACCACACAGAGATGGATCTTTGAAATGACAAGTCACTTATACAATGATGACTGTTGTTGAAATTAGGCCCACTATTTCACTTTTCAAACACTATGTTTCTCCCTTTAAACACTGCCTCCACCTTTTAACACTGTTTTGAGGACAGTTTATTAGGCCTTTTGACATCAGTAATAACCTACCATTTTCACTATGTCAGTGTTGGGAAATCATAGCCACTGCAAGCCTAGATCTTTAAACAAAAATATCAACCCTCCTTGTGTTCACTATTTCTCACACATAGTTAGACAGAACACCTTTAAATTGTATTAACAACGTTACTCATTAAAGTCTATTTCATGGACAAAGATGGCAGCACTGATTTTGCTTTTCACCACACAGAGAGGACTGTTGATAGTGAAAAAGTAATTTATGTATGATTACTGTTGTTACTCAGACCTAAAACAAAGTTCAAACCTTCTTACCACTGCTTTCACCACTAGAACATAGCTAACAGAGTTTATTGTTTTGTCCTATCTCGAGGGTAGCTCTAGGTTCTTTGAAATTAATAAATCACTCCACTAACCTTCCACCGTGGCAAACTTCTTCAAAATATTTAACACATCACTTTTATTTATAGCAAGACCCTCTCTATTCGATCACAATTTAGTTTTGAAAACACAACATTGATCACCCTTTTAGAATTTTGAATATACCAAGGAGGCTCATAAAGTACCTCGAAGCTCGATGGCAGCCCTTGTTTGACAAATTTGAGCAGCTTTAAGGGCTTTTGGAAGGCGTTTGGACTATTTAAATATGTGCGGCATGTTGAAAAGGGAAGGTGCCGCACAATAGACACGGTTTCAGGTTGGCCTTCGGGCAGTTGTGACCGCACCTACAGGTGCGTCGTGCGCTAATATAACTCCTTTGAAAAATTTCACCTGAACGCGCCACGCATTTCCACAGGCGTGCCGCGCAGTCTCTAAGCCCGAAAACTCTGTGAATTTTCCCGAAAACTTTTTCTTTGGTCTCGTGAACAACAAAATGGGAGCGTTGCTTGTGTTTTCAGAATTTTAAATGGCTTGCAACAATCCCTTTATCCTCCTTTGAACGCAAAAATGTCAAAGTCCTTTTCACACTTGCTTGGTGAGGTTTTTTGAAAACTTTTGAAAAGGCCTTTGGGTTTAAAACAAAACTTGAAGCTCATGTCCTTTAAAACATAACCTCATACTCTTTTTGTTTAGATGAATTTCATAGTGGTAATGACCATTTCATTTATAAGCCTGACCCCTTTTTGAAGTAAAACAAACTTTTTAAGAATTAAAACTTTCACTGTTTCTCATTAAGGAATGAAAAATTGTTTTCCCTTTTGATATATGTACTATGGAAGGAAAAACTGCTTCGAGCCACATGAATGACTGTAGATATGCCTTTTGAGTGATACTGCCCTTTTACTAGAGGAGAAACTTAGCTGCCATTTCCATATCCTTTTCCACCTCTTGTATTTGGGTTGTTCATTTGCTGTCACTTTTGATAAGTTTGAAAAAGGTTTTTATGAATAGAAAGAGCAACACCTCTGAATATCATCATCACTTAGTGTTTTCCTTATTGAAAAAGGACACCTGTAGAAAGACACCTTGTGTTATGTGAGGTTTTCTTTGACACTTTGAAGGAGGTAGCTTCACCCTTTTGAAACCTAAACTGACAGTGTCTGCTCCTGATGCTTTGGTGGTGGTCATGCACTATTGTGAAACTGATTGAGCTGGCAGGTGTTGTTTAAGCTTCTATTTTAACTGTGGGTAAAAACTTATTTGAAACTGTAAGCGGAAAACCTGTTTGCAAAAGGTTTCCATCACCAAAAACCACTAACTATCCTTATATTTACAAAATGATCTAGTTTCCAGCTTCAAGGAGATAAAATAGGGGATGATGTATTAGAGTTTAAAAGTGAACAAAGGAAGGCTGCCCCTTTGCTCTTATGTGAAGGAGGTCTACAAAAACATTAATTTTCATTCATTTCACCCCTTTTGAGAGCAATCCATTTTGAAATCCTTTACCTCATGAAATAATTTCTTTTTATCTTCAAACAATGGTGAATCCTTTAATCTGTTTATGAAGGAGGCCTATTTTTTTGGCATATGCTTGGTTTCTTTTCAACCTCTGTCTTAACCAACTGAAGAATTTTTTATGAACATACTGATAGTGGTTTCCTTTATACTTGATGGAAGAGGTCAGTTTGAGACCAAGACCTTTTGACTCCTTTGGCCATCAGCTTAATAATATTTCTTCATTGATGATGAACCCATTAGCTTCACATTGTAACCCAATAACAGAGAAACTCCTGTAAACAATTTTTAAAAGCACTACTGCTTTTCCTTTGCCTTTAACATCATTTTTATTTCAGAAACCCTTAGTTGTTGTCTCACTGTATCCAAAACATTTTCTTTACAGTCATTGTAATTCTAAAAATCCAACTTTATCCTTGGTCCTCTGCTTATAGATGAAGGAGGCGCTCTTAGTCTTCAACCCTCTACTTATAAAATGAAGGAGGTTCTTTTAGTCCTCAAAAACCATCTAATTGTAGATGAAGGAGATTTTTTTTCAGTCTTCAATCCGTCTGCTTATAGATGAAGGAAGTTTTTTTTTTTTTTTTTTTTTTTTTTTTTTTTTTTTTTTTTTCAGTCATGCCATTTCATCAGCTTTTAACAGTGTTATTTTTCCTTTCATTATCTTTTCATGCTTTGACTGTGATTGTAGGAGCTTAGTGAAACAACTCTCTGCCCTGTAGCTGCATTCTAGGCTAAAAATCACATGAGAAGCAGCTATCTTCTCATGTGGAGCCAAATACTGCCTTCTGGGATTCTAGTACACTTCTACTCTTTGAAAGATCCATTGAAACACTGTAACACCACCTAATATCAGTTTCAACTTAGGGTATGTGCATTGCTGGGACTTCAGGGTTTGTTAGTGGCGCGAATTAAGGGTGTAACCAACTTTATTTGCAGAATGGGAAGGTCTGTTATGACTGGGCTGCAGCAGATAGAGGTTCTTTGGCTTCAGGGTAGTCTGCCAAGGGAGAAATGCCTAAAGCGCCACTTCCTCACTTAGGGGAAACTTCTTTGGACAGATTTGGAATGTTTCTTTGAAGCTGATGGGCAAGCTAGTATGGCTGAGGCTAGATAGGGATTGATAATAAGGTTTCATCTCGTCATGGAAGGATTGGAAAGGTAGGAGGGCGAAAAATGTTTATGGGTGTTTTCCAGCTGGAAATTTGAAAATTTTTTAGATCAGCTGCTGGAAAACTTAGCTATTATAACTAGTTATCACCAACAAGTGAAAAAATATTGATGACTAACAGTAACCAAATAATTATTTTTTATGTGAAAAATCAATAAATTAATTAAATCCCCATTCTCATCTTTATACACAACACCTTTCTCCACATTTTGCCTTTATTCATAACCTTTAATGTTAACATTTAAGTGTAACATAGTATGAACCATCCTTTCTTTGTGAATTCGTTTGGTGTGTGGATCATGTGGCTTTGCCATAACATGATTTTTTTTGGAGGGTGACGATATATTCTTGTTTGTGAAATTCTACTAGCTCTACCTTAAGTATCTATGTAGTCTTATTTTCTACTTACCTCACTATTTTAGGTTTAGCATGGTTAAAAGAGACATTATTCATTATCATTATTAGAAAATTTGTAAATTTCTCCTTTATCTTTACTCATAGATAATTTTATAGAGATATCTATACTAACATAAGTAATGATACCTTGAAAATTCACCTTACCTTCTTAAAATTGTTGTTTTTTTATACTAAATATTCCATGCGCTCCTAATAATAATATATGGTCCTTCCAACTTAGTTGCATAGTATCTTAAACTATACTTTTTTTTAGTTTCAATTCAATTGATGTGTATCTTTAGTAATTGTATTACTATTGTCTTAATTTTATCATTTATAATTTATAAAGATATCCTTATTAGTGATTATTTTTCTATAAAAACTTTAATATTTACACTCAATTTAGGTGCTAGCCTAAATAATGCCTAAATGAAAAGAATTTAAAGAATTTAATACATTCAATATATTAACCCCTAGTGCCAACTCTTCCATTATATTTCATGTTATGATTATTATTATTATAAATAATAATAAAATTAAATATCAATATATTGTTAGTCAACAATCAAAATTATATTAATTCACTAAATAGTTACAAACTTTTATTATTAGAATATACCTAATTTTTTAAAAAATAATTTAATATATTCATAAATAACATATAAAAGAAAAATTTTAATATAACCAAAAATTTGAAAATAAACCAACATGTATCACTATTCATTAAACATAAATAAATTTATTATTAAATTTTCAGTCATTTTATTAAAATTTCTTATAATAATTGATATTGCATTACACTCTTACACTTTCTTCCCTGTTTTATTCAAATTTATTACTTTTACTCTCTCTTTACAATATTACTCACCATTAAAAAAATATTAAAATTTTAAAATTTCTATCGATTTTTTTTTAATGTTTTCGTTTTACTCGGAGGGTGTGTGTGATCGATAAAAAATAATTATTGTACATTTCAGCTTCTAGAAATCGAACCTTCATAGATTCTGTTCATGCCTCCATTTTTTTTAATGATTTCGTTTTACTCATACTTTCCCTGATCGATGTAAAAAAAATATTTCAAAGATGTATGACAAAAAGCTCGTAAAACATGGATGGAATTTTTATATAAAAAAGATTTTTAAATTGAAAAGGATATTTTCAAGTTTTATTAAACTTGAAGCTTTTTTATTTTGTGTGGCAACTGCATTAAGGATATTTAGTTGTTAACAAGTTAAAATACAATTTGAATTATTGTTTCAAGAAAAAAACTGGATTTATTATTGTTTTGCTGAAAAGTTATTTTCATTAGTGATTAATTATGAATAATAAATCAATTATGGGAATAAGCTTCATAAAAAGTAAAAGTTGATGGTAAATGTTTTCCAAGAATTTGAAAGTGGTTGGGTACAGTTGGAAATAGTCACCTCATAATCTGGGGATAAGAGGTCGATCTGAATGAGGAGTAGGGTTTCTGTTCTTGAACTAAGTGTGTGGATTTTCCAAAACTGGTAGAGACCAGTAGAAAACACTCAACAATCCTGAAAATTATTTCTAGCACTCGTGTCCTGAGGTCACAACAGAAATATCCACTGTTAACCTGTACATCCAGGACTGGAGCTTGGGGGCAAGAGGAGGACATAATCGCCTCTCTTGAAGGTTCGAAGGACCACAACTATAAACTTAAAAAAAATATAGATAACTACATATGCAATTTCAGTATTTTGAAGTTTTAATGAAATCTTGTTTGGATTTAGTGGAAACCTGTTTAAAGTTATTTAGAGGTATTTATCCATTTGGAATTAAAATACAGGATCATATGTTGGGCATGTATAGGAATGAATGAGATTCTATAATATTAATGTTGGTTAATGAAAATCTGAGAGATCACTCTTTGAAGTTCTCCTATGTAAGTTTTTATTCTAAGTACAATAATTAGGATAAGAATGATTATTTCTGAAGATATTCATATGTGACTGCGTGGTAGAAAAGTAATTTAATAGAACAGATTTTTGAGTTTGGAATAAAAGATTTAAAGTACAATTTTACGAATAATAAATAAAGGTAACCCTTGGGGAAAGATAAACTGAAGTAAGGAAGGGTAGCAATGTAAACTATGAAGACAATAAAGACTACAAATACCCTTCATCCTTATATAATCCTTAAACTATACAATATGTTTAGAACTGAAAATGACTACATGCATTCAATTCTGTAAAAGATATTCAATAAATACTTAGCTAAATAGAGTTGGCTATCAGTTAAGGGTTCGGGTCAAACCCCAACCTGAGACTAGTCACCTCTCAAAAATTTCACTATACGCGGGCAGAGTCGAAGGGTGGTCTAGACACCGCTTATATTGACTCTTTCATAAATAAATTAGACCAAAGAACTTCTACCTTAAGAAAATCAAAGAAACTCAGAGTTTAGATTTTGACTATAGAAACACAAAGCACATAAATATGTATAATGCCATTGAGCATGAAATAACCCACGAGTAAGCCTACATAGTAGCCTTTTCACTTAGAAAGCACGAAATGAAAGAAAATGTATACAAAGAGAATTAACACGGCTAATCAATTCTGGTTACTGTAAAATCTAAAAACTGGGGTTTTCAATACCATTTAAAAATATACAGTGAGTAACT
Organism: Pinus albicaulis; assembly: GCA_034641835.2. Classification (NCBI taxonomy): domain Eukaryota; kingdom Viridiplantae; phylum Streptophyta; class Pinopsida; order Pinales; family Pinaceae; genus Pinus; species Pinus albicaulis. The sequence goes on from CM076576.1 coordinate 151,434,968, forward strand.
GTGCTTAACAATATTCATGCATTTTTCGAAATATTCACAAAAAGAATAGCTATGGCATACTTTTAAGTAGAAGCCATATTAAAAAATAAGAATTGAACAATAACAAGGGAGGATTCTTGAGAAGGAAACCCTCTGTAAATTTGTATTTATAAATAAAAAGATATGTCCATTACAAAATAGAGGTGCAACAACATATATGTCTGAAGTCCTCAAAAAACTAAGATTGAGCTATATCTTCGCAGTACAAAATAAACAAGAGAAAGAGGAATGATAATTCAATTCGCACAACAGTTAAGCTTGTTCTGAATTTCTCAACCCTAAGAAAATTTAGAAGCTGCCTGAGACCTTAAATCCCATTGTCGAATGTGAAATCATAAGTACCTGGAGAAGGGCTACTGTGTTAGACATGAATGAAGCAACTCAATAAAATAGTCTCTTCAATGCTAAAGAGAGACCAGTTAACCAGTCGAAAGGCTGACCTGAAAATTTAATCCCGCATAAAAAGCCGCAGAGAGCATTACTGTAAGAACCTGGTCGGGAAATGCTAATCTTGTTTTCTTCTTTTTAAATAGAGGAAGAGAAGTGCCATTAAAACGAGATTTTTATAAGGACATTACCTATTTGAGAGAAATTTGTTCCTAATCTATGACTGTCACACTGTGAGCCTAAATTCAATGCAGAAAAGACCCAAGGGAATATGTATTAACAGTAGAAAATGATAAACCAAAAAACTTGGATTAAAAATTTCTTTATCCATTTAGGAATATGGAACAAAAGCGGGGGATATAATACCTATACAGGAACAAGAGGAGCCGAAACTGAATGACAACAGTGGATGAGAAGATCCAGGAATTATCTACAAATAACCTTAGCACCTCACTCATAAATCATTGTAGAACCATAAGAAAAATAACACACAAAACTCGCAATTCGGGCAAAGGAAAAGAGGGTGAAGCCATAACTCACAGGTGCAACAAAGCCAACCCTCAGAATTAAAAACAAGTTCTCCACAAAGGAATAGAGTGATTAAGCCGAGGAGATTAGAGTTGGCAGGTATTACAATGTTTCTTCCGCCTCAATTGCCATCCACAGATCTATGACCATTCTAGGGTGGAGATGGAAAGGAGATCATTGAAGTTCGCAACAAATTGCATGAAGAGATATGAGAGTTGTCATAAGGATTTAATATCCAGTACACTCACATTTAATTGTTAACATTCTGACGTTGCCTCATTGGTATAGAGGGTAAATATCTCATCAATAACAAGAGGCATAAATTAATGTTAACATAAACTGTATTGTTGACGAAAATTATAACAATAAGTCTCTGAATAAATCAATCTTATAATATGAATAGGAATGCTATGGTATAAAGAGGTATATATATATATATATATATATATATATAGTAATTGTATTACTATTGTCTTAATTTTATCATTTATAATTTATAAAGATATCCTTATTAGTGATTATTTTTCTATAAAAACTTTAATATTTACACTCAATTTAGGTGCTAACCTAAATAATGCCTAAATGAAAAGAATTTAAAGAGTTTAATACATTCAATATATTAACCCCTAGTGCCAACTCTTCCATTATATTTCATGTTATGATTATTATTATTATAAATAATAATAAAATTAAATATCAATATATTGTTAGTCAACAATCAAAATTATATTAATTCACTAAATAGTTACACACTTTTGTTATTAGAATATACCTAATTTTTAAAAAAATAATTTAATATATTCATAAATAACCTATAAAAGAAAAATTTTAATATAACCAAAAATTTGAAAATAAACCAACATGTATCACTATTCACTAAACATAAATAAATTTATTATTAAATTTTCAGTCATTTTATTAAAATTTCTTATAATAATTGATATTGCATTACACTCTTACACTTTCTTACCTGTTTTATTCAAATTTATTACTTTTACTCTCTCTTTACAATATTACTCACCACTAAAAAAAATATTAAAATTTTAAAATTTCTATCCATTTTTTTTTAATGTTTTCGTTTTACTCGGAGGGTGTGTGTGATCGATAAAAAATAATTATTGTACATTTCAGCTTTTAGAAATCGAACCTTCATAGATTCTGTTCATGCCTCCATTTTTTTTAATGATTTCGTTTTACTCATACTTGATGTCTGATCGATATAAAAAAAATATTTCAAAGATGTATGACAAAGAGCTCGTAAAACATGGATGGAATTTTTATATAAAAAAGATTTTTAAATTGAAAAGGATATTTTCAAGTTTTATTAAATTTGAAGTTTTTTTTAGTTTGTGTGGCAATTGCATTAAGGATATTTAGTTGTTAACTAGTTAAAATACAATTTGAATTATTGTTTGAAGAAAAAAACTGGATTTATTATTGTTTTGCTGAAAAGTTATTTTTATTAGTGATTAATTATGAATAATAAATCAATTATGGGAATAAGCTTCATAAAAAGTAAAAGTTGATGGTAAATGTTTTCCAAGAATTCGAAAGTGGTTGGGTACAGTTGGAAATAGTTACCTGATAATCTGGGGATAAGAGGTCGATCTCAATGAGGAGTAGGGTTTCTGTTCTTGAACTAAGTGTGTGGATTTTCCAGAACTGGTAGAGACCAGTAGAAAACACTCAACAATCCTGAAAATTATTTCTAGCACTCACTGGACTAGGTGTCCTGAGGTCACAACAGAAATATCCACTGTTAACCTGTACATCCAGGACTGGAGCTTGGGGGCAAGAGGAGGACATAATCGCCTCTCTTGAAGGTTCGAAGGACCACAACTATAAACTTAAAAAAAATATAGATAAGTACATATACAATTTCAGTATTTTGAAGTTTTAATGAAATCTTGTTTGGATTTAGTGGAAACCTGTTTAAAGTTATTTAGAGGTATTTATCCATTTGGAATTAAAATGCAGGATCATATGTTGGGCATGTATAGGAATGAATGAGATTCTATAATATTAATGTTGGTTAATGAAAATCTGAGAGATCACTCTTTGAAGTTCTCCTATGTAAGTTTTTATTCTAAGTACAATAATTAGGATAAGAATGAATATTTCTGAAGATATTCATATGTGACTGCGTGGTAGAAAAGTAATTTAATAGAACATATTTTTGAGTTTGGAATAAAAGATTTAAAGTACAATTTTACGAATAATAAATAAAGGTAACCCTTGGGGAAAGATAAACTGAAGTAAGGAAGGGTAGCAATGTAAACTGTGAAGACAATAAAGACTACAAATACCCTTCATCCTTATATAATCCTTAAACTATACAATATGTATAGAACTGAAAATGACTACATGCATTCAATTCTGTAAAAGATATTCAATAAATACTTAGCTAAATAGAGTTGGCTATCAGTTAAGGGTTCGGGTCAAACCCCAACATGAGACTAGTCACCTCTCAAAAATTTCACTATACGCAGGCAGAGTCGAAGGGTGGTCTAGACACCGCTTATATTGACTCTTTCATAAATAAATTAGAACAAAGAACTTATACCTTAAGAAAATCAAAGAAAATCAGAGTTCAGATTTTGACTATAGAAACATAAAGCACATAAATATGTATAATGCCATTGAGCATGAAATAACCCACGAGTAAGCCTACATAGTAGCCTTTTCACTTAGAAAGCAAGAAATGAAAGAAAATGTATACAAAGAGAATTAACACGGCTAATCAATTCTGGTTACTGTAAAATCTAAAAACTGGTGTTTTCAATACCATTTAAAAATATACAGTGAGTAACTGTGCTTAACAATATTCATGCATTTTTCGAAAGATTCACAAAAAGAATAGCTATGGCATAATTTTAAGTAGAAGCCATATTAAAAAATAAGAATTGAACAATAACAAGGGAGGATTCTTGAGAAGGAAACCCTCTGTAAATTTGTATTTATAAATAAAAAGATATGTCCATTACAAAATAGAGGTGAAACAACATATATGTCTGAAGTCCTCAAAAAACTAAGATTGAGCTATATCTTCACAGTACAAAATAAACAAGAGAAAGAGGAATGATAATTCAATTCGCACAGCAGTTAAGCTTGTTCTGAATTTCTCAACCCTAAGAAAATTTAGAAGCTGCCTGAGACCTTAAATCCCATTGTCGAATGTGAAATCATAAGTACCTGGAGAAGGGCTATTGTGTTAGACATGAATGAAGCAACTCAATAAAATAGTCTCTTCAATGCTAAAGAGAGACCAGTTAACCAGTCGAAAGGCTGACCTGAAAATTTAATCCCGCATAAAAAGCCGCAGAGAGCATTACTGTAAGAACCTGGTCGGGAAATGCTAATCTTGTTTTCTTCTTTTTAAATAGAGGAAGATAAGTGCCATTAAAACGAGATTTTGATAAGGACATTACCTATTTGAGAGAAATTTGTTCCTAATCTATGACTGTCACACTGTGAGCCTAAATTCAATGCAGAAAAGACCCAAGGGAATATATATTAACAGTAGAAAATGATAAACCGAAAAACTTGGATTAAAAATTTCTTTATCCATTTAGGAATATGGAACAAAAGCGGGGGATATAATACCTATACAGGAACAAGAGGAGCCGAAACCGAATGACAACAGTGGATGAGAAGATCCAGGAATTATCTGCAAATAACCTTAGCACCTCACTCATAAATCATTGCAGAACCATAAGAAAAATAACACACAAAACTCGCAATTCGGGCAAAGGAAAAGAGGGTGAAGCCATAACTCACAGGTGCAGCAAAGCCAACCCTCAGAATTAAAAACAAGTTCTCCACAAAGGAATAGAGTGATTAAGCCGAGGAGATTAGAGTTGGCAGGTATTACAATGTTTCTCCCGCCTCAATTGCCATCCATAGATCTATGACCATTCTAGGGTGGAGATGGAAAGGAGATCATTGAAGTTCGCAACAAATTGCATGAAGAGATATGAGAGTTTTCATAAGGATTTAATATCCAGTACACTCACATTTAATTGTTAACATTCTGACGTTGCCTCATTGGTATCGAGGGTAAACATCTCATCAATAACGAGAGGCATAAATTAATGTTAACATAAACTGTATTGTTGGCTGAAATTATAACAATAAGTCTCTGAATAAATCAATCTTACAATATGAATAGGAATGCTATGGTATAACGAGGTATATATATATATATATATATATATATATATATATATATCTTTATATTGGTTAAGTTGGTAGCTTAAATGAAATTTGTCAATCGTTTTATACGAGTTATAAAGTTATGTTAAGTCTAACTTTGGTATAAGGGTTAAAAATTTATTGTAGTAAGTAATTTTTTTTATTTTTTAGTTTATATGAGTGTCGCAAGTGGTATCGGAGTAAATTTCATACGCTAGGACCCTAAGGTTCAACTAACGATTAAGCTGTGTGTATGTTGATGCACAGAGTTTAGAAGCATGGTAGGAACATCATGAGAAGGAGAACAATGCAACGACCACCCCAAGACACCGGGGAACCCCAAACACAACCAGTTGTGAACCCTAAAATATGGGTTCAGTTAAGCGTTGATTAACACCAACAAATGAGCAGACTACTAAAGGAACAACAACATCAAATCAGTTTTCTATTGAACACAATACAAAAATTGCAAGAAGAGATGGTCCAAGTTTGAAGGGATAACGAATGATTAATGCAAGAGAAAGAGAAAATACTCAAAAGTTTGTCAGAAAAAAATAATCAAGGAATGGAACATCCCAGTGTTGATAGGGACATGCAAGAACGTGATGAACTAAAAACAAGAGACAACACCATTGAAAGAGTGGAAATAATCCCATCCCAACGAAGTAGCAAGAATAAAAACTACAATGAAGCAGAATCTGGCAATTTTTTAGATCAGAAAGAGGTTAAAAAGGAGAAAGTAGAGCTTCATGGGGAATTTTGAAAAATACAACCACCAAAATTTGACGGTAAAGTTGAAGAAGTGGTAGAAGCATGGTTAATAAACATGAACAAGTACTTTCAAGTGTATGAGTACAGTAGAAACCTAAAAGCTAGATTAGCCATATACCAGTTAAGAGAGAAATCCACCCTATGGTGGGAAGAAGTGAAGAATGTTCGCAACATTGAGGAACAAGATGCCACATGGGAATCGTTCCAACAATACTTTAAAGACAAGTATTTGATAGGACGTTTCTATGATAATAAAGCTAAGGAATTCCATGACTGGAGGCTGGGAAAAATGACTATGGATGAATATATCACCAAGTTCACCTCCCTGTTACATTATGTTCCATACCTTCGGGAGGAAAAGGCTAAGGTGAAAATATTTCCAAGCATTTTTCCAACACATATGAAAGAAATGATTGAATTTTTATATCACAGAACCATGTATGAAGCCATTCATAAGACACGAATGTGCTATCAGCAGTCCAATGCAAAAGGGGAGTTGGTGAAAGTTGGCAGCTAAGAAAGGGACATAAATTCAGCTCAAACTTCAAAGGAGTGAAAAGCAATAGCTTTAAGAATTCTGCACGAAATTATTTCAATAAAAAATTTGGCAAAAATCATCAAAGGACTCGTTGGCCACCAGAAGAAAAGCCTACAAAGACATCTAGCAATCCTGAGAAATGACAGGTGACCAAGCCACGTCTACAGTGCTAGGGGTGTGGTGAGACACACTATTATAAATAATACCGACAACAAGCAATAAATGACAGTTTCAAACCTACAGGGCACTTCCACAATAGGTGATGTGGCGCAAAACATTCCTTGTATCAACGCGGCGTTGGAGGATCGACATGCAGATTATCAGCCAACGATGATTGATTTGGAAGGTACATTACTATATCAATCTGTTTTTATTTTGGTATACCTAGATGCAATCCTAAGCTATGTTAGTCCCAATATAGTGGAACTATGTAAATTAAAAGAACATAAATTCAAAAATTTGTGGCTAGTACAGCTAGCCACAGGAGCAAAAAGATAGGTAACTGCCAAGATTCCAAACTGTATTTTGGAAATTTTAGGACAACAGTTACAAGTAGACCTAAACATAGTACCATTAGGGTCCTACATTGGACCTTAGTGGACTATAGAGAAAATATTATCTATTACAGAATGCAAGATGGAACACGTAACGAGATTCAAGGAGTCAAGAAGCCGCTACAACTACGTCCAATTACAACATCCCAAATGAAAAAATTTATAAGGAATGGATTCCATATTTATTCTATTCAGGTGGGATATGCCTATTCCAAGGAAAAATCACTTGTGATGTAAAACATACCTGTGGTGCGAGAATTCATGGATGTTTCTCCAGAAAATATTCCTAGATTACCACCAAGACAAGATATCGATTTTACTATAGAGTTAATGCCAAGAGAATCACCTGTGTCAAAGGCTCCTTATAGAATGAGTGTTCCAGAATTGATTGAATTAAAAATTCAGTTACAGGAACTGCTGGACAAAGGTTACATTCGTCGAAGTGTGTCACCTTGGGGAGCACCAGTGTCGTTCGTAAAGAAAAAGGATGGAACCATGCGAATGTGCATGGATTATAGACAATTTAACAAATTAACAGTTAAGAATAAATATCCTTTGCCTAGAATTGATGATATATTTGATCAAGTGAAGGGTGCCACTGTGTTTTCTAAAAAAAATTTAAGATCTGGATATCACCAAATCTAAATCAAAGATGAAGACATTCGCAAAACTTCTTTCCATACCAGGTACAGGCATTGTGAATTTGTGGTGTCACCCTTTGGGTTAACAAATGCACCAACAACCTTTATGAGGTTAATGCATGGAATCTTTCATCCTTTTCTGGATAATTGTGTACTCATATTTATAGATGACATTCTAATCTATTCTAAAAATAAAGAAGAATATAAAAAGCATTTGAGGATTGTGCTGGAAATGTTAAGAAAACACTGGTTGTATGCTAAGTTCAGCAAATGTGATTTCTTTAAAATAGAAATCCAGTACCTAGGCCATGTCATTTCAGTAGAAGGGATTGATGTTAACCCAGAGAAGATTAAGACAATTATGGAATGGCGGGTACCCCAGAATGTGGCAGATATTCAATCTTTTATGTGGTTAGTTGGGTACTATTAGAGGTTTATTGAGGGATTTTCCAGAATCTATTTTCCAATTACCTCATTGCAGGGGAAAGGTAGAATCTTCAACTGGACTGTCGAATGTCAAAATAGTTTTGAAAAGATGAAACAGATTTTGACCACTCCACCTGTGTTAAGGGTAGCTTATCCCAACAAAGAATTTGAAGTGTGTACAGACGCAAGTAAAGAAGGTGTTGGGGCAGTTCTATCCTAGGGAGGAAAAGTAGTGGCCTATGAGTCTAGAAAGTTGAAGGATGATGAACAGAGATACTCAACCTATGATCTGGAATTAATAGTAGTAGTACATGCGCTCCGGGTTTGGAGACACTATTTGCTCGGTAAAAATTTTGTGCTTAAAACAGTAGCTTGACTAGTTATTTCAAGAAATCTGATTTAAACTCAAGACAGGTAAGAAGGAATGCCTTCTTAAGTGAGTTTGATATGGATATTCAGCATGTGAAGGGTAAGGAAAATCTGGTATTTGATACTTTAAGTAGAAAAATACATTGTGTTTATGAGCTTTGTTATAATAATATAGAAATAATTTTTAAATCAAGTGAAAGAAGAAGCACAAAAAGATCCGAAATATCAATTCCTATGGAAGCAAATGGAAGCCACCAAAAATCAAAGAAGTACTTCTGAGTATGGAATAATGATGATCAGATGCTAACTTTTAGATGTAAGGTGTATGTACCAAACTGTGTGGACCTAAAGGAGCTGATAATGAATCAGTACCATCGCAGCAATTATGTAGGTCACCCAAGATACCAAAAAATGTTGAATCCAATTAGAAAGGTATATTTCTGGCCTCGTATGCATAAAAATATTGCTGAGTATTTAAGTAAATTCTTGGAGTGTTAGTAAGTGAAGGTAGAGCATCGAAATCCCATAGGATTGTTACAGCCTATACCGGTACCTGAATGGAAGTGGGAGGTTATATCCGTGGACTTCATTACAGGCTTACCACAAACAAAAAAACAAAATGACTCCATCATGGTGGTAGTGGACAGATTGAGTAAATATGCACATTTTATACCTATGCAGTCTAATTACAAGACTATACAGATAGCAGACATATTCATGAGGGAAAATTTTAGGCTCCATGGCACTCTAAAGATGGTTATCTTAGACAGGGATGTTAAGTTGACTTCAGCGTTTTGGAAGAATTTGTTTACTGGTCCAGGGACCCTAATAAAATTTAGTACAACTTATCATCGCCAGATGTACAGTCAAATAGAGTGAGTAAACCAAGTATTGGAAGACATGGTACCCATGTATGTGATGCAGCAACCAACCAAATGGGAGGATTATTTGCATCTTGTTGAATTTTCTTACAACAATTGTTACCAGGAGTCCCTAAATATGAGTCCTTTTGAGGCCTTGTTTGGGAGGAAGTGTCGCAAAACCATAAATTGGAGTAGCCCCGGGACAAAATTGATGTTGGGACCTGAGATTCTTACTGAAATGGAATCAGAAGTAAGAAAATAAGACAAAATCTAAACGCTACACAAGATCAACAAAAGATCAATGCAGACAAAAAGAGGTCTTATCGGGAATTCGAAGTGGGAAACCATGTGTATGTGAGAATCAAACCCAAGAGGAGTACCTTCCGGTGGACCTCTTGTGCCAAGTTAGCTCCCAGGTTCTGTGGACCCTTCCAAATTTTGGAAAGAGTAGGACCTGTGGCCTACCGGCTAGCTTTACCTAGTCACATACGAGCACATAATGTGTTTCATGTGTACCTGTTGAAGCATTATGGGAATGATGCAAAGCACATAATACATTGGAAAAATATATAGGTAGGATAAGATTAAAAGTCATAACTTGAGATATGATTTATTTATGATAATTTGACATGGAAATTTTCTGTTCGTAGGTAGATTCGGACGACGAGTTTTTGGTCAAGGCACAACACATACTTGACTAGAGGGAAATCATGCTCCGAAAGTGAGTCATCTCCCAGGTTAAAGTGCAGTGGAAGCACTTCGGCCCGGATGAGGCTACTTGGGAGGACGAAATATTTTTGTGGGAGGCTTACCCAAAGCTCTTTTCAGAGCTAGAGTGAAACACCGAGGACAGTGTTACTTCCAGGGGGGAAGCTTTGATAGCTGCATTAACGATAACTAGTTCTTAACTAGTTAAAAGACAATTTCAATTATTGTTTCAGGAAAAAGGCTGGAATTATTATTATTTTGTTGAAAATTCATTTTCATTAGTGATTAATTATGAATAATAAATTAGTTACGGTAATAAGCTTCATAAAAAGTAAAAGGTGATGGTAAATGTTTTCCAAGAACTGGAAAGTGGTTGGGGATAGTTGGAAATAGATACCCGTTCCTATGGGGATAAGAGACTGATCCCAGTGAGGAGTAGGGGTTCTGTTCTTGAACTAAAAAAGTGTGTGGATTTTCCAAAGCTGGTAGAGACTAGTGGAAAACACTCAACAATCCTGAAAAATATTTTTGGCACTAACTGGACTGGGCATCTTGAGGTCATAGCATAAATATCCACGGTTAACCCATACCATCCAGGACTGGAGCTTGGGGGCAAGAGGAGGACGTAATCACCTCTCTTGAAGGTTGGGAGGACCATGGCTATAAACTTTAAAAAGTTACAGATAAGTACATATGCAATTTCAGTATTTTGAAGATTTAGTGAAATCTTGTTTGGATTTAGTGGAAACCTGTTTAAAGTTATTTAGAGGTATTTTTCTGCTTGGAATTAAAATACAGGATCATACGTTGGGCATCTATAGGAATGAATGAGATTCTATAATATTAATGATGGTTAATGAAAATCTTAGAGATCACTGTTTGAAGTTCTCCTATGTAATTTTTTATTCTGTAACTACTTCTAAGTATAGTAGTTAGGATAAGAATGATTATTTCTAAAGATATTCATTTATGACTGTGTGGTAGAAAATTATTTGAATAGAACAGATTTTTGAGTCCAGAATAAAAGATTTAAAGTACACTTTTACAAACAGTAAATAAAGGTAACCCTTGGGGAAAGATAGACTGGAGTAATGAAGGGTAGCAATGTAAACTTTGAAGACAGTAAAGACTAAAAATACCCTCGATCCTTATCTAATCCTTAAACTATACAATATGTGTAAAACTGCAAATGATTTCATGCATTCAATTCTGTAAAATATCTTCAATAAAGACTTAGCTAAATAGTGTCGGCTATCAGTCAAGGGTTTGGATGAAACCCCAACACGAGACTAGTTTCCTCTCAGAAATTACACTATACGTGGACAAAGTCGAAGGGTGGTTGAGACACCACCTATATTGACTCTTTCATAAATAAATTAGACCAAAGAACTTATATCCTAATAAAATCAAAGAACCTCAGAGTTGAGATTTTAACTATAGAAACACAGATCACATAAATATGTATAATGGCATTGCGCATGAAATAACCCACTAGTAAGCCTATGTAATAGCCTTTTCACTTAGAAAGCAAGAAATGAAAGAAAATTTATACAGAGAGAATTAACATGGCTAATAAATTCTCATTACTGTAAAATCTAAAAACTGGTGTTTTCAATACCATTTAAAAATATACAATGAGTAACTGTGCTTAACAATATTTATGCATTTTTCAAAATACTGACAAAAATAATAGGTCTGACGTACTTTTAATTAGAAGCCATATTAAAAAATAAGTATTGAATCAGAGGAAGGGAGGATTCCTGAGAAAGCAACCCTCCTTAAATTTGTATTTATAAATAAAAATATATGTTCATTACAAAATGGAGGTGCGACAACATATATGTCGGAAGTCCTCAGAAAACTGGGATTGAGCTATATCTTCATAGTACAAAATAAACAAGAGAAAGAGGAATGAGATTTCAATTCGGACAATAGTTAAGCTTGTTCTGAATTTCTCAACCTGAAGAAAATTTAGAAGCCACGTGATACCTTAAATCCCATTTTCGAATGTGAAATCATAAGTACCTGGAGAAAGGCTAGTGTGCTAGCCATGAATGAAGCAACTCACTAAAATATTGTCTTGAATGCTAAAGAGAGACCAGTTAACCAGTCGAAAGGCTGACCTGAAAACGTAATCCTGCATAAAAAGCCACAAAGAGAATTACTATAAGAAACCTAGCCTGGAACTGCTAATCATGTTTTCTTCTTTTTAAATAGAGGAAGAGAAGTGCCATTAAAATGAGATTTTGATAAGGACATTACCTGTTTGAGAGAATTTTTTTCCTAATGTACGACTGTCGCACCGTGAGCCTACATTCAATGCAGAAAATACCCAAGGGAATATGTATTAACAGTAGAAAATGATAAACCAAAAAACTCGGATTAAAAATTTCTTTATCCATTTAAGAAGATAGAACAAAAGTGGAGGATATAATACCTGTACAGGAACGAGAGGATCTGGAACCGAATGACAACATCCGACGAGAAGATCCACGAATTCTCTGCAAATAACCTTGGCACCTCACTCATAAATCGTTGCAGAACCATAAGAAAAATAACCCGCGAAACTCTCGCAATTCGAGCAAAGGCAAAGAGGGCGAAGCCATAAATCATAGGCGCAGCAAAGCCAACCCTCAGAACGAAAAACAAGTTCTCCACGAAGGAATAGAGTCATTAAGCTGAGGGGATTAGGGTTGGTGGCTATTACAATGTTTCACCCGCCTAAATTTCATAGTAAGTTAATAGCCAGTACACTCACATTTAATTGTTAACGTGCCAATGTTGCCTGTTGGTAGCGAGGGTAAATATCTCATCAATAACTAGAGGCATAAATTAATGTTAGCATAAATTATATTGTTGGCGAAAATTATAACAATGAGTCTCCGAATAAATCAACCTTACAATATGAATAGGAATGCTATGGAATAACGTATATATATTGGTTAAGTTGGTAGCTTAAATGACATTTTTCGATTGTTTTATACATGTTAGAAAGTTATGGTAAGTCTAACTTTGGTATAAAGGTTAAAACTTTATTGTTGTAAGTAAACTTTGTTTTTATTTAGTGTATATGAGTGTCACATTTTGTTTCAAAGTCTTTATTAAAAGTAAAGGTTAAAAATCTACTCAAGTTTTTTGGAGTTTTGGTTGCAAAGGGTGATTAGATATACTTTTGGTATCATCCAAAAAAAATTATATAGTATGTAATTCAAATTTAAATGATTATCTATTTAATATTGTGCTCATTCAAATATTATAGTTTTTGAAAATAAGCTTATATAAGATTAATTAATTTTTATATATTTTTTAAATGAATAATTATAATTCAATAAAATAGAAGAAATACAAGTAAAAGGTCATATTATATTTGAAAAAAAAAAATACCAATTTTTATTTTATGTACATTTCTTTTTCTAAACATGTGTTTTTGCATCTATATATATATAACTTTTTTAATTGGATAATAAAAAATTTTATTTCTTAAAAGATATATGGTACAATAATTTTATGTCTCATAAAATGCAAACCAAACCAACACAATTGTGTAACACACATAGGTTATGCCATAATGACATTTACATATCTCCATACCTTTTTTGTACTAAAAAGGATTTAATCTCTTCAAAATATAATTAAAGAGTGTGTGGCGTAGTGGTAGAGCGTCTGAGCCTTTGCATTATAGTTAAGAGGTCATCTTGTTCTAATTTAATTAATTTTCTTTTACTTCATTCAGTAAAACACGATAGAAGTGAAAAAAAATAAAAAATGAAACAGATTGACATAAATAAAACATGTGGTACATAAATTCATTTATAGTAAAAAAATCACTATAATCAAGTTTGACATATGTGGCTCAAAATTAGATATACTTATTTCTTTTTGTTTCTACTAAATGCTCATGGGCTTTAAGGATTTGAGCCTAATCTTTCTTATTATATTTAATAATTTCTATTTAATATATATAATATTATCAATCAATTTTCAACTAATTAACATAGAATAATTTTTGGAAAAGACTAGTTATTAAGAGATTTTTTACTTGTGGGGATTTTAGATTTGAACGCTCATTGAATGCAACAAGATTTTGGAGACAACAACTCAACACTCAACCTTATGCTGAGCTGCACGTAACTCCCACTAATGCCAGAAAATCCTTTTTGTCACAATGCTTTTCTCCAAAAAAAAAAAAAATGAATGAAATAATCATAAAACAATGCTAAAAAAAAATTAATTTTTTATTATTTAAAATGCATTTTACAATGTTATAAATATTAAGCAACGTGTGTATTGAGTCTTTTTATCATTACACATTAAACAATTTTTTTATTATTAATATATTTTTAAATATATATTAATATTAATTCATATTAAAATATATTTTATTCTATATAATATTAAAATAATATATTATTCTATAAAGTTTATTACTCACATATTTCAATTTTTTTATTATTAATATATTTTTAAATATATATTAATATTAATTCATATTAAAATATATTTTATTCTATATAATATTAAAATAATATATTATTCTATAAAGTTTATTACTCACATATTTTAAAATCTAGGCATTAATTGCAAAATGAATTGTACTTACAAATCAATACGAGAATTGGTAACTATGATTTAAACATCTAACAAATCAATACGAGAGTTGGTAACTATGATTTACACAGCTAAGTTCAATTAATTAAAAAATAATAATACAACCTTCGGAATATGATTTGAACATCCAAGTTCAATTAATTAAAAAAAATAAATGAAACCTTCACAATGCACATACGCAAAGTTCAATTAATAAAAAAAAACAAATACTATAAGCTTCCCATACTTAAATTTCATTCAAGGTAATTTTAAAAGGCGAGGAAATTTACGAAACAAAAAAACTAGTCTATCATCTCAATATTTAATCCACGGGATTAATGTTAAGCATCGCAGGCTCACGTCTGCAGATTGGACATGATTTTTTTTGACGAAACCATTGGATAATGCACTTCGAATGATAAAGATGTTTACACGGCAATTGTTCTGCAGGCTCTCTAGTTGAAAATGGATCATGGCAAATTGGGCACATCCCTCCGTCATCGTTTTCATTTGCTTCGCTACTAATATTGGATGGCAACCCATCTACTGCTACACTCGTATTATTCACTATTTCCTCAGAAACTATTCTAGTTGATCTTTGCTCTCCAGAGGTAACAGAGATAAGTTCACATCTGAAGTCGAAGCTATACGTAGAGTCTTCTACATATTGTTTGATCTCACGCCATGAGAATCTGGAATTCCATATAATTTGAGCTCCATGACGGTAATAAGTGAATGCTTCATTGCGTTGGTCAAAATAGTGTATGTATCGAACAACAATAATGTTGTGAGGAAATGTAAATGTTGTGAGATAGTCCTCATCTACTATTCCAGTGATCCTAGTATTCAATCTGAAACGAGTAACGTTGTCTCCACGCCAACGGTCATCTAATCCACTTATATCAATATTTTCTGATAAACTCTCTATTTGCCGAGGATAGTGCCAATAAATGTTACCTGATAGAATTGCATCCTCTGTCTTAACTATCACAGTAGACACCAAATTCTCATCTTCAATTCTGCGAGTTTCAGTTGTTGCTGTAGCTGTTGGGTTTTGAGTAATGATTCCTCCATTTACCCGAGCTTCCACAAATCTCATAATTCTAAGGACGAAGTCTCTATCTTCATAACGCAAATTTCGGCCACTAATTCCATTTTCTTCTTCCATTGTTGCGAGAATACCTACTTCAGCTCTACTGAATGTTGCGTTATCGTATGTTGAATGGCTCTCCTCGCTAATGGATGATATTGATTTTGACCTCTTGATTTTGCCCGGTCGCCTCCAGACCCACAGCGAGCTCTATTCGCTGTGCCGAAGAAATATACGATTCAGACCCCAACGCCACGTAGACGACGGAGCCGGGCGTTTGGCGATCCACAATCTCCGCGTCCCTTGGGCTCTCGATTTTCTCCCTCCCCGGCAGCTCAACCATCGGCCCGACAGCCCAAACTGGCTTGCCGCCTCCTCCACCGCTCTCTAGGTGTCGGACGAATTTTGGCTACAACTCACGTTCGTGCTGACGAGAAGCCCATCCGTGAGTCGGACGAATTTTGGCTACAACTAACGGAACGTGTTGACGAGAAGCCCATCAGCGAGTCGCGTAGCATTGGAAAAATAATATTATTTCAATTCTATTGAAAGAACAAATCAAAATGATCGTGCTACCTCTAAGCTACTATAACAACATAAAGAAGTACATGCATGAAACAATGTAGAAAAGAACCTGCACTTTGCATTTAAACATAAACTCAACCAACATAATGCTTTTACTAGTTCACTAACAAGATTCATGCATATGAAATAAAGACATAAATCATATAACATCTAAGGTATTCAAGATAGACAAAAACTGATAGCTTTATTAATAATACATGATAGTGTGAATCTAAATGTATACCCATATCTCACAAAGAAAGTTGAGGAAATGTAATTCAGAGAGAGAGAGAGCACATATCAAGATTTTTAGATACATCAAATAAATAACCTTGTACATCATTAATGTTACCAAGTCATATGTGTATTAAAAAAACATATTACAAAAGTTTATCATAATCAAGAAGCCATCCATGGCACTGTCTGGATAGTATATAAGCTACAACAACAATTGTTTAAATTCATTTAACCCCAAATCCTTGTCAGAAAGAGAGCCATGGCCGAAACAACATACTGCCAACATGAGAAAGGACCCAGTTGGTAAGTATGGGAAATGAGGGAACTATGAATTTAAGGCACACCCAAAAACCGGAGAGTGGTACACATAAGAATAAGAAATCCGAAAATTAGAAAGAGCCAAAGGGTCAATATTAAATTAAAAACATTACTATGTAATGGAAAGAGGGATACCTTACCTCAGCACATAGTCAGGACGGGGATGGACTCCACATGTTCATGAAAAACAAACAAAGCTCTGAGTGAAAGAATACCAGAGCAATGTAAATATGAAAAAAAAAAAAAATTAGAAACCTAGAAATATCCCATGTTATAAGAATAACCTGTGGATCGAGGAACGCGAGGATAGCTATCATCGCCTTGAAATTCTGGATCTGGACATAAGGTTCAACCTAGGTGGCAAAAACCCAATATTATAAACTCTTAAAATAAACCAAAATGTATATGCACATTAGGAAATGTGTAATTCCTAAATCAAGGTACAACACTATAAAATAATAAAAGTAAGAGAGATAACCATGGGATGTACAAAACCTTGAATTAAAGACCTAGATTTTCTTTAAGCATTACCATGAACATTATGAGAAGAAAAACCCTAGATGGCTATTACACATGTTCATGGAATAGTAAAAGGCCAAAAACCCCAAACTTAATTACTTCTATGAGCATAACGAAATTTCAAAATAGACAACCCAAAATTTAATAAAATAGAGGCTCGAAATATAAAACCTAGAATTTAATAAAACAAAGGATTGTAAATACAGCGTGTTGACAATCTAATGTACAAGAGTAAATCCCAATAATCGAATGGGCATAATAGGTCCTAAACAAGAAGCTATTTAACATATCAAATTTGCAGTGCCTAACCCAAAAATTCATGGGTGGATGTCATATTTAAAACAGAACTTGAACTCTACATAAAATATGTAAACACATAAATGAGATGACCTTTGTCCTCAAGGAAGGGGCTAGGGGATTACAGAATTAAGCCCCATAATCTTTCCTCTCTAGTGCTCGAAGAAGGAAATTGCCCATGTGACCACGCATTGAAGACACAGGGTTCTTTCCCTTTGTAGGATAAAACCCCACAGTGAGATAGGTATTTACAAACCAATCAAAAACAAAGAAACATAATGAAGTATATGCGAATGACACACAGAAATTTGCTTGAGATTTTTAGTGTCGAAGCTTAATCCATCTTTGAATTTCTCTGCAACTATTAAAAATGAACATTAGGAGCCAATGTGAAATATTTTCGAACCAATACAACCATACATTTCATGCCAAGAGCGAACACACAGAAATCACAACAAGGCCCCTTATGAGTCAAATTGTGAATAAATGCTCTTCGTAGCTATATACTCCCAGAACCAACATTATTTTAACACAGTGAGTCACTTTGTGATGGAATCGAGCTACCATGGCACCATGAATTTGATGTGCAGGTCTGCGCTAATATCAACACAACCCCTCATGCCCGATGACCACAAATATGTGAGTGAAAGGTTGAAATGGGGAAAGGTAGGCAAGGTAAAACTCTCAGGATTTCTGGACTCGTAGACCTTAGATATTCCTCCATCAATCTCAGTCGTTCCTCCAAGACATCGAGAATTGTGAAGGCCATCTGAGGAGGACAGACTAGCACATGGCCTCTAACAAATGGTGAAGTCTGTGTGAGACACATCACAATGGAGGAACAATAGATTAAGTGTGTATTAGATTCATGAGGCAAGTGTTAAGACTTCGTTTCAAACCATAGGAGGTCTATACAAATGTTAAATAATTGGAGTTAACGGTATAGAGTGTGGGTAGAGGTTAATATGGATAAGGATAAAGGGTCTATGTAAAGTTAATATATGTAATGGTATGATAATAATATTAACCTATAGGGAGTGTATGTAATTAAGTAAAGAGTTAGGATTCCTTCAAACTTAGTAAGTATCCAAATTACTAAGTCACTATAAGTAAAGACAACAATTATAAGTTAAAAGGTTAGAGAACCATTGGAAACTTAGTATACATGAAGTTAACTAAGGAGATACTCCACCTAAATTAAATATCAAATTTATTTAAGATGTTAAGATGGTTGAGGAGGACTAACGCTTATTAAAAGAAAAAGAGTGATACAGAAAAAGAAAATTGTGGGGACATGACAAGTGGTTTGAGATCCAAGTTAAAACATTGAGATTATGGACACCAACATTGATAATTATGTTGTCTGGAAATTTTAATTGTATAGTTAAAAAAATTGTTTTACAGAAATGATGAGTCGCATATTATGGTTTATTAATGCTAATGGTTTAATGTGCATCAGATATAAAGTGAAAAAAGTTACAACTATTGTCATGTCAGACACAGAGCAGTTGCACGTGGAATTGGGGAGGAGGATACCCCTGTGGATTCAAACACTCAGATATTGGAAATTATCAAAACATTTCAGTAGGATATGGTTCAGCTAAGCACTTGCAATGAAAGTTTACTGCAAGCTAGCAATGCACATGGGAGGTTGATAAGAAAATTGACATCTAAGTCCAATCATCAAGAGAGAGAACAAGAAAAATTGAAAAGAAAAGAAATAGAAACAAGCTTACAAAAGCATGAGAGTGGGGCAGAGTCTCGGAAAGAAGACACTAAATCCAAAAGGAGGAAGGAGTTGCAGGGAGAATTCTGCAACATAAAGCCTTTGACCTTTGACAGAGAGGAATAGGATGTGGAAGCCTAGATCTTGAATATGGTGAAATATTTTTGATTATATGGTTAGAAAAATCTGACTATGCTATCATCAATTTAAGGGTCATAATGATAACTTGAAAAACTCTCAGAATACTGAAAAAAGGAAGGATGAAAGAAGCTAAAAGAGACCCAAACTAGCATATCTGGAAAGTTTTGGCAAAAACCACCAGCGGAAAAAATTCACCAAGATCAAGGTGGAAAAGGATGACACCATTCCAAAGTATCTCAGAACGTTTTTCCAATGTCGGGATGAACTGGGGAGTGTGGGAATAACTGTTGTTGATGATGATTTGGTGAGCTTGGCTCTCTTGGGACTTCCTAAGATTTGGCATAGTTATGAAGACTCTGTCAATGGACGAGAAAAATTGTCGGATTGGGAACGACTGTGGTCAGATCTAGTGCAGGAAGAGTTCAAGAAGAACACCAAAGATGGCTCTTCATCAAAGGATGATGATGAAGAGGATTGTGCTTTGGATTCCAAGGTGAAGAAGGGGAAGGGGAAGAAATTCCATTCCAAATCCGAGTCTAAAGGCAAGAAGGAGGACATTTCCAAGGTGAAGTGTTTTCATTGCCACAAACATGGGCATTTTTCTACTAATTGTCCAAAAAATATGAAGAACAAGAAGGTAGTTGGAGCTGCAGCTAGTAAGGCCCTTGCCTTGCAATTTGAGCTTGAATTCTCCTTGATTGCATGCATGTTGTCAAGTGCATTGGGATCAGTGTGGTATTTAGATAGTGGCCCTTCCTTTCACATGACGGGAGATAAGAAAATTTTCAATGACTTGGAGGAGAAAGATCTCCAGATGCATATTGATATGGGCAACAACGGATGATACAGTGCTACCGGGATTGGTACCATTACCTTTCAGAGGGATTCCTGTAAACCATTTGAATTAAAAGATGTTATGCATGTACCAGGTTTGAAGAAAAATTTGGTCTCGGTCACAATGTTGGAGGACAGAGGCTATGACGTTGTTTTTAGTGATGGAAAAGCTTTCCTGCGACATGAAACAATGGGTAAAGCCAAGAGGATAGGGATTTGAGTTAAGAATATATACAAGCTAGAGGCAGATGGTTGTGCTGCCATGATGGGAAAGACATAAAAAGTGGTGAGCTGGGATGAGGGCGAATTATGGCACAGACGATTGGGCCATCTTCAGCATGGAGCCTTGAAAGTCATGCAACAAATATCTGTCGGACTTGCAATGGGAAGACTTGTTCAGTTAGATTAGTGCAAGGTTTGTAGCATGGGGAAGTATGTAAAGACCACCTTTCATGAGAAGGAAAACCGTGCTTCGGGGATCCTTGAGAGAGTTCACACAGACGTGTGTGGATCATTCTTGGTTGCTTCAACAACAAAACATAAGTACTATGTAATCTTTGTTGATGACTTTTCTCATAAATGTTGGATCTTCTTCATGCAGAAGAAGGATCAAACATTCTCAAAGTTTTGTGAGTTTAAGGCATTGGTGGAGAAAGAGTCGGGGAAGAATGTGAAGGCTCTTAGGATCGATAATGGTGGAGAATACATCTCTAATGAATTCAAGAACTTCTGCAGCAAAGAAGGAGTTCAAAGAGAATTATAACGCCTCATAACCCATAGAAAAATGGGGTCATGGAGAGGAAGAACAAAATGATCATGGGTGCAACACGAGTGATGTTGCATGATCAGGGCCTACCAATTCATTTGTTGTCTGAAGCATGCAACACTACAGTTTATGCGAAAAACTGTTGTCCTCATAGAGTACTTGGCATGAGTACACCTACAAGAGATTTCACTGGTAAGAAACCATATGTTTCACACTTTAATATTTTTGGCTCATATTTTTATGTGCATGTTGCCAAGGACGCTCGGAAGAAGATGGAGCCAGCTACTAAAGTTGGGATTTTTGTGGGGTACACAGAAACACCCCAATTATCATGTGTGTTTTCCAAACAATAAAATGGCTGTTGTGCGAGGGGATATAAAATTTTATGAGGGGAAAGCCATGCGCTTTTCGCTTAAGAGGGAGCTAAACTTTGATGCGAAGGAGGAACTGTTGGTTCCCAAAGATGAGTCTCAAGATGTGGATCAACCACATGAGGAGGTTTATGACGAGGAGGTGTCCACTCATTGAAGTTCACAATAGATCCCATGAAGAGATATCATAGTTGTCATAGGGAGTTAATAGCCAGTACACTCACATTTAATTGTTAACGTGCCAATGTTGCCTATTGGTAGCGAGGGTAAATATCTCATCAATAACTAGAGGCATAAATTAATGTTAACATAAATTATAATGTTGGCGAAAATTATAACAATGAGTCTCCGCATAAATCAACCTTACCATATGAATAGGAATGCTATGGTATAACGTATATATATTGGTTAAGTTGGTAGCTTAAATGACATTATTCGATTGTTTTATACGAGTTAGAAAGTTATGATAAGTCTAACTTTGGTATAAAGGTTAGAACTTTATTGTTGTAAGTAAACTTTTTTTTATTTACTGTATATGAGTGTCACATTTTGTTTCAAAGTCTTTATTAAAAGTAAAGGTTAAAAATCTACTCAAGTTTTTTAGAGTTTTGGTTGCAAAGGGTGACTAGATATACTTTTGGTATCATCCAAAAAAAATTATATAATATGTAATTCAAATTTAAATGATTATCTATTTAATATGGTGCTCTTTCAAATATTATAGTTTTTGAAAATGAGCTTATATAAGATTAATTAATTTTTATATATTTTTTAAATGAATAATTTTAATTCAATAAAATAGAAAAAATACAAGTAGAAGTTCATATAATATTTAAAAAAAAATACAAATTTTTATTTGATGTATATTTCTTTTTCTAAACATTTGTTTATATATATATAACTTTTTTAATTGAATAATAAAAAATTTGATTTCTTAAAAGATATATGGTCCAACAATTTTATGTCTCATAAAATGCAAACCAAACCAACACAATTGTGTAACACACATAGGTTATGCCATAATGACATTTACATATCTCCATACCTTTTTTGTACTAAAAAAATATTTAATCTCTTCTAATTTAATAAATTTTCTTTTACTTTATTCAGTAAAACATGATAGAAGTGAAAAAAAATAAAAAATGAAACAGATTGACATAAATAAAACATGTGGTACATGAATTCATTTATAGTAAAAAAATCACTATAATCAAGTTTGACATATGTGGCTAATGGGCTTTAAGGATTTGAGCCTAATCTTTCATACTATATTTAATAATTTCTATTTAATATATATAATAATTATCAATCAACTTTCAACTAATTAACTTAGAATTTTTGAAAAAGACGAGTTATGAAGAGATTTTTTATTTGTGGGGATTTTAGATTTGAACGCTCATTGAATGCAACAAGATTTTGGAGACACAACTCACCACCCAACTTTATGTTGAGCTGCACATAACTCCCACTAATGCCAGAAAATCCTTTTTGTCACAATGTTTTTTCCCAAAAAAATGAATGAAATAATCATGAAACAATGCAAAAAAAAATTAATTTTTTATTATTTAAAATGCATTTTACAATTTGTAAATATTACACAACATGTGTATTGAGTCTTTTTATCCTAACACATTAAACTATTTTTTTATTATTAATATATTTTTAAATATATATTAATATTAATTCATATTAAAATATATTTAATTCTATATAATATTAAAATAATTTATTATTCTATACGGTTTATTACTCACATATTTTAAAATCTAGGCATTAATTGCAAAATGAATTGTACTAACAAATCAATACGAGAATTGATAACTATGATTTAAACATCTAACAAATCAATACGAGAGTTGGTAACTATGATTTACACAGCTAAGTTCAATTAATTAAAAAATAATAATACAACCTTCAGAATATGATTTGAACATCTAAGTTCAATTAATAAAAAAAAAAAAATACAACCTTCACAATGCACATACGCAAAGTTCAATTAATAAAAAAAACAAATACTATAAGCTTCCCATACTTAAATTTCATTCAAGGTAATTTTAAAAGGAGTGGAAATTTACGAAACAAAAAAACTAGTCTATCATCTCAATATTTAATCCACGGGATTAATGTTAAGCAACGCAGGCTCACTTCTGCAGATTGGACATGATTTTTTTTGACGAAACCATTTGATAATGCACTTCGAATGATAAAGATGTTTACACGGCAATTGTTCTGCAGGCTCTGTAGTTGAAAATGGATCATGACAAATTGGGCACATCCCTCCGTCATCGTTTTCATTTGCTTCGCTACTAATATTGGATGGCAACCCATCTACCGCTACACTCGCATTATTCACTATTTCCTCAGAAACACTTCTAGTTAATCTTTGCTCTCCAGAGGTAACAGAGATAAGTTCACATCTGAAATCGAAGTTATACGTATAGTCTTCTACATATTGTTTGATCTCACGCCATGAGAATCTGGAATTCCATATAATTTGAGCTCCATGACGGTAATAATTCAATGCTCTACTGCGTTGGTCAAAATAGTGTATGTATCGAACAACAATAATGTTGTGAGGAAATGTAAATGTTGTGAGATAGTCCTCATCTACTATTCCAGTGATCCTAGTATTCAATCTGAAACGAGTAACGTTGTCTCCACGCCAACGGTCATCTAATCCACTTATATCAATATTTTCTGATAAACTCTCTATTTGCCGAGGATAGTGCCAATAAATGTTACCTGATAGAATTGCATCCTCTGTCTTAACTATCACAGTAGACACCAAATTCTCATCTTCAATTCTGCGAGTTTCGGTTGTTGCTGTAGCTGTTGGGTTTTGAGTAAGGATTCCTCCATTTACCCGAGCTTCCACAAATCTCATAATTCTAAGGACGAAGTCTCTATCTTCATAACGCAAATTTCGGCCACTAATTCCATTTTCTTCTTCCATTGTTGCGAGAATACCTACTTCAGCTCTACTGAATGTTGCGAGAATACCCAAACTGGCTTGCCGCCTCCTCCACCACTCTCTAGGTGTCGGACGAATTTTGGCTACAACTAACGGAACGTGTTGACGAGAAGCCCATCAGCGAATCGCGTAGCATTGGAAAAATAATATTATTTCATATGCAGGTTCTTTTCTACATTGTTTCATGCATGTACTTCTTTATGTTGTTATAGTAGCTTAGAGGTAGCACGATCATTTTGATTTGTTCTCATGCATATGAAATAAAGACATAAATCCTATAACATCTAAGGTATTCAAGATAGACAAAAACTGATAGCTTCATTAATAATACATGATAGTCTGAATCTAAATGTATACCCATATCTCACAAAGAAAGTTGAGGAAATGTAATTCAGAGCGAAAGCACATATCAAGATTTTTAGATACAACCAATAAATAACCTTGTACATCATTAATGTTACCAAGTCATATGTGTATTAAAAAAACATATTACAAATGTTTATCATACTAAAAAATGTTTAAAAATGTTTATCATATTAATAAATTGTATGTTAATATGGATAAGGATAAAGGGTATATATAAAGTTAATATATGTAATGGTATGATAAAAATATTAACCTATAGGTACTGCATGTAATTAAGTAAAGAGTTAGGATTCCTTTAAACTTAGTAAGTATCCAAATTGCTAAGGTACTTTAAGGACAAAAATTATAAGTGAAAAGGTTAGAGAACCATTGTAAACTTAGTATACATGAAGTTAACTAAGGAGATATAAGTGCTTCACCTAAATTAAGTATCAAATTTATTTAAGATGTTAAGATGGTTGAGGAGGACTAACGCTTATTAAAAGAAAAAGAGTGATACAGAAAAAAAAAAAAATTGTGGGGACATGACAAGTGGTATCAGAGCCAAGTTAAAACATTGAGATTATGGACACCAACATTGATAATTATGTTGGCTGGAAATTTTAATTGTATAGTTAAAAAAATTGTTTTACGAAAATGATGAGTCGCATATTATGGTTTATTAATGCTAATGGTTTAATGTGCATCAGATATAAAGTGAAAAAAAGTTACAACTATTGTCATGTCAGACACAGAGCAGTTGCACGTGGAACTGGGGAGGAGAATATCCCTGTAAATTCCAACACCCAGATATTGGAAATTATCAAAAAATTTCCGCAGGAGATGGTTCAGCTAAGGACTAGCAATGAAAGTTTACTGTAAGCTAGCAATGCACATGAGAGGTTGATAAGAAAATTTACATCTAAATCCAATCATCAAGAGGGAGAACAAGAAAAATTGAAAAGAAAAGAAACAGAAACAAGATTACAAAAGCATGAGAGTGGGGCAAAGTCTCGGAAAGAAGACACTAAATCCAAAAGGAGGAAGGAGTTGCAGGGAGAATTCTACAACATAAAGCCTCCGACCTTTGATGGAGGAAGAGGATGCGGAAGCCTAGATCTTCAATATGGTGAAAGATTTTCGATTATATGGTTAGAAAAATCTAACTGTACTATCATCAACTTAAGTTACGTAATGATAACTTGGAAAACTCATAGAATAAGGAAAAAATGAAGGATGAAAGACGCTAAAAAAGACCCAAACTAGTATATCTGAAATTTTTTGGTAGAAACCACCAGCGGAAAAAATTCACCAAGATCAAGATGGAAAAGGGTGACACCATTCCAAAGTATCTCACAAAGCTTTTCCAATGTCGGGATGAACTGTGAAGTGTGGGAATAACTGTTGTTGATGATGATTCGATGAGTTTGGCTCTCTTGGGACTTCCTAAGAGTTGGCACAATTATGAAGAATCTGTCAACGGACAGGAAAAAATGTCGAATTGGGAATGACTGTGGTCGAATCTTGTGTAGGTGTTGTTCAGGTGGAACACCAGAGATGGCTCTTCATCAAAGGATGATGATGAATAAAATTTTGTTTTGCCTTCCAATGCGGAGAAGGGGAAAGGGAAGAAATTCCATTCCAAATCTGAGTGTAAAGGCAAGAAGGAGGACATGTCCAAGGTGAAGTGTTTTCATTGCCACAAACATGGGAATTTTGCTACTAACTGTCCACAAAAGAAGAAGAACAAGAAGGTTGTTGGGGCTACAGCTCGTGAGGCCCTTATCTCACAATTTGAGCTTGAATTCTCCTTGATTGCATGCATGGTGTCAAGTGCATTGCGATCGGTGCGGTATTTGGATAGTGGCCCTTCCTTTCACATGACCGGAGATAAGGAAATTTTCAGTGAGTTGGAGGGGAAATATCTCCAAATGCATATTGATATGGGTGACGATGGATGATACAGTGGTATCGAGATTGGTACCATTACCATTCAGAGGGATTCATGTAAACCATTTGAATTAAAAGAGGTTATGCATGTACCAGGTCTGAAGAAAAATTTGGTCTCAGTCACAATGTTGGAGGACAGAGGCTATGATGTTTTTAGTGATGGAAAATCTTTCCTGTGACATAAATCAATGGCTCAAGCGAAGAGGATAGGGATTTGCATTAAGAATATCTACAATATATAGGTAGATGGTTGTGTTTCTATGATGGGAAAGACAGAAAAAGTGGTGAGCCGAAATGAGGGAAAATTATGGCACAGACGATTGGGCCATCTTCAGCATGGAGCCTTCAAAGCCATGCAACAAATATCTGCTGGACTTGCAATGGGAAGACTTGTTTAGTTAGATCAGTGCAAGGGTTGTAGCATGGGGAAGTATGTAAAGATCACCTTTCATGAGAAGGAAAACCGTGCTTCGGGGATCCTTGAGAGAGTTCACATAGACGTGTGTGGATCATTCTTGGTTGCTTCAACAACAAAACATAAGTAATATGTAATATTTGTTGATGAATTTTCTCGTAAATGTTGGATCTTCTTCATGCATAAGAAGGATCAAACATTTTCAAAGTTTTGTGAGTTTAAGGCATTGGTGGAGAAAGAGTCAGGGAAGAAAGTGAAGGCTCTTAGGAGCGATAATGGTGGAGAATACATCTCTAAAAAATTCAAGAACTTCTGCAGAAAAGAAGGAATTGAGCCAGAGGAGTTCATGCACCACCTAGGTAAGTTCAGGAAGCATTGATTGGGGCCATATATCGTGAAGGAAATCATAGATGGAAGTGTGGTACGGTTGGCCACACCACGGGGTGATATTCTCCCACAATATGTTAATGGGGGTAGGTTGAATATGTATAGAGACAATCATGTGTTGACCAAATGACTATATGGCTAGAGAATTAGAATCGAAGTATCTGCGACTAGCAAAAAGGGAGGGCATATCCAGGTGCGATGAGAGCACAAGGATGACGTGTAAGAAAAGAAGGTAGATGTTGGAACAATCAAACTTGGTGAAAAAGTAATTTTACCATTGAATGAAGTAGATTTTTACATTTAATGAGGCAATCTTGGAGGAATTTTTCCGTTTTCTTGAAGGTAAGTGGAAATTAATGATAATCTGACTGCTTTTACCATGGTTACCTTATAAAAGGGTGGGTGGGGTCTCAATTTGTCCCTTTACTGTTTGAATATTTCGCACTCTGTGATTATATGTCACTTCTGATACCACTGCTATCCCATTGTCTGTAAGTCCTGTATGTCTAGCCAATAATCTCCATCTTACATCAGTAATCCCAAATTTATATTCTGACCGAGAATGATGGCCACCAACCCTTTAAAGGAGCACTCTATGCCCATCACTGCATCGATTGAGATGTGGTTGGATGAATTTCGGGAGGTGGTCCCTGAGGTAGAAGAAGTTGCATCCCGACCAACTAAGGGAAAAAGAAAAGTGTTGAAGTGGCCTTCCTCGAAGATGCACACCTCTCCAAGAAATGTGACCTCCTTGTGCCAAGTCCCCGAGCACAGATCACCTAGTGGAGACCCCTGGAAGAGGCCGATGAGTTCTACAGAGGAGGCTACGTTTGTGTAACCCATATCTTGGAGGCCGCCCTATGTTAAGCAACGGAAGCCCTAGATGTGAATGTCGAAGAATGTCTATACAGTTTATTAATTTATGCAGATGTTGTTGATCCCTCATGATGTCCTATTGATTGGTGAGATGTTTGGAAAGACTCCACAGATCAAATTTGATGACAATGACTTGGCCAATGAGGACACACTGCCTAAGCTTGCACTGAAAATTATTTGGAATGAGTGCTTTATGACAATGTACCAAAGGTGGTGCCAATGCCTTGGGTGCATGGGCTACACAATGCGAGAATCCTCAACCTACTAATGATTCCATATTTCGGAAGGTACCCTATCACCAACATCTCATGTGCCAACTACTGGCCTTAGTCCATGAGGGTTGCCTAAAGATTCAGGGGTAAATTCCCATAGATGTCATGTTGATCCATCAGATCACCGACCTACACAAGAAGGGGCCCCATCTGATGAAGGGATTTAGGAAGAGTAATGAGCTGAAAGGGGTGACCAACATTAAAGAAAAGTTGAAGAGGGAATTTCTTGTCCAAACCATAGCTGACCCAGTGGTGCGCCTAGGCACACTAGTCCTGGGATGCAAGCTAATGAGGAAATGTCACTCGAAAATGGTCCAAGTGCACGTTATTGCCTTGGAAGAATAGTGTGAAAAGGGGATCCTCTATAACTTGTCACAGTTCTTGTGTGAAGAATTTCTTGAGAATGTGCGTGAGGCATAGGAGTTGGGCAAGTAGTTATAATACTCGTGGATTTTGTTGTTAATTTCGTTGATAGCATGGGAAACTCCAGCATAAACATTCCTATTGTAGATTGAGAGAGGCGTATGTGAAGGGGTGTAAAAAGCTAACATATGTGACACATTTGACCCACAATGAGTCAAGGAAAATAAAATATTATGGGTGCTTTTGAAGGTGTGCTGGTAGCTACCATCCTTTCTAGACCCAGAGTCTCACTATTTGTGCATTATAAGTATAAGCACGTTGCAGAATTCCAGGTGTCTATGCACAACGTGAAAATAAATGTGCGCGACGACTCTTCCTAGTATACTTTTCAATATATTGTAACAGAAGCATAAATGGACCATGTTACACCATTTTTTGGTCATCTAACCTATTATCATTAGATGGACCCAAGTACACCATGTAAGACCAATTTTACCCTAAGTAAAATTGCCTTCACTATGTTAAATAACTTAATAAACCACATTTATTAAGTTATTTATGGTCCAAACAGGAAACCCCAAAAGGAAATATTAAACAAACCTATATTTGTTTGATTTTCCTCATGGAATAATTAATTAAACCATAATTTAATTATTATTCCCAGTCATGTTTAACCCAAAAACAAAGAAATTAATTAGACAAACCTTTATTTATCTTATTATTTTCTAGGAATAATTATTTAAATCTTATTTAGATAATATTCCTTGTTAAATATGACCAAATCACCCACAAATAATTAAATAAATCATTATTTATTTAATTATCTCTAACCACTTCCTTAAAAAGATAAATAAATCATTTATTTATTTATTTTTGACAAATCAAGGGATTTGACCCAAGTCAAATACCTTTTCCCTCCAACAAATATAATGAAATATTCCATAAAAGGTGGATCTAGATTTGGTTAACATTATTTTAATCATGCACCATGATCTAGAATGACCCAATATTTTGTTATAAATAGGAGGGTTTTTCCTATCATTCTTCACCTTTTGTTGCATATTAGATCACTTTGGATCTATACACTTGGTCACATTTTTCCATTATTTGCTATGTGAGCTCCCTTTGAGCTCTATTCTTTGCATTGGGTTTTCTACAACAACAAGAGAGAGAAATCTTAGATCTGAAGTGCTGAGGACTTCCAAGAACCCATCCCACTGAGGAGAATTGGATACGCCTTCTTGTTTTCCTCCCAGGTGTCCAATTAATACAAAAATTCTTTCAAAAATTGTTCTTGTCTTGTCTATTGGTATATCGAGCAAACCCTTATTTTTACTGCTTAATGTCTTTCCATGCATAGATCTGTTTTTTTGCAGCTCTTTCCTTGTTCAACTAACCGCAGATCTGAAGATATTGGCAGCCACTTTTGTTGTTAGGGCTATTAGTTATGCGTAGCTGAAGTGGTCCTTTTTCGTACACTTCGACAAAGGATTCATACTAACAAATGGCGACTCCACACAGATTTTAAATTACGACCGCTATCATTTTTCATATTCCTGCATATCCAGCTACTTCAGACCCTAGGGTTTCTTTTCAGCTGTTTATTTTTCCTATTTTTATGTTGTTTTTCTCACATAAAACCCTAAAACATTAATATTTTTAACTTCCGTGTGTTTCTGGCCCTATTGCGCAAGTGACTGACATCAACCGCAACTGAGACGACAACTTTTCCGAAAATATGCCGCCGAGACAACCAGAGCGGGGGGTCGCACTTTTCAGCCCAAAAACTGCGACCTGGACCTCCAGGTCACACTTTTCTGCCCATTTTCTGCAACCTACACTGAAAACAGGTCAGAACCTGCGACCTGCCAGTTTTTCAGTTGTTTTTCTGCAATTTTTCTGGGTTTTTCTGAAGCTTCTGTCAGGGTTTTCCAGCCTCTGTCTCAGCCCGTTTCGACCTGTTCCTGATCTGTTTTTCTCATCTAAGTGGGAACCTATCCCCCTAGGGCTTCAATACCCTCCACTTTTGGTGGAAGAGTTTTAACTGCTTCAGGCGTCTGTTTTTTCAGAGTTTCAACCTCCCCTTTTCCCGATCTGATACCTCCTTTTCAGATCCCTTTAAATCAGCCTTTCTTCCTTTCAAATCACCTCTTGTCGTTTTGTTTGGACCTCTCTTTAGGACCTCCCTCCTGTCCTTCCCGCTTTTTGCTAATTTCCTCCCTTTTTCCAGCCACCGTGCCTCTGTCTCTTGGCTGTGATCTGTACCTCTTTTCAGCAACTTTATCCTTTAGATCCCTGTCCCTTTTGACCTTAGATATATTGGCCTCTTTTCCATGTGTTTTTCCTAGATTTTCCCCCATTTTTAGATCAGTTTTGAGAGACTCGCCTTCTTGGGTTCGATAGATGCAAAATTCGCTGTTAATTTTCTGTTATTTCAGCATTATATACTGTTCTCTGCAGATTTATTTTCAGTTACGCAGCACACTTTTTTCTTGCTCTGAAAATGGAAAGGGTTTAAAAATTAAAATTAACGCACGCCACACACTGACCCTAAGTGAAGAAGCGCCTGGTTAACACTGCCTGGCAAAGACTCTAAAATCAATTGTCACTGCACCTTTTCTGCCCTTGACCTTATTTGATTCTGTCCCTTTTCTGCCCCTGTCGGTTTCCTTCTTCCTGTCATCATTGCACCCCCAAGGCGCCTTTCCCGAAGACTTCTTGTCCTTCACCCTCAGTTTCCAGTCGATCGACCTGCTCCGACCCGCCGTCGTCGAGCCAGTCCTCCTCCGAGTCCACACTCCGACTCCCCTCCTGATTCATCGGGTTCTCCTTTTCCTTCTAGGTTCTCCCCCTGTCACCTTCACTATGTCTGGTCCAGGGCCTAACGCTAGTGGTGCTCCAGGCCCTAATGCCGGAACTACTACTAGCGGAACCACCACAGGAACTACCTTGGCCATACCCTTGCTGCCGTACATTACAGGCCTCAGCCTCCCCGATTTCAATCAGTTGATCAATGACCCTATCCGCCACAATGTTGGTTGGCTTGCTATGCCAACCAAGCTCCCCTCCGACATCCCTAAGTTCGAAGGCCTTGCTGGGGAAGATCCAACCAATCATGTCCGATCTTTCCACATGTGGTGTTCCTCTAATTCCATTACCGATGACTCCATCCGTGTTCGTTTGTTCCAACGCACGCTTACCGGTGAAGCTTCTAAATGGTATGTAGACCAAGCCACCTCTTCCCATACCACCTTTGCGACTATTGCCCAAGCCTTTTTATCTTACTTCCAGCTCCCTCTCCGATACGATACTGGTACGAAGCTCTTGACCTCCTTTAAGAAAACATCTTCGACCCGCCTTTCTACCCATGTTCAGGAATGGCGACGGAGACGCAGCTTATGTCGAGCTCCCCCCTTCGAAGATCGGATCTATATGGACTAGTTCCTTCGCTCTCTCTTAGCTCCCATTGGCAAAGATGTCGCCTCCCATTTCCCTCAAACCGAAGAAGCCGCCCTCCAAATAGCCTTGAAATATGACCTAATCTACGCCCAGTCTAGTTATGTTTATACCATCCTTCCTGACCTCCCCAGGCCTGGTGGCGCTAACGCCCCGGGGGCATCTCATTCCACCGACGGTATCATTGGAGCCCTTTCCCATCCGTATGCTCAACCTCCTATGGGCTACGGTCTCCCTCACGGAGGGGCCAACACCTCTATCACTCTTCCCCCTCCCGGTAGCATGTACCCAGGATACAGCATGCCTCCTCCTTTTGCCAAACCTCCTGCCTACCTTAATGTTTCCCAACCTAACCATTACCCTTATCTGCAGCCTGGTGTGCCAGCTCCTCCAGCATATGCACTTCCACCTCCCTTGCCTCCTCCACCCCCGCAACAGCACCTACAGCCCCCTTCAGGGCAATTATTTGCATAGCAGGGTGCGACTAATCCCCCTTCTTCTCAAAGAAGGCGGAGAGGCAATCCAAATCAATCTGCCCCTGGTACTCGTGGACCCAATCCTCAAGGTTTTGACCCTAACATTGCTAACCAGCAACAGGGCTCTTAGCCCAAGCCGGATAGGCCTCTTCGCACCAACAAGCCTTGTTCGTGTTGCGGTGTTTATGGTCATTACACCCATGATTGTCCCCTTTTACCACAGATGCGGCAGATGTGGGAGTCTCAAGCCACATTTCGCGGACAACATGCCTCCCCTCACGCTCCTCCTAATGTGGCCACTACTCAACCAGTTGTGTTTACTGATCCTTTCCCTCAGGAAGGATTCGTGGCTACCCAACCACCTGACGGGCGGGTCTCCACTCCTCCTTCCATCTCTGGTTCCTCCGATTACCAGATCCTCATGATGAACTCTGATCCATCCCCAACCGTCGACCTTCACCTTCAAACTCGGTCTTGCTAGTACCCCAAGCCTCCTGCTCAGTCTACCCCTGAGCCTCCTTATTCACGTTCTACAGAACCTCTTTCGACATCTAGTGGCCCCTTACATATCCCTCAACCCAAAGTTGAGGTTCATACCAAGATTCCTAAAGGACCATTACGTCGAAACGCTGCTTCTGATCGAGCTGCTCATTTGTATAACATAGTAGATGATTTGGCGCAATCTCCTGCTGCCATTCCCACACTGGAACTCCTCCAGTCGTGCCCTTCCCAAAAGAAGGCTCTACTATCTGCCATGGGCATTGTAGATCCTGTTGATGACCAAATGATTGTTTTCGACGCCACTCAATCGGACCATCCTCCTCTTCCTCCTTCCATCGCCTTCCAAATCCCAGTCAAAATCCGGAATGCCAACGTTTCCCGGTGTATAATTGATGAGGGGGCATCCACCTGCGTGATGTCCGCTTCGGTTTGGGAGCAACTCGGATCCCTCGAATTGGCCCCTTCCACGATCACCCTTCGAGCATGGGACGGCCATGTCTCCTAGCCCATTGGCCTATTTCGTAATTGTCCTATCACCCTCATCGGTAAGATTGTTTGCGTTGATGTCGAAGTCATCGACGCCCCGCTAGACTACAACATTATATTGGGGTGAAGCTACACCTATGCTATGTCTGCTGTCCCCTCCACGTTTTTCCGCAAGATGTCTTTCCCTCATAATGGAAAGATAGTCACCATTGACCAGTTGACATATCAAGAGACCAAATCTCAGACCTTACCTGAGATGACCATCTCTTCTGTAGCCAACAAGCAAACCGTCGACTCCTTGACCAGTGTCTCCCCCGGTGTCTACAAAGATTCCTCCTTGCTCGGAACCTTCCCTGGTCTTCCTCCTCCTATCTCTGACCTCAGCTCATCGAATGTTTGCATGATGCAATCGTCTCGGGCTGCTCTCAAGAAACCTGCTTGGGCTAGTCTGAAACCATGCCCTCCGCAACCTGCTCCTAGCCCTTCACCTGCAGTTGGTAGTCATGAGCCCCTGTATCCTCCTGGCATGGTTCCTCCAGGCCTTAGCCATTTAGGAGTCGTCCCACATGGCCATTACCCCTCTGGACAGATACCGTTCCTAGCTCCCCCACCAGGAGTGTACACGGTACCGGTCATGGCTACCCTCTCTCTTCCTAACTTGACCCTGGGCATACCCGTCTGGTACATTGACCCTCCAGCTGCTACCCCACCCGGTCACCCCAAACCCTACCTTTCTTTGACACCGGTTCAACCGGTCCCCCTCAATTCCTCCGGGCCCCCCGCACCTCCCCAGGACCCTACCCCTGTGGTGCCAGCCCCCGAAAAGAAAGGCAAAGCTTGTAAGGGGGCAACCCATTAGGACCAAGCCGCGCCGACAACCCCTACCCCTCCGCGACCACCAAAGCCTACTATCCAATGCGCTTTGTGCGATATTGTAGGTCACGCCACCCATCTGTGTCCTAAATTGCCGCACCTCAAGATTCTGGTCAACGAGACGTTTCCCGACTCTGACATCCCCAAAGTCTACGTCACTATCCCAGACTCTATCCCGAAACTCAAAACCTTACGCACAAACCACCCTTGTGCTTTGTGCAATTTCCACGGCCATTACACCCACCTCTGTCCCCGCCTTGACGAGTATCGTTCCTCCTTGGACATGTACCGCCAATTCAAGGCTACGCATGACAAGCTACCTTCTCACTTGTCTGCGAGTCCTACTTCGATAGGACCAGAGGATATTCCTACTCCCATTCACATTCCTCCTCCCACTCTCGAACCAACGGAGCCTTCAACCACCATTTTGTACCTATCATCATCCTTGCTAAATAGTCCACCTAACCTTCAACCTGCAGATACTCTCGGTTCCTCCTTAGTCGACCTTGGATTTTTTGACATTGCGCATCTGAGCCCTTCTCCTCCAGATGACCCGTCACACATCACTACCTCCTCGGGTGACCTTTCTTCCTCTAGTATTCCCATCTTCCAGTCTGATGAAGACATTATGGAAGCCATGACCAACCCTGACTTTCCATGCGACGATATGCACCATCGCGCATACTTCCTCCCACAGCAGTCCCATGACCAATATGCTGTGGAAACCAAAGACTTCATTCCCAATGCAGTCGATTAGTTCAAAAATCCCATCCCTGCACCTGACGCTTTCGAAGAAGGAAACATGGCCAATATCTCTCCTACCATCAAAATTGACATTTCAGTTAAACCAGGAATCAAAGAATATATCACCTTGGGCGCCCAATGCACCCCGGAAGAAATCGAAGCTTATACCAAGCTTTTCAAAGAATTCCGCAATATTTTCACCTGGTCCTATTTTGAAATGCCCGGACTTGATCCCGCCATTGTCAAACACCATATCGACACATGGCCTGATGCCAAACCAATCCGTCAAAAGTTGAGACCCATTCATCCTTCCAGACGTGACGCTATCAAAGCCGAAATCGATAAGCTCAAGTAGGCTGGTTTCATTTACCCCATTGAATACACCACTTGGGTATCCAACCCAGTTCCCATTCTCAAGAAACAAGGCACCATCCGTGTCTGCACAGACTTTCGCGACTTGAACAAAGCTT
This sequence comes from Pinus albicaulis, assembly GCA_034641835.2. NCBI lineage: Eukaryota > Viridiplantae > Streptophyta > Pinopsida > Pinales > Pinaceae > Pinus > Pinus albicaulis. Next base: position 151,471,018 of record CM076576.1, read on the forward strand.
GTCCCAAAGACAACTTCCCCACACCATTCATTGACCAAATCATTGACGAGTGTGCAGGGCATGAGGTTCTATCCTTTATGGATGGTTTCTTCGGGTACAACCAAATTGTTATCCGTCCTGCTGATCAACTAAAGACCGCGTTCATTAGTCCGTGGAGAACTTTTTCTTACCGGGTCATGCCTTTCGGCCTTAAAAACACTGGCGCCACTTTTCAACGGGCCATGTCTTATTGTTTCCATGAATTAGCTCATATTATCCTTTCTTATTTAGACGACCTCATTGCGTGTTCTAAGCATCGGGCACAACACCTACATGATCTGTGTACAATTTTTCTCCGATGTCACAAGTATAATATCTGCCTTAACCCGTTGAAATGTGTCTTTTGCATTCCCGCCGGCCGTCTCTTAGGCTTCATAGTGTCTAAGGATGGTATCATTCTTGACCCTTTGAAATTTCAAGCCATTCTTGAACTGCCCATTTTGCGTACCCTACGCCAGCTCCAAAGTCTCCAAGGCAAAGCTAATTTTCTTCGTCGGTTCGTCCCTGACTATGCCACCACCGCACATGGGTTCCTTAAACTCCTTCGATCTAATATACCATTTTTTTGGGATACCTATGCTCATGAGTCTTTCGATGCCCTAAAGCAGGCTCTCACATCCGCTCCCTTGATCCAGCCTCCCGAATTTGATCGGGACTTCATCCTGTATATCTCCGCTTCCACCTATTTGGTCACTGGAGTCCTTATCCAGGAACATGACAATGGTATCGAGCACGTGATTTACTACTTCAGTAAGAACCTTGTAGGGCCTCCTGTTTCCTACTCATATGAAGAAAAATTAGCGCTGGCTGTCGTGTTCTCAGTCCAAAAACTTCGTCATTATATCCTCATGCGCTCCACCAAGGTTGTGACTAATTCCAACACCATGGCTTTCCTCTTGAGTCATCGTATCCTCACTGGGAAGTACGCCCGTTGGGTCGTTATTCTTTAGGAATTCGACCTCGAATTTGTCACACCAAAGAGTAAGAAAGGCTTAGCCCTCGCTGAGCTCATTTTTGAATTACCTACCGGAGCGCAAGACCCCCCAGTTAATGATGATTTTCCTGATGAACAATTATTTTCCATTACTGCCGACGACCCATGGTATGGCGACATTCTTACTTAATTGCGAACCCAAAAGTTCGCCCTTCACCTTGATCGCGAGGCTCGCCGACGTATCCGACACCAGGCTCCCCGATACCTCCTTATCGGTGACGACCTCTATCATCGCAGGATCGATACTGTCCTTCGTCGTTGTCTTACACACGCTGAAGCTGAACAGGTCCTTAATGCCTGCCATAGCGGCGCTTGCGGTGGCCACCTCTCCGGTCTTGCTACTGCCCAGAAAGTCATGCGCGCTGGGTATTTTTGGCCTTCCCTCTTCATTGATTGCATTGAGGTAGTCAAACACTGTCCCAATTGCCAACATTTCGCCCCTAAGGCGCGAGCTCCCCCAGCTCCCCTCCATCCGGTCATCTCAAATGGTCCCTTTCGTAAATGGGCCATCGACTTTATGGAGTGTCGCCTGCCATCCGCTGGTAACCACAAATATATCATCGTAGCAGTCGACTATTTCACCAAATGGGCCGAGGCCATGCCGACATTTAACAACACGGCAGCTACCGTAGCCCTCTTTTTATTTAACCATGTTATCGCTCGATTCAGGGTTCCAAAACAACTGGTCTCTGACCATGGCAGGCATTTTGAAGATGAGATATGGCGTGAGCTATCCTCACTATTGGGTTTTGAGCACCAATATTCTTCCTCCTATTACCCCCAAGGTAATGGCCAAGTTGAAGCAGTCAAAAAAATCCTCAAGACCATGCTTCAATGAACGGTGAATAAGCACAGAACTAACTGGCATCTCATGCTATTCCCTGCTTTGTGGGCCTATCAGACTTCTGTTAAAACCACCACTGGGTTTACTCCTTTCCACCTCGTCTTTGGAGAGGAGGCAGTCTTACCGATCGAGTGTGAAATTCCTTCCCTAAATCTGGCCGTTGAACTTCTCCCTGACACCCAACCTCTAGAAAAATGACTTATCATGCTTGAGCGCACTTTCGAAGACCGCCATGTTGCCTTGCAAACCATGGAAGCGGCCAAGAAACACACCAAAGCTCAGTATGACCGAAAAGTCTAGCCTCGCACTTTTCACGAAGGCGACCTTGTTCTAGTATATGACCAGGCCCATGACGTCCTTGGTCATGGGAAGTTTGACTCATTATGGCTAGGCCCTTACATCATCAGTAAGGATCTCGGTAAGGGGGCATACCTCTTAGAGGATTTCGAAGGCAATCCCCTTCCTAATCCTCGCAATGCACTCTATCTCAAGAAATATTACCCTTAGCATTTCCCTTCTGAAATGCATGTTTTATTTTCTTTTAGATAGCCAACATCTTTTTTCATTTTTGTGATTTGCTACTTCACCCGGACCCATTTTTTCCAAGAAGGGTCACTTCACCTCCCCTTTAAATCAAATTTCCTCACTTACAACACTTGTACTGGGGGCACCACTTCGCCTCCATACTTTTCCATGTTCGTGTCAATTTTCGTCATGAGTTCCCACCTTGTACTCATGTTTTTCCTGGTCCCCCATTGGGCCTTTACTGTGTGGCAACACCATCGAGTCACCCTTGTTTATAGCATCCAAGTTGAGTCATCATCACATTCATGGAGTCTATCCCGAGTCCCTTTATACCCCGCTTTAGCCCTCCATCCTTCGTTGCTTGGTCTCTCTCTTGTGTCGCACATTATGGCCTTCAATCCCACTGTCCCCTATCCCTTATGATATTGCGTCAGTCGCTGCCATGCCATTCATGCCCTTTATGCTCTAACAAGGGAAGTCGTCCATTCGCTACTCAGTCCCTTCCATTTCACCATCATCATTAGTGTCAGTCTGTCCGTCGCTCTACTATTTTCTCTCGTGCCTTAGTTGAGGATCTCTCATTGCCTCACCTATGGCGGACCTCCTTCTGTCGACATCATCTCATTCATTCCAGAAGCCAGGTCTAGAGGGCGGTGTACCTTGGTTCCAGCTTCCACTCTTGTTCGGTGCCTCGGATCAGGCAAAGGGATCTCTCATTTCCCTTTGACTTGATTGTTTCTCCAATCCAGCTCCTTTCAGCGTGACCGAGATCCGTATACTTGATGGTTCAGTGATACAGCAGCAGCTCTTGATGATTCCCGGGTGTGTGTGAGATGTCTCAACCCTCATGAGGGGGTGGCTCTGCAGGTAGCCCCCCACATGCCCGGATGACCTCCTCCTTGCAGCCTTCGATGCAGCTCCAGATATTTGATGATGTTGGCCTTAGCCACTTGCAGCGCCTCTTTGATTTGCATGTATCAGTCATATTTTGTGAGCCCTTCCCCATTTACAGGGGGCATTTGGGTTGTATTTGTATCTCATGTACTCAGATATTATTGTACAAGTCCTGGCTGTTATCCCAGGCATAGCATGTATGTGGGATTCCTCATTGTATTTTTATCTGGCTCATGATTATGCCAGCTGTACTTTATGGTTCGGTCCCTTGTTTACTGGACACACTATTATTTTGTACTTTGTCTCGGCGGGCATAGGTATGCCTCCCCCGCCGCCTTCAGCATAGGTACCCTCTCATAAAAAGAGACTTGTTGCACCTGCGAGTCTTGTCTCCTCAGGGTCTAGTCCTTTAGCACACTATCTACCTCACATTTCTCTCTCTGACACCCCTTTTGTTGTCTAGTGATTGTGTTCTTACAACGTACTTCGGTCATACGATTTGCTCCTGATACTCGCACGCTGGGGGGCAATCTGTTACACCATTTTTTGGTCATCTAACCTATTATCATTAGATGGACCCAAGTACACCATGTAAGACCAATTTTACCCTAAGTAAAATTGCCTTCACTATGTTAAATAAATTAATAAACCACATTTATTAGGTTGTTTATGGTGTAAACAGGAAATCCCAAAAGGAAATATTAAACAAACCTATATTTGTTTGATTTTTCTCATGGAATAATTAATTAAACCATAATTTAATTATTATTCCCAGTCATGTTTAACCCAAAAACAAAGAAATTAATTAGATAAACCTTTATTTATCTTATTATTTTCTAGGAATAATTATTTAAATCTTATTTAGATAATATTCCTTATTAAATATGACCAAATCACCCACAAATAATTAAATAAATCATTATTTATTTGATTATCTTCCAACCACTTCCTTAAAAAGATAAATAAATCATTTATTTATTTATTTTTGACTAATCAAGGGATTTGACCTAAGTCAAATACCTTTTCCCTCCAACAAATATAATAAAATATTCCATAAAAAGTGGATCTAGATTTGGTTAACATTATTTTAATCATGCACCAAGATCTAGAATGACCCAATATTTTGTTATAAATAGGAGGGTTTTTCCCATCATTCTTCACCTTTTGTTGCCTATTAGATCACTCTGGATCTATACACTTGGTCACATTTTTCCATTATTTGTTGTGTGAGCTCCCTTTGAGCTCTATTCTTTGCATTGGGTTTTCTACACCAACAAGAGAGAGAAATCTTAGATCTGAAGTGCTGAGGACTTCCAAGAACCCATCCCACTGAGGAGAATTGGATACGCCTTCTTGTTTTCCTCCGAGGTGCCCAATTAATACAAAAATTCTTTCAAAAATTGTTCTTGTCTTGTCTATTGGTATATGGAGCAAACCCTTGTTTTTACTGCCTAATGTCTTTCCATGCATAGATCTGGTTTTTTGCAGCTCTTTTCTTGTTCAACTAACTGTAGATCTGAAGATATTGGCAGCCACTTTTGTTGTTAGGGCTATTAGTTATGCGTAGCTAAAGTGGTCCTTTTTCGTACACTTCGAAAAAGGATTCATACTAACAGACCAGGTCATAGAGACTTGGCCAAATGCATGGAAGATTAGGCTTGGCTCCACCCAGCCCATTACATCATCCACTTCCAGTAAAGAGACAACCCCAAAAGAATCAACAATTTCGCACACTGACACGAACGCTGAGAAAACTGATGGAAAAGATACTGAGGTAGAAGTAGAATAGGAGCTGGATGCCAAAAAGAACAAAGAGCAGGAGTTGTGAGGATACTAGGAGTAGGTGGACCTCATCAGTATGGATTGGATCAATAGGGGTGGTGCTCAATATGCGCGTGACACCAAGAGAGGTAGAGAAATTTCAAAAGGGCTGCGCAAAAAGCGAAAAGGATCTTCGACCGAAGGAGAGGAGGAGGTTACTCTGAGAAAAGAGGACCTTGGCAAGATTGCAGATGCAGTTGCTTTAGCATTAGAGGATCAATGGAACACTATGGAAGTACATTTCAAGGCTATGGTTGAGGCCTTGCAATAGAGTAAGCAAGTTCTACAATTGAAGACATCTACTTTACAAGTGAGTGTGAATCAGGCGAGGCCAGTGAAAGTGAGCCTACCACGCACTTCAATCATTGCGTCAGCAAAAAGAAGAATATACCCCTTTGCGGTGAACTTGTGACGATGGAACCACTAGAGTTGTGAGCACAGGTGAGAACCTACCCCACTGTTGGCATTGAGCTTGTAAAGCTACCAAGTGGGTAGCTACATGCTCTCCATATCTTCATTTCCATCGAACTGTAGAACAAAGAGGCGCACACACAAAAACAACTCAGTGAAGTCGAGTAGGTTGCGGAAACTAAGATGACAGAGTCTATCTAGCCTCAAACAGTGCATAAGGAAGTCGTAGCTCAGTGCACATAACTTGAGAACTTCATTGACAAATAATGTGGCAAAATTCCCGATGTAATCATCCCGACCTTCGCCGTGCCACAAGAAAATATTGAGAGCCTAGTCGCCATGCTCAAAGCTTCTAGAATGGAAATCCAGACAGTGAAGGAAAATTTTGAGCAGAAAATTGCTGCACTGCAGGCTAAGCTGCAGCCTGAGACTCCCCCAAAGGTGCGCACGCAACGGGCAGCCATTGTCAAAGACACATCAACTAGTATTTCTTCATATGTTGCCTATGGCTCCACATTGCTTGAGACCAGAATGGGATTGTAGACCTTTCTCCAGACATATCGATTAGTTAAAAATATTAATCAGGAGTTGTGCACTAAGGAGGAGGAATTTTATGACTTGCAGTAGGCCTTTCCTACTCTCATTCCAACCCAATGACTAGCTCGCCTGCCGACTATCCAAAAGCTCAGTGATGACGTTGAGGAGCTCCGTAGAAAGAAGCAAACTATTACCGAGCACATGAAACCTTGGGAGGATGAGGCCATGAATTTATATCATTAGTTGGACATCATTGTCAAGTCCCTCAATCAGATCATCAAGAGTCTCAACCTAGCCTCCGAAGGTCCAACGTCGCAAAAGCTAGTAGACACTGCGAAAATCACCGTAGAGTAGAATGTGGGTGTCTTGGCACCTTTCACTGCGGATATTGTAGAGTTGCAGACAAATACGAAGACCCTAGTTCTTTTGTGACTCGGGATGAGTCACAAGATTGTGTTTGGGGCCTATTGGAGCATGGTCCCTGAAGTCCGAGCTCTAAATATTATCTTAACATATTTTTGTAATAGATTTTGTAAGTTTAGTAGTGTACAATGCAAGTCAAGGGGTTTTTGGGCGGGTAAAATCCCCTCATGAGCTGTAATGGGTAAAAAGGGTATAACAAGGGGCCACAAATCACGGTTTGCGGACCCTAGAATAACACAGGCTAAACATATAAATAGAAGTCTAGATTGAGTCGAAGAAGTCAATTTTTGGATAAGCCTGAACTTTGATGATAGATCTGGCTATTTTGTGATATTTTTTGTGGATTTCTCTGGGTAGAAGACTCATGTTGGCTGTGTGGGCAGAGACCTTAGTTCTGTTGTGTGCGGAACCCGTTGGCTGTGTGTGTGAGTGATTAGATTGTTTCATATGAATGATCTAAACTGTGATATTAATAAATAATTGTGGTCGTGGATATCTGAGTCTGAAATTCATCTATTGTATATGTTATGAATTTTTCTACTTATTATTTCCAATTCCTATATTGTCTGCAATTAGATCTCTTGCGCAACTACTATATGAATTATTATTTAATGGATCCAATGCTATAAGATTTTGATATTGTTGTTAAGGGTTATTACATGTATTATAGATTCTATGTTAACATGGGCAAGGCGTTCTGCATAATTAACCTAAATTTTTCTGCAAGGGTTTCATGGTTAAGGCTTCTGTTGTGTAAGTCTATTTATGACTGTTTCGGATCTATGGACACCCACATCACTTTATTCTCTGTTACGGTGTAGAAACCTGTTTCTAGTAGCCCCCCATATTGCTTTAGGTGATACTTTGACTTTCGTAAGGAGGTCATTGTCGAAAGGGCCAGTAGTAAGAGGGTTTTGTTGGTTAACCCCAACTTTGAACCTGGGTCAGGACCCCTCAAGCCAAGAAGTGGCTTTTATTACACAAATGTAAACCACTGAATTGAATATATATGGCATTAAATGTATTTATGACTTCAATTAATAAAATTTCGTTGAATATTCAGATATCTTGTCATTTATTTGTGTGTCCTTCCTCATATAAGTTTGTACATGGTATCAGAGTGATTCTGAATCTCATGATCTTGTGAGGATTATTGTAGTTAATTGATGAATATTGTAGGACCAAAGGCTAACTAAAGACCCACATAATAAACACTGCAAGGAAGTTCTCGAAAAGTATTTTAAAATATTTGCAAAGGGAATTAAGCAGTGGTGATGCCTGACAGAGAAAAAACACCCATCATGAGATACCACGTATAGAATACAATCCAGATATAAAGACTTCAAGAAGTAGTCCACCATATTTTTACATATACAAAAAGTGAAGGGATGTTGTTCATATGGTTTCAAAACATAGAAAAGAGTTATAAACCCATGTAAAAGACTAACACACTGAAAATAACTCTTTTGTAGACCACATGAATAATGGAAAGTAAGGAGACAACATTGAATGCAACATTGAAAAAATGCCCACCAAAATTTTCCAAAAGGTGCTAGAGCGAAGCTACATGGTCGATGTTTTTCCTGCTTTCATTCTATCATATCAGTGCTTTGTAGATGTTAAATAGTTGTATTTACTTTTTGATGGGTTCCTCAGCCAGTATGTGACACCAACAAGAATAGTTTCATCCAGTAGAAAAAACATATATGGTGTAGTGCCCCCATTGGAACTACAAGACTGTTACATAAATGTCGTTATCTTTTGTGAAATGCCTAGCTGGGTGAATCCACAAACAAACATCTTGAAATGAAGGTACTAATACATTATTTTAAAATTCCAAAAAATGTGTATGAATAGATTTAATGTCAAATCTTTAACTGTCTATCTTGGGCCAAATAAAAGTTTCCTAGTCTTCCGTTTTCACAAGTATAATTTCGAGGGCTTATATAGGCTTATTTTAGGTTGCTTTGGAAAAATAAATGAACTTGTTATGCAATGCTTTGTCACTAAGGCATGTCAAAGGAAAGTCTATAGGTTCATGTGTAGTTTAAAGAGGAGAGTGTGTTCACAAAAATTTTCTATTAAGTTATCCACACAACTCAATTTCATTGTGGTGTTATGCTTCCTACCAACAATAAATTTCTAGTTTCAAGTCCACTTTTCACTTTTTATATGATATAGAAGTTTTCAAACTTTCTTATTTTCCTCAATATAGTTTTGGCGTTGAAGCTCACATTGGAATTACGTTCATCTCTCGCTAGTCTATAAGTGAGAATGAGATTTGTTGGTACCTTTCTAATTCCACACAGATATCTAGAAACAACTATTTGCTCATGTGTACATAACCTACTCCCCATTAGAATTGAATATGTGACCTCCAACCAGAAATCACACATTCTTAACCATTAGGCCCAGTCACGTTGTACAGTCCCAAACTACCCTCATGTGACGAAACTCATCCTATCATGAGGCCTATCCAGATTTATAGTTTATAGCCCACGAAATTGAATTCAAGGTACAAGAAAAAATATAAATATGAGAACCAACATACTAAATTTTAATTTACTAATATGGTTAGAATAATGTTTCACATGTGTATTTTTTCTACCATCTATCCTGACCCAAGTGGAATTTTATCTTCAAGCTTTGAATTTTTATAGTTTATAGGCTACAACCAAATGTCTATTGTAGGAAGAATTCTGTCAAATGCATGTTGAGATCCATGGGTTGATCATACATGTTTTTAACTACAAGTGCTAATATAGATATTGGATACATAGGTCTTCAAAGTATGGAAATCCTACCAACAATGATCACAATTTTTTTTGTTCATATTCTTACTCATGGGAGGTTTGTGCATCTATTTTTTTAGAATCAAAGTCATCATTAGAGATTGGAATTTAAGAAATTGTCAAAGCAAGTGACTAGGAATGGCGAGACCATACCAATATCACATGTTTAACATTTGAACTTGACAATCATATTTAACTTGAGAATTATAGAACTACTGATGTATATGGAATTTCATGTTGTTATCATGTGTCTACATTGTTGGTTAAAATTGAAGTCGATATTACAGTTTGGAATCCAAATTAGGGGAATAGGGATAGGTAACACCAAATCATGTTGAACAAAGAGGAGTAAAAATGCATGGAATGTTTCCACCCAACCGCAGAGCTTGAGCTCAACCTCTTATCGAGAACCTTCTTTCCAAAGGCCAATCTATCACACTTAATGCTCTAGGGAAATAGGAATCCAAAATTACCACATAACCATCATTGAAAAACCATACATTCATTTAACAAAAATCATTCATCAAATCATGTCTTCAAATCCAAGTTAATTGTTAAGTGCATCTTGCTTGGTTGATGAAAGTGAGTAGCTAATATATTCCCCACTAGGGTTCAAGTCTTCTAGTAACATGCTAATGTATGCGCTTGCGCACAAAACAATTCTTGTTGCTAGGGGAAAGTCTCGAGGACTTTAGTTCAATAGATACTCCCCACCAAATTTTTCTCTTGAAGAGAAATCATGTTGAATTGTGCCAAGGGATCCCTTGTAATGAAAATTTTTGGTGTAGTAGTCTTAATTATGACAAGAGGATGCTTGTTTAAAAATATCCATGTCAAATTAAGCATACAACATTCAATCGAACCAAGTAAAAAAATGGGGAAATCCTTTAGAGCTTAAGCAATTCAAGAGGCATCCATAAAATAAAAGTAATACAAGAAAATAAGTGACCAATACGTTTGACCATAGTTGTATGCAATCCAAGCTATAATTAATGTTCTACCAAGTTTTTTGGACAAGGGAGCATGGAAGAAGGGAGACACATGTGGGGGGATGTGTGGAAGCACCCCCAAATTTGGGGTAAATTCAGGGGGTTGTAGGGATGTCGGGGTCCCTAGCATAGGGGTCCTTCTCTCTCAAAATATAAAAATAAAAATAATAATGGAAAAATCCCAAAAACAATTATTGCCATGCAAATTCATAATTGTGCATTGTAAATACTAAATATTAAACAATAAAATAGTATTGAATTCAAATTTTTATTATTATATAAGCATGATTTAGATTCATATTTAATAACTGAATAATTGATTCATAAACTATAAATGAATCATAATTGGTAAAAACTAATACATTGATTTAAATCCATCATAATAGAATCTAATTAAGTAAATGGAAATAAGAAAATAGTTAATACTAATATGAGCTCATTAGTATCTAGATTCAAGGCTAAAAAAATAAAACTAAAAAATAACAATGGCAAAAGAACATTGAAAATAAAATGAGGATTAAGGGGAAAACGTGTACAAAAGATAAATAAACGGTAAAGTGAGGTAGGGTTTTTTTATGTGTTGCTTTTTATTTTTTCATTTTTTAAGCCTTTATATGGAAAAATTGAGGGAGATGCCTAGAAGCACCCCTTTTTTGGGAGAGTAAGCCCAGAATCCCTCATTTTGGGGAAACATGCCTCCACCTTGGGAAAGCATTTCCCTCATATTTCCTGATTGTTACCTGTTTCTACAAAATATAGCAAGGCCTTGTGGGTTTGTTCAAAAGGTGAGGGATAGACTCTTTAGCAACATGAGGGAAAAAAAATTAGACTCAAAGTTCATAGATATAAAATATAAAAACAAATGTCAATGGCTTTGTTTGATTGTTACTAGAATATGGTGTCGGCAGGTTACAAGAAATGTGATTGGAAAAAGGATGGGGAGACAATGCATTGAATTTCTTGGGTATGATTCATTTGATGTTGGAGAGCCTTCGGGGACCTAAGCCATCGACTCTAGTAGGGATTCCTATGGTTTCTAATGTTGTGATTTTTTCACCTCATGGTTATTCTGGGCAAGCAAATGTTTAAGGAATATGAGAGAAGACACCGATGGACAGGAAAATAATTTTTTTATAATTGGAATGTCCATTCCATGATATCCTCTCTTTATTGTTTGATTGTATTTTGAACGTTTCTTTTTATTTTTTTTGTCTTTTAGCTATGAAATTGAAAATACTTGGTATCATGTCCATTTAAAAAACCACCAAAGCTTGAATATGAAAATAGTATTACACGATATCGATTGAAATAATATAAATAATTTAAATAAAAACTTTTAAATATTTATTATAAAAAAAAATTAAATATTTATTATTTAAATTAAATTAGATTTAAAAACTTTAAAATTTTTACAAATAATAAAATAAAATTCATTTTAAATAGATTAACATAATCTATTGTCAGCTCCTCTCATCATCATTAGCCTTCACTATTTATACCATGACCTCTTGTGAACATCTTTCATTCTTCATTCATTTTTCATCCTGAAGATGGATCCTCATTAGGATTCAAAATGCCGACCATTTTTTTATGATAATGTCGATAATCTGAATTCTGCAATTCTTTTAGTTGTTTTGTGTTAAAATATTTTCATGACTATTTTTACACCATTTGTTGGTCATGTAACCTATTATTATTAGATGGACCCAAGTACACCATGTAAGACCAATTTTACCCTAAGTAAAATTTCTTTCACTATGAAAAATAACTTAGTAAACCACATTTATTAAGTTATTTATGGTCTAAACAGGAAACCCCATGAGGAAACATTAAATAAATCTACATTTTTTTTATTTTCCTTAAGGAATAATTAGTTAAACAACAGTTTAATTAATATTCCTGGTTATATTTAACCCAAGACAGGGAAATTAATTAGATAAATCATTATTTATCTTATTATATTCTAGGAATAATTATTTAAACGTTATTTAAATAATATTTCTTGTTAAATATGACTAAATAACTCATAAATAATTAAATAAGTCACTATTTATTTGATTATTACTCAACCACACCCTCAAAACAATAAATAAATCATTTATTTATTTATTATTTACAAATAAATGGATTTGACTCAAGTCAAATTCTTTTTCCCTAAAAACAAATGTAATAAAATATTCCATAAAAGTTGGATTTTGATTTGGTTAATAATATTTTAACTATGCACCAATATCTAGACTAACTCAATATTTTGTTATAAATAGAAGGGGTTTTCCATTCATTCACTACCTTTTGTTGCCTAAAGATATGATGCAGGAGCATTAGGCTCAAACCAATATTTTGTATATAGGTAGACTTAGGGGGGTCTTATATTTTCTTGGTCATGTAATTACTGAATAAATCAAGTGATTTTAGTTTAATGTAGAAAATATTGTAACTTCCCAAATGATTAATGGGCACCTGAAGAGATAGTCAGTTTCAGAAGTTAAGCTAATTTTAGGAGTCTGTCTTTGTCTGTCAGAGCATTAGTCTCAAAGTCAGAGATATGAAGAGTTTCGAGTGTTAGAGGAGTTGAGTCAATTCAGGGTTTGTATAAAAATAAGCCTTACATGCTTAATAAGGCAGACCTGCAAAGAGAACTGCATAGACTACGTAGGACTGTCGTAGAGACAGAGTAGAGAGAAAGGCCATTGTATTGAAGATCTGGCCGAGGACCAAGAGACTATAAGAAATTTCATTTATATAAGGAATCTGCTAGTATTATATGTGCATTGAGTGAGTAAGTTTTTTGTGTGTGAATGTATGTATGCATCGTGATGAAGGATAACAGAAATCCCTTAGTAATTAAGAAGCCTTGTGATGAGATTATGCACATATTGACTGGTTGAGTTCTCGGTGGAACACGAGCTAATGACTCAGGACTTATGAGCATTGGTGGATTCCACAGATAATTGTGTCAAACAGTTGGGGAATCACTCTATAATCAGTTGTGTGAACAGAGGGTGAATTAGGTTAACGACATCCCCGTGCGCCTTTTGTAGAGCAAGGAGATGATGTGCTCAAACCTCCGTGAGCTAGGTAAACTCTCGTAATGAGTGTTGCGAATGTGTAGGAAATTGAATGAACCAAGGACCAGTGTATTGATTTGCACAATCGATACTAACCTTGTCAAACCCATGAGACATAAACCATGGCATATGTAATGCATCGTGTCTACTCGAATGGTTGTGCCGAGTTCGTTTGGTATGGTTACGCGAAGGATGAACAACGAGGCAGAGTTCAATGGCAGTAAGGTGTTGGAGAGCATGACGGAACCCTGAGGTCAGAGAAGTAACCGGAACGTGAAGTATAAATAGTGAACGTGGCTTAGAGCTTAATTCGACAGTATATCGCGAGTCACAAAGGTGGTAAGCTGTATTTCCCATTTGGATGCGATCAACGCCATAGGATGACACGTGGCCTTAAGCAGTTTTGAAAACCCACCCTCATCGTGACTTAATGATCGTGCAAGTAACTCGCGCGATATCCAGTTGGACCGTTGGATTGTCAAGGCCGGAGCGACGTATTATCCACCATTGGATGTGGAGGGGTCATTGGTGCTGGGCCCTAGTTCAAATTTATATTGATCGGGACTGTTCAAACTAAGGTTGAAAGTTTAATAGAGGTATGTCCGATGTTGTCAGGTTTCGTTGCAAAGCTTCCAATAATTGAAGAATGACGTAATATATGTATTGATGTATAGCATATATAATGTTTGAATGTGAGGAGATGGCACAATAGCGAATGGTGTGAAGAGGTTGAACGTTTGGTAGACAGTAACTGATATGGTGCTTAAAGGGGAGGGTTCCATTTTGATTTAAGCGTGTAGTTAAAAGGCAGGGGACTTAATATTTTTTATAGAGTGGATATGCCGAGAGTTCATATGGTGTGATTAATTAGATCAGAGTGGTGTAGCAGAATCATAGTAGGCCTACATACAAGGAGTTGTAATTATACCTTTTTATAATAAGGTGCTTTGGCCTATTGCAAGGTGAAGGGTGCGATAGGATGACAGCCTAGGATATGGGGTGCTTGATTTTATAATAAGGCTTCTTCTGCACATGAAGACTTGAACAAGAGCATGTTGAGTTTGCATAGACTGTGAAGTTGATTGGACAAGAAACTTTGGATGTATTTTACACACAGATTGAGGTAGAAATAATTCAAAAAATGGGGACTGTGGGTTTACCCCATCATCAAGCGGTATCAGAGATAGAATTGAATTAGCTCTTTGAAAGTTTATTTTGAAATGCAGATATATTAAACAATGAGAAAGTTTATGTTTAAATCTGTTTAATAGAAAATTTGTAGATTTGATTTGACTGAATATGCAGTGAAGGTTGATAACTCAGATTTACAGAATCTGGAGTTGAAGACAGAGTGTATTGAAGATTGCAGCTGGTAGAAATGCAGTGCAAGTGAGAAAAGAAGCCAGATCATTCAGGGATCTTGAGAGGTAAGATGATGAGACTTGTTTGAACTCTGGTTGGAAGGTACTGTTTGCAGGGTACAGAGTGCAAGCAAGTGAGGAAATAATCTCAGCAAGAAGCAGATCACAAGCTTTGAGAGCAGTGATAGAAGAATCCAGCAAGGGATTCTGAGTGCAAAAAGAGTGTGGCAGAACCTAGAAGACTCCCAACTGAGGTTGGATGAAGGAAGAAAAGAGGTGTTCTTGAGAGAAGTTGTAGAGTGAAGCCTAGAGAGCAGAAGAGAGTGCTCAGAAGGTTCCAGAAGAGAGGCAACCAATACTTTACAAAATTCGGGTCCAGAGGAAGGGATTGGTGAGGTAAGTTGTAGCAAGAGATCTTGCTGTTGCAGAGGCTTAGTGCAGCTTATGAGTGAAGAACTCATAGAGAAGAAAATGGCTACTAATATCCATAGCAGAGACTGCAGAGATTGCAGAGGTTTTGAGAGAAGTCACAACAAAAGAGTGAGGGAAGATGCCAAAGAAAATGGCATAAGGAAGAGACTCACTGATGAAGAATGGTAAAAAGAATTAGCTGAGATCAGGGAGTAGTTCAACATATTGAAACTGAGGATAGAAGAAAGCTAGAGAGTTGGTTGGCTCATGAAGAAGAAGATAAAGTGGCAGAGGCTACAAAGGAAGAAAGAGAAAATGATAAATGCTCAGAAGAAAAAGGAAATACTCAGAGTGATTTAGTATTTGGAGAAGGACTTGGAGACTGAAGCTTCAAGTGGGACCAAGGGGTCCAAGGGCCTTACATATGACATATTTTGTATGTTTGCAGGAACAACAGGTGAGAGAGAACAAACTTTTGATGTTGTCACTGAGGAATAAAATGGAGCAGCTACATGGTTTGAAGATGTCCATGCATAGTCGGAGAAAAATTCTACTTTCCAACATATTGGAAGTAGAGGGGATTTAGTTTGTGATATTGGCCAGAAGCTGGAAGTTGAACAACTTGAAGAATTTGAAGCAGGGACCACTGGAGAATCTCTGAAGCATGTGAAAGACTTGGAACAACATAAATATTTGGTGATCAAATCACCAGATGAGACCATGAGGTCTTATGTTTTTGCATTTGACAATTTGTGTATGAATGCAGGTGTTAATGAAGGTAGTTCACATGATGGGATTGTGATGAATGAAGCTGACTGTTTCCAAGAAAGATATGATGAGTATCCTTCTGATGAAGATCATATTGTGTTATTGCAGCAAATGGAATTCATTAATTCCTTGTTTTATAAAATGGATTTCTTAAATGAGGACAAGACAGCTGTGTCCGAAGATGATAAGTTTGATAATGAAAGAGATTGCTTCAAGGAGGTTGGTGATGGTGAGTTTTTCATTAATGCTAATAATGGAAATTTTCTTTTGTCAAATGGCCAAGGAAGGAGTGATGGGCAGATAGCTGAAGTCTTTACAGAGATGGGAAATCAGAATTCCATTCTGATGAAGGCTGAGGAGATAGTGACAAGAGAAGATAGTGAAGATTGTGATAAGATGCCAAGATTGTGGCATGAGTCGAGTGTTCTAGAGCAGAGGACAGAACCAAAAATAGAAGGTGTTTATATGGCAAGGAAAAATATGATTGAAGATGAGAGAGTTCATTCCTATGAACTAGAGCAGAGAGACATCCTTGCAGAGGATGATGCAGAAGGGAGACTAGCTGACAGTCTCAATAAATGTTTGAAGATTTGGAATCAACATTCTGATGTGCTGATGGAGAAGAAAAGGAAGTTGGGACAACATACTGAGATGCTGACAAAAGAAGGAAGGGATCTGAGGCCTTGTGGATTTTGTTTTAACAAATTTTTGATGAATGCAGATCCTGTTGATGATGGAGATAAGTTGACAGCATGGGGAAGTCGATTGAAAGAGAAGGAGAATTATGTGGAAGATTTTAAACCATGGAATGGAGAAATTGAGATTCTAGAGATTATGTTGAATCAACAGGATTCAATACAAGAGAGCAAACCTCAATTTTTGAATTGGGGATTGCAGAATGAATATGAGCAGCTGGAAGAAGATGAGACAATCATGTCTCATGGACAAAAGTTGGTTGCTATTGGTAGCAGAGAGGAATTGGCTTGTTCAAATAGCCTAGAGGAGATTAAAGAGAAGGCTGTATGGAATAATATTGGGGCTACTATAGCGATGGAAAATCATAGTTTTACTCTAATAGAAGATGGAATCTCAGTGGTCGAAAGACTTGAGGTGATTAGCAGAATCATTCAAGAAGAAGGGAGGCAATTGCTGAAGATTGCCAAGACAAAGGAAGAAGATGTTGAAACTGAGTTGCAGCATAGTGAAGTTGTGTTTGGCAAAAGGAGATGGCAAGAATGCTTGCAGAAAAAATCCAGAGAAGAGAGTGAAATGTTGAGGCAACAAGATGAAGTGTTTCCAGCAGAGGAGCAAGAGTTTTACTGTTGCAAAAAGAAAGAGGGCATGGATGATTGGGTGAAAGCTAGGGCAGCAGTAAGAACTGGAGAAGTAAGAAGGGCTACAGACATAGCAGAAGTTCAGCAATCAAAGAGAAGTGGTGTCCAGCAGTCAAAGGACACAGTGGATCAAGAAATCAAATTTATAAGAAAGTTGATGATAAAGGTGCCTTAGAAAAGGACAATAGCAGGGAAGCAGAAAATCAATAGTAGCAAGAAGAAGACAGTCACAGACTGTGAGGGCATAGCAAGTGCAAAGATGCAGACCAAGATATGGAAGCCAGGAGGAATGAGAAAGAAGAACGCTGCAAAAAATAACCAGTTGCAGAAAAAATTATGGGATCCAGGAAGATAAATATGAAGCACATGATCAGGAGATCATGAACTATTTTAACCTGGGGAGTCTGATGTAGGAGCATTAGGCTCAAACCAATATTTTGTATATAGGTAGACTTAGTGGGGTCTTATATTTTCTTGGTCATGTAATTACTGAATAAATCGAGTGATTTTAGTTTAATGTAGAAAATATTGTAACTGCCTGAATGATTAATGGGCACCTGAAGAGATAGTCAGTTTCAGAAGTTAAGCTAATTTTAGGAGTCTGTCTCTGTCTCTCGGATCGTTAGTCTCAGAGTTAGATATATGAAGAGTTTCGAGCGTTAGAGGAGTTGAGTCGATTTAGGGTTTGTATAAAAATAAGCCTTACAGGCAGAATAAGGCAGACCTACATAGAGAACTGCATAGGCTGCATAGGACTATCGTAGAGACAAAGTAGAGAGAAAGGCCATTGTATTGAAGATCTAGCCGAGGACCAGGAGACTGTAAGAAATTTCATTTATATAAGGAATCTGCTAGTATTATATGTGCGTTGAGTGAGTAAGTGTTCTGTGTGTGAATGTATGTATGCATCTTGATGAAGGATAACAGAAATCCCTTAGTAATTAAGAAGCCATGTGATGAGATTATGTGCATATAGATTGGCTGAGTTCTCGGCGGAACACGAGCTAATGAATCAGGACATATGAGCATTGGTGGATTCCACAGATAACTGTGTCAAACAGTTGGTGAATCACTCTATAATCAGTTGTGTGAATAGAGGGTGAATTAGGTTAACGAAATCCCTGTGCGCCTCTGGTAGAGCAAGGAGATGTTGTGCTCGAACCTCCGTGAGCTAGGTAAACCCTCGTAATGAGTGTTGCAAATGTGTAGGCAATTGAATGAACCAAGGACCGGTGTATTGATTTGCAGAATTGATACTAACCTTGTTGGACCCATGAGACATAAACCATGGCATATGTAATGCATCTTGTCTCCTCGAATGGTTGTGCCGAGTTCGTTTGGTATGGCTGTGCGAAGGATGAACAACGAGGCAGAGTTCAATGGTAGTAAGGCGTTGGAGAGCATGACGGAACCCTAAGGTCAGAGAAGTAACCGGAACGTGAAGTATAAATAGTGAACGTGGTTTAGAGCTTAATCCGGTAGTATATCATGAGTCACAAAGGTGGTAAGCTGTATTTTCCATTTGGATGCGATCAATGCCATAGGCCAACACGTGGCCTTAAGAAGTTTTGAAAACCCACCCTCATCGCGAATTAACGATTGTGCAATTAACTCACGCGCTATCCAGTTGGAACGTTGGATCGTCAGGGCCAGAGCGACATATTATCCACCATTGGATGTGGAGGGGTCGTTGGTCCTAGGCCCCAGTTCAAATTTATATTGATCGGGACTGTTCAAACTAAGGTTGCGAGTTTAATAGAGGTATGTCCGATGTTGTCGGGTTTCGTTGTAAAGCTTCCAATAATTGAAGAATGTCGTAATATATGTATTGATGTAGAGAATATATAATGTTTGAATGTGCAGAGTTGGCGCAATAGCGAATGATGTGAAGAGGTTGAACCTCGGGGAGACAATAACTGATACGGTGCTTAAAGGGAAGGGTTCCATTTTGATTTAAGTGCGTAGTTAAAAGGTAGGGGACTTAATATTTGTTATAGAGTGGAGATGCCAAGATTTTATATGGTGTTATTAATTAGATCGGAGTGGCGCAGCGGAATTGTAGTAGGCCTACATACAAGGAGTTGTAATCATACGTTTTTAAAATAAGGTGCTTTGGCCTATTGCAAGGTGAGGGGTGCAATAGGATGACAACCTAGGATATGGGGTGCTTTATTTTATAATAAGGCTTCTTCTGAACATGAAGACTTGAACAAGAGCATGTTGAGTTTGCCTAGATTGTGAAGTTGATTGGGCAAGAAA